>WOVY01009991.1:377500-775000 GCA_013436015.1 Rhipicephalus annulatus
ACACGGTGGTGGCACCTACCTGTTGCCTGGCATTCTACACCTTATCACCCCTGAGACGGGTGTCGCGTACTCAAGACCCGAGCGCTACACCAAGAACGTCCCTTTGTTCCCACAGCTCGTGCCTAACTTCTTTCTTCGGTTCTCCTGTTCGTTGCCGCACGGCCGCAATCATCCGCAACATACTCTCAAGGGGCCTAGACGATCACGAGGCAGTTGATTCACGCTGGCTTGCCTAATGCATAGCTTCTGAACGGGTCGTTTTATGGTGTATCCTGATGCTAGTCGAAGGGTGCAGATGCGTGCGATGCCATCTCTTTCCGGGTGCACTTTCTCAAACTTTCCCAGCTTCCATAGTAGCGGACGTGTGCCTTCGTCGTGCACAAGCACCGCGTCACTTTCGCGAATTCGAGGTAGTTTACGATGAGGCACGTTGTGCGCAGATCGAAGTAAAAGAAGGTAGGACTGCTTCCACCGGCTCCATAGCTCCGCTTTAAGACGCTCACTATAGCGCGCGTGAAATGGCAGGTGCTCTCTCGTTGATGATATGCCAAGAGTATTGCTGTATTCTTCGGGAAGGCACATGAGGTGTCTCCCGATCAAGAAGTGAGACGGAGTCAGTGGTTGCAGTTCATCAGAGATGATATCAAAATACGTAAGAGGTCGGCTGTTTATGACCGCTTCCACGTCGCATAACACCGTAGCGAGTTCCTTGGCGTCGAAACTGTTGCGCCCAAGTGACCGTTTCAATGCGTACTTTGTCGATCTTATGAAGTGCTCCCACCAGCCGCCCTACCACGGAGCTCTCTCAGCGATGAAATTTCATTTGATCTTGATGTTGGCCGCATATTCTCGCCGAGCTGGCAGAATGGTCTCGGGAACTCGCGCTGAGCCGTGAAAAAACAGTGCGTTTCCCAAGTGAACGGTGTCGGGGATTCCACGCCGTGAGATAAAACGGCGGAAGGCCAAAAGACTTGTTGTCGTTGTCATGTCGGTCGTCAAATTCAAATGTATAGCTCGAGTGACAGCACAGGAGAACATAGGTATGTATCCCTTTTCGCTCGTAGCAGCCATTTGACGCATGCAGAGGGGTCCACAGAAATTCAAATTTATGACTAAGAAAGGACTTGCTTCCGTGATGCGGTCTCGTGGCAATGGGGCAAATGGAGATGTGTCAGCGACGGGGTTGTAGCGTTTGCAAGGCAAATAAATCTTCAGTACACTTTTAGCGGTCTGTTGTCCCTTCACAACCCAAAACGTCTCTCGAAGCTCACGAAGCGTGGCCTCTACTCCGCTTTGAAGGACGCGCTCATGCGCGGCTGAAACCACAATATGGGTCAAGGCGTGCCTTACTTGTAACAATATTGGGTGCTTGACATCAAAATAGTCGGCTAGCTCCTGCAGACGGCCTCCAACGCGAAGCAGACCACCTTCATCCGGGAAAGGATGTAATTGAAGAACTGGGCTCGTGGACGGTAGTTCCCTCGCTGCGCGGAGCGTCTGCACTTCTTCGGAGATTATTTCTTCTTGGACTCTCTGCAACCAGTAGTGTTCTGCCTTGTGAAGCTCTGCTGCTGTTAACGGTCCGGCCGTAGAACACTGTTTCCTTGACTCGTTTGCGGCGAGGCGGTACATCCATCCGATGACTCTTAGCAGTCTGTTTAGGTTGCTGTACTTGCTTACAGATAATAATGTGTTCGCAACAAAGCCCGCGGGACACACCGACGTTTCTTCTGGACTTTGTTCGAAGACGGCAAATGCTTCTGTCGATTCAGCGCGCTCAGTAAGCATTGGCTTTCCGGGATCATAAAGCCAAGTTCGACCATGCCACCCTATTGTTGGCTGAAGAAGATGAGGGAATGAAACCCCTCGTGTAACCAAGTGAGCGCGATTGTCCTTTCCGTAACAATGATGCCACTGGGTCGGCGATGTCAGAATATGCATCTCGGAGACTCGATGATGTACAAACGTTTCTCTTTTAGCAGCCGTGTTCCGAATCCAATGCAATGTCACGAGTAAGTCGGTCCAGAAGTGTGCAGGAACAGAGCTTAGCACTGGTACTGTCTTCACGTATGCGCACAACCTTGCGCCCACAACGCATGCCCAGAGCTCTAGACGTGGCAGCGAAATATGTTTAGGTCGTGCCATGCGGCTCTTGCTTATGAGGAGCTGTAAGTTGCAGCCGCCATTCTTTGAGCGCGCCCATACGTAAATGCAGGTGCCATACTCTCTGGGACTTGCGTCGCAGAACACGTGAGTTCGATTGGACTCGTCGCATTAGCTGCTTGCTGGAATACGTAACGGTCGACAGAATAGAGATTCACGCTGTCCAATTAAGTGCGCCAACTGTTTCAGCTTGCTTGCTATTCTGGCGGGAGGGCATCATCCCATGGGCATTTCTTCTTCCACAAGTCTTAAAACAGTAGCTTTGCCCTGAGGGAAAATGAAGCTAGATACCCCCACGAATCATACCCTCTTGCTAACGTCTGGAGCACAACGCGCTTGGTTTAAGGCTTGTTCGCAGCGAAATCAGACGCTTCGTGCACCATGAGGATTATTCTGTCGCCTTCGCGTTCCCAAGGTATATATACTAAGGACATTGATTAGGGTGCTCTTTTCGGCTTCGTCTTCAAAAGCAATTTTATCTCTAAGAGAGATTTTCCACAAGGTATCTGCATTTAAAACCCACTTGCGCAACTCAATGCTTGCTTCCAAGATTATCTCGAACGCTTCACTGTACACCTTGGCAGCTTCGTCCCCACTTGGAAGTCCCACGATAAGGTCATCGACGTAAAAGTTCTTCTCCAGTAACGCTACAGTCTCCGGATATCGTTCTCGACAAAATACTAGGTGATGTCGAATGATTGCTTCGAGCAAAAAGGGTCTAGACGAGGCTCCGAACGGAACTCGCGTCATTTTTTACGTCACCACAGATGAAGATGAATCATTGTCCGTGGGAAACCGATCAATCCAGAGGAATCGCAGCACGTCTCGGTCTTCCGAGTGAATATCCATCTGCAAGTATGCTTGTTTTTATATCTGCGATGAGGATCACCGGGTGACATTGAAAGGTGAGCAGCCGTTGCACAATGCCTACTCTCAGCCTCGTACTCTTGAACAAGACATTATTCCGGCAAGGATGGCCAGGTGCGTGCGTGGAAGCGTCAAACACCACCTGAAGTTTTGTGGTAACCGCTTCTCTTTGTATGACGACATGATGAGCCATATAATACACATTTTATCGTGGTAGTGGCTTTTCTTACACTCGCTCTGCATGCTCCTCGTTAAAGTACGCTTTGATGGCCCTGTCTTACTTCTTCAGGAAGTAGGGTTGTGGTTGGCACCTGTTTAATTGTGTTTGCAGCGGCACTCCGCCAACCATCGGTTGTGGCTGCCGGCAGGTATGCCTGGATCCTTTAACATCAGTGGCACCTGGTAGCGCCCGTTTAGCTTGATAATTTCCTCTTCGAATGCCTCAAGTTCTGGTGACTTCTTGCTCTTTTCCTCAGCGGGCGCCTTGATCTCTATGACGTCCAGACGCCAAATCGCAGAAAGATCACAGTCTGGAACAAATCTCGTGCTACAGTGCAGGAAAAGAGCCCTCGTGGATGCTGAACTTCTCTCGCATTCCATGGTACCCTGAATGGTCCAGCCGAACTTGGTTTCCACGGCCGTCAGCTGGCTGGTTAAATGATCAGTCCTTCCAGTCGCAACCTTCCAATAAAACGCTTACTTCCTGTAGGAGCCAAGTGTCGGGATGAAAGTTTTCTGCAGCATCAAAGTTCTTGTCGCACAAAAGTTGCAAAACATAGTACTGAGCGGCGGGCTTGTAATTTCACACACTTCGGGTACATCCAAGGCCTCCAAAGTTATCGCTATGTTCCTACGTTGGCCTCGTAGCGTCAAGGCTACCCGTCGACTGCGTGTTGCTTCGCGGGGCTTCGAGTGGTGGAACGTAACCAAGGAAAGGTGTTCAGTTCCAAAAACCGGGCATCTGAGGTCCTTTGAAATATCTGCTTAGATAAATGTGCACTGACTGCCGCTGTCTAGAAGAATGCGCACGAGACGCTTTCGGGTCCGCACTCAATCCACACTTGTCCTGTTTGAAGAAGAACGGCGTTCATTCCGATAAAGACGCTTGGGGCTGATGTTACTTAAGGCGTGTTAGTGCCTCGCCTGGTGACGCGTGGGTCGTCCTGATACACTGTCGTCGCGTTTGTACGGGTTGGAGCTGCCTGTGTGAACAATTCACCCAAGATAATCAGGCCTCGTCAGTTGCACTTACTACAGGTGATGGTGCGTGCACGTCGGCAAAAACGCGCCATGTGGTTTTGAAAGTTTCAACAGGAGCAGCAGCAGTGAGCCGCGCGCCACCGAGCCAGTTTTTCCTCAGCCGATAGTTGAACGTTGCGGTCCGCGATGGTGTGCTGACAACTGGCCCCGCCGCGGTGGTCTTGTGGCTAAAGTACTTGGCTGCTGACCCGTAGGTCGCGGCTTGAATCCCGGCTGTGGCGCCTGCATTTTCGATGGAGGCGGAAATGTTGTAGGCACGTGTGCTCAGATTTGGGTGCACGTTAAAGAACCCCAGGTGGTCGAAATTTCTGGAGCCCTCCACTACGGCATCTCTCATAATCATATGGTGGTATTGGGACGTTAAACCTCACATATCAAATCAATCAATCAATCAATCAATCAATCTATCTATCTATGTATCTATCTATCTATCTATCTATCTGTGCTGCCAACTGCTCCATAAAAGGCACACCTCTTCCGTAACTGTAACAGATTCAGCAGCAAGTGCGGACGCCGTAAGCAAATCTCCCATCGGTTCCGAAGGAGGTTCAACCTCATCAGGCCGCGACCGCCAGAAACAAGATGCCGTTTGTTGTGGCCTGCTTTCCTCTCGAACCTTAATCTGAATGCGCAGAAAATTTAGCGATTCGGCAGCCTGGCGAGCTCTCTGTTCAGGTGTTGCGATGCCGGAAGTTTCCTACGGTGCTTTCGGCACCTTCTGGCGGTAGAGAATCGCGAGATTAACCGGCAGACACATCATCAGGACCCGGTTGAGGACCACGTTGTACTGTTAAGGAGAGAGGCCCAAACCGGTGAACGTGAAGACTCGGAAGTTGACCTTGTCGTGGAGCAGGCGAAGCTTCTCCACGTCAGACGACGACTTGAACGGCGCTAAGGCGAGCAGGTGGTCAACGTACTCGTTTACAAGCAAATCCCGTCGACCAAATCGCTCCGTCAAGATTTTGATCGCGATGTTGTAATTATCCTCGGTTAGTCGGATGCCCTCGATTGCTCTCTTTGCTGCACCGCTCAAATACGACTGAAAGTACTTGAACTTCTCGATCAGTATAAGGCTTTATTCAAGTGAATCGTAGCACTGAAATGGCCCCAGAAGGACTGCCAATTGCGGAGTGCGTCGGAAAACGTGGGGACCTGTAGTTTCGGCAGGGCCACCGTGCGATGACGCGGCATCGTTTCTTGACTGGGAATCGCATCGGCTACTCTAGAACTGTCACTGACCTGGCTTTGCGCTGGAGTGCTGGGATCACCAGCGTCGGCGTTCGGTGATGTTGCCACCAACCTCGCAGCACTCCTTACTGTCGCCTTGTCTGCCACCTCTCGGAGGAAGAAACGCGCTCTTGGCCCTTCGGACGTACTCTTCCACGACCTCGAGCTCTTCCTCGTAGTCATCGTCGTCAGTCGCATAGAAGATTTTTTTGTTTGAAGTGACGAGTGCGGCATTCTTCTGGGTGAGGTAGGCAACGTGGGAATCAACCTGACTGGCATCGGGAACGGAGGTTTGCAGCTCGTCGGTCAGGAGCGTGATAGTTCATGTGAGGCTGGCTCTGACGATGCCACGTTCTTGCGCAGCCGCTCCAACGACGCCATGGAAAGTAAAAGTCTCGGAAGGGCTTGGCCTGGGGGTTTCGGCACCAGAAAGGATGTCGCGTATTCAAGACCTGATCCCTACATCAAGAACAACCCTCTGTTTTAATAGCTCAGGCCTAACTTCTTTCTTCGGTTCTCCTGCTCGATGTCGCGCGGCCGCAATCATCCGCAACAACGGGCGTGCATGCCCGTCTCAGAGCCGTGCGTTTTGTTTTCCAAGATAACTGCCGGATAGCGCTCATGTCTCACGTGTGACGTGACCAGGTGTGCTCGTTCGCTTCCGCTGCACGCTGCAGGCACTCTAACGCAGCCCATACAGAATACCATTCACCAATTTTCTTGTGCAGAACATCAAATAAACATTTTGTTCAATCTCTCCAGACGCAAGACTATCGTCTTTCGACGACGCTTGCAGATTAACATGCAGATACGGGGCCAATTTTTTAAATGATTGTTTCTTCTTCCCGGCAGCTTTTGTCGCGTCTGCTATGCACTTTGATTTCACGTAGCGGTCAGAATTTGGAGGCGCACGCTTTGCTGAGCTGTTTGTGACACTAAAGCTGTTTGTTCCCGTTATTACGCGACAGCGTCGAAGAGCTGGCTTCACAAACATTTTGACATCGGTGTCGGTGTTTACGTCGGCATCACTACTTGTGACCGAAAGGTCATGATTGTGTCAATCACCAAAAAATTATTATGTGATTAAAATACATTTCAAAACTCTCGGTTCCCAGTGAGGAGCAAACCTTCGCCGTTTGCGTGTCAGGCAGGTGTTCTGCCACGGAGTAACAATATTTTTTATCGCAATGGTAATACTTTGTAGACATACTCACATGTACTGTACGTTACTTACTGGCATGCGTGAGGTTTTCTGCATTTACCTACGCATATTTAACTGCTGAAATGCATGTATAATATATACGAAGCAATTCAACACTTGGACCTCCATGCTGCAGCACTTCTCTCATATTCTTGACCAGTTCAATGCAATAGGTTTAACCGAACGCACTTGGGGATCAGTCTTTTATAAATCCATACGTCACCTCTATATGCTATAAATGGCTGAAAGTGTGAAGAGATCATGCGAGATTCTATTTCCTGGAACAGGCAAGAAACAAATACCATGCATAGTCGTCAATATCAGCTTCTTCACTGTTCTGTGCAGAACTGCCCAATAAAACATGGCATGGTACATAAAAACATGTTCTACAATGTCTGGTTCGTTATACAAACGACAGCTTAATTCCCATGGCAAAAACACTTACCTCGTTGTTCAAGCAATATTTTCACAGATCCTGTGTTAAATTTAAAAACAAATGTTGTAGCCGCGCATGCAACTAACAATTTTGTCGCGTTTCACCACATCCCTTCCCGATTCTTCCTTGTAAAAGGTTAGTTGAGGTGTCTTTGAAAAAAAAGACTAATAAATGCCGCGTAGTGGAAGGAATCTCCTGACAGCATCATATAATGAGTGCGGAAGTGTAGGTTCAGGCCTGGCGCCAAAGGTTATGAAGTGTCTTTGAACAACAAGTGAGTGGTTCTCTCGGTGTGCCCGTAAGCTTGATCCGCCATTTGCTGGGCGAGAATACGATACCAGTTGCATATACAGCAGCTTTTCATATGCTAGCGGCCGGTTTTTTCGTCTTTCAGCGATAACATCAAAAAGAATCGCGGGCTGTTCAAGCAACGAGGCACTTAAAATGATGCTGGCAAGAAGGTAACAGATATTTATCCTGTTTACTGCTAACCCGAATGACTAAGAAAAATGACTCTTTCGTCCCCGTCCCCCCGCCCTCGTGGTGTGTATCAGTACAACACGAAATTAAATCTTGCGATGATGTAAGTAGTTGGTTGTTTAAAAATTGGTATATTAGAGCTTGTACGACGTCTATTAGTGTTGGACAGATATAGCATCACTAGATGTGGTCCCGTCCATTTGGGCGCCTAGCAGCACATCTCTCCGAAGACTAACGCCCATTGTCATAGTTTATATTTTGCGGCAGCTGAAGTTGTGAACACATACTTTGACACCATATATGGTGAATCGCCCAGAAAGGTGACAGCATCAAGACATAATAAACTGTGAAACTCGGTATGCACTCCTTCCAAACGTCGTGAAGCGCGAAGACAAACTCAACGTCTGTATTGTGTTCCCACTGGGCCGGCCGTCAACTCTTACAAGGTGAGTACAGAAATCTACGACACGATGCGGCAGCCGAGCGAGGGTCGGATGGCCGTAGAGTTTCCTAAATTTATCACGTGGCATGGAGGAATGAAAAGGAATGAGGGAGCATTACGTCACACGAGTGAAGCCAAAAAGAGCCAACCGTGTCGTCCCAACACGTGATCAAAGCGTCACAGTGTGTGGTAGCTTTTACTATTTTCGGGGTGCTCCGTTTTCGCACCTTCTTGTGAGCTGGCCAGTCTGCGCCGAACAAGTGCGTTTCGTATAAAATCTACCGGATGCAATGCCCCGAAGTCTCGGCAAGTCTCGTTGCTCGCGTCACCGCAAAGGATCACGTGCTGGGCCGACACAGCTGGCTTCACAATGGCTTGGCTTGCCAAGGTTGGCTGCGTGACGTAATGTTCCCTTCATTTTCTTCTTCTATCACTGGAGAAGATTCCGGTACTGCGATGCTTCAGTGGCTATGGGAATAATGGTTAGTACAGGAGTTTTCCTAGTCTTTGTACTTGTGGGCTTCGAACGCATTTGTGCGAAGTTCAACACGTAAACCATTTTAAACTTCTTGAACGGGTTTGAATTGGTGGGCCTAAAAGGTTAGGGTGGTTAAGTGCTATTGCTGAACATCTGCTGTTTTTCGTTTCATAATAAAGCAGCTCCAAGCCACGCTAAAATGAGTGGGGTCGAAATAACGAAGATTAAGAAAATTTACGTACTGCTTATAATTCCCACGCTCAATGAAGGACCATGCGCTGCAGCTCCCGTAGGCACTAGCAGCAGAATACTCTCTATTGTATTTATGCAGAAATCAATGCATGGAGCTATGTTTTCGACATGAATGAATACGATCAGTGAGGCATAGATTAGAACCACCACCTTGTGGTCTGTTGAAACATTCCAAATTTACACTTCTATGTGAAACGCGCTGACTGGGAGTTATTAGGAACATTGCGTGGCCCTAAGTAATCGCGAAACACATAACTCGACTGTTCTTCCGCTTCCAGAGAGCAAAACCACCTTTCGAAAAAGAACAGTGACACAAATAAGATGCGTGGTGGTGTAGCCTGCTATGTAGCAGTGGCAGTGGCGTAGAGGGTTAAACGTTCGTCAGATGTCGGGGACCAAGAGGTCATGAGTTTACTTCCTCCAGTGGATCCGTCTTGTTTACCGTTTTCTTTTTTGCCGTCTGATCGCACTTACTTGGCTCACGTAGTTCGTTGACGCAAATACGTCATGTAAGACTTGGTGAACCGCGCCATGAAACACTTTCGCCCCAAAAATAATAGTGCGGCAAACACGTTTTGTGAACGAAGTAAGCATCGCGCTTTTGTTCGGACGCACAAAAAAGTGCTTTTAAACGTTATTTCTTATTTATGCGTGCAATTTACCTTATCGCCTGCAATATAAGCGAGCCTTGTGAATACCATTTTGACATACGCGCTTTAAAACACAAGGATGTCACACACCCACAAAAGAGCACTACTAATAACTATATGCGTGTCCGTATTGCAGATCGATGAAAGCATCCGATATCTTGGTGTGGTGGAAATCAAGCTCAACTGACGACTTGCAAGTCATGTACTGCAATACCAGCCATGGTGACTACATTTTTCGTGGAAGCGAAAGTATTTAAGACTCGTGTACTTTGTCTCAGGTTTGCGTTATGGAACCCCAGATTGTCGAAATTTCAGCTACCGTCCACTACATCATCATTCATAATCATATGGTAGTTTTGGTATGTGGAACGCCAACAGTTATTATCACTTCAGTCGTATAAGACAGAGAATGATAACTCACGTAAGCGCAAACTCGTAAATGCTTTTCTTGTTTGGAAGCATTCATATAAATTACGTGATATTACACACAGTTTACTCCTGTTAAGCGTGTTGAAGTTGTCAAATACTGACTGTAATACTCCTCGATGAACTCCGGGTCCAGTCGCCGTCCGGGACTTCCTACTTTTATGACTGTGTCGTCAAACTTTTTGAGGACACCCCCTTCTTCCTTGTAGCTGATCCACAATGAGTTCAGCAGGGCGTCCCGAAAAGCACTCTGAATTTGAGGCACCATGCGTTTTGTCTGGTTTACCATGAGAGGAGAACCCTCTGTTCAGTGAAACGATACGAAATATTACTGTGTTGATCAAAGGTAGAAGCAATATGGTGTTAGAAACTTTGAGACAAGGCAATAAACAACAAAACGAGCTCGGGCCGTCATAATCTAGGTAACTTTTCAAACTTTTTGCTCTAGCTCGTTGACGCAGCATTAGTGTGCTCATTTTCTGCGCTCACACGGTGAATATTACAGCCGACAGATTTAATGCGCGGAGCTTCAGCATGTGGCATCAAGTTTTTGCACATGAAGATTGGTGCATGTTTATGTATTGATTATATAGCGTTAAGATACACATACGTAAATGTGAATATGCGCTACGTACTAAACTAACGTTTCACGTCTTTCCGCTACTGAAACTAGTTTTGAGACATTTATGACAGCTCAGCTATTGGAAAAGCGTCGCTTTCACCGCGCATGGCTTCCGCGTGGACCTCATGCCCTGTTCGTATTTGCTGAGGTCATTTGACATTTATGTGATTGCACATGAACTACTACTTCACTGCCGCTGTGTTTGTGACCTTAATCACAGATGTGTTTTTTCTTGCGTCTATTTTGCAGTTTTTGAAGTACAAAATATTGCGTATCAAGGTCTGCGTTTGTGGTTGCTTACAAAAATTGCTGCTACTTAATTCCTTGCTCAATCCCGGCTCAGTTGAAGCCTTGCCGGTTCAATATCTCAAATAAAGCCTTGTTCAACTGAGGCGTTGCCATCAAGGCTGTCCATACATATTCTGAAGGAAGTAATTCAGGTTTTGAAATGCTGAAATGCCATGTGGTCCCATTTGCACACTTACCTAACGCTACCCATGCCTAGCTCCCCCCCTTACCCGCAAACAATCTGCACCTAAAGAGTACTTGAGCTGCCTGCGGGTCACTCACCTTCGTAAATATCAGTTATGTCAATGAAGTGGCGTAATGATATTGACACGCGTATATGCGTAGAAGAGGATGACGATGGAGGTGTTTCGCAGACTCCGGGTAGCGGGACAGGAGGCTGGTAAAAGGGAAGACGACAAAGGCCTTCGCCGTACAGTTGATTCTGAAACACTGTTTCACTGTGACAAGTTGTTTCTGTCTTTTCTTCTCGCTACACCGCAACACTGGTACAGGTGCTGAGTGCACATCTTTCTTGGTCGTCCGATTCGGCTTCCTGTAGTCCACGCAAAAACGCAGCGTGCCGTCCTTCTTCTTTACTTGCACTACAGGTGATGTCCAGGGGCTCTGTGACGGTTGAATGACGTTATCTTCAAGCATTTTCGCGGCTTGTTGTATGGCTTCGCGTTCCTTTAGAGCTACACGATAAGGGTTCTCGTGATTAGGTCTCGCCGTGTCCTCGATGATTATTCAATGCTTTGTCAAAGATCGTCAACCAGCTTGCGATGTCGATGAAAAGCAGTCGCGGAATTCGGCTAGCAGCTGAAGAAGTCTCTGTCGGTCGTCCTTTTACAGAGTGGTGCCAACGTCGAAAAAGGGTTCGGGTTCTTGATTAGGCGCTTCGTCCAATACAGACAAACATAAACTGTCTCGCATTTCTACAATATTGTCGTACGAAGCGATAGCAGTGCCCTTCATAAGGTGCCGGTGCTCAGCACTAAAGTTAGTCAGAAGTAAGTGCGTGCGACCACCAGTGTGAAGGACGATACCTCGTTCGACGGAAATGACATGTCTAAGTAGCAGTGAGCCAATTTGGTCGGCAATGCCTTCGCTATCAAACACTTCGTGCTCTTCCACTGAAACAAGAACGCATGACCGTGGCGGGACGACCACGTCATCATCAATCATAGGTAAAGTGTTACGTGATGCGTCTCAACAGTTAACTAAGCCAGGGCTGTTGCGGAACGTAATTGAACGGTCCAGGATGTTGATGACGGCACCATATTCTCTGAAAAAGTCCATCCCTATAATCAGGTTCTTGCCACATGAGGTGAGGATGACGAACGTCGCCACTAACGAGCCACCGATTTCGAGTCTTGCTGTACACCTTCCGACAGGCATCAATAGCTGGCCGCCTGCTGTCCTCAGGTGAGGTCCCGTCCACGTAGTCTTTACTTTTTTGAGGCGTACGGCAAGGTTTTCACTTATGAGAGTAAAGTCAGCACCGGTGTCAAATAACGCTGTTACTTGCGGTCTGTCTACAAAAACGGTAAGATCTGTGCCACAGTTTCGTCAGTGCTACAACTATACGGTTTTACGGCGTCCTGAGGTAATAGTAACGGGGGCCTTTTTTCGTCCTCTTGACGGCCTGCAACCTCACCCCCTGTGGTCGCCACCTTCAGTTTCCCTGGCATGGACTTGGTGATCTCCTAGGCGCGGGAAAGCTTTTGTTCAAGAGACCACTGGTTCGTGTTGGCGACACGTTTATAGTGATCAAGCCAGTCTTCGACGTCTTCATTTGCTCCACAACCAAAGTGATCTGGCACCAGCGGTGAAAAAAAAAAGGTTACTCGAGATGGGTTGGCAGACTACTGCCTCGTAGTAACTGTTGTGGACGGGCGGTGGCCATTAGTAGATGCGAGCGGTGCCTTGTAGAATGTTCCTGTGAGGGCGTGAACTCTGGAGGGAGGCCTAGCAAGCGGCGACTGATGCACAGGATTGTCGACAAGTGCGTCCGGGCAGGATGAACGGCTCCCCGTGGGAGTGTGGATCATCAGGCGGGGTTGAGGGCCAGCACCTCCAATAGTGCCCCGGTGTAGCAAGAACAAAAGACAGAAACTACTTGCGACAGTGAAACAGCGTGTTTCAGGCGTCCGGCCTGATCCTGGAAAAATTGCCGCCGTCGCACTGTTCCCTCTATACTCCAATAAGAAGGCTGTGAGACGCTTCATGGGCATTTGTGCCTATTATTGCCAGTTTATCGCAGACTTCGCCCGCATTGCGTCACCACTAACTCGTCTCACCAGAGACGACGTTGCATTTGATTGGAACGAAGAACAGGAGGCTACCTCTAATGACCAGCTTCAACGTCTTCAAACGCCCCCGGTGCTTGCCCACTTCGACGATGAAGCCCCGACGATGCTTCACACAGACGATAATAATGTAAGTCGGGGGGCTGTGTTTGTGCTACGGCAATAGGACACAGAAAGAGTGATCGCCTACGCAAGCCGAACGCTAACATGCGCAGAGGCTAAGTATTCAACATCAGAGAAAGAATGCCTTGCCGTAGTATGGGCAGTAATGAAGTTTCGCCCGTACTTGTATGGCCGGCACTTCAAAGTTATTAGTGACCATCCCTTCCTTTGCTGGTTAACTAATCTAAAAGATCCCACCAGCCAATTAGCGCGTTGGAGCCTAAGGCTACAAGAGTTCGACATGATGGTCGTACACGATTCGGGGAAGCGACATATGGACGCCGACTGCCTGTCCCAATCACCAATACAGTCAGCTTCCCTACCTGATGAGAATGAAACTGCATGTCTTGGGGTCCTTGATACGTCTACAATCGTCCAACAACAACATGACGACCCTTAGTTGCTTGGTTTGATTAATTGCTGGAAAGCGAGATCTCAGAGAGAACCCAGAGTGTTCGCAAGAGTATCGTCGTTTCCCGTACAGAAGAGCGTCCTAAAGAAAAGGAATTTTTCGTCGATCGGATCTCCTTACTTGCTTGGCATCCGGACTCTCCGCACTGAAGTGCTTCAAGCTTGCCACAACGACTTGATTTTTGGTCACTTAGGCTATGCACAGATTGGCGAGAGTTCAGCAAAGACATTACTGGCCAAGGCTCACCGCTGCCGTGAAGCAACACATTCGTACTTGTTTGGACTGCCAGCGACGTAAGTCTCCTCCAACGAAACCAGCCGGCCTGCTGCAACCTGTTCAGGTCCCAAGTACATCATTCGACGAGATCGAAATGAATATCTTAGGTCCAATTCCTACTTCTGCTGCAGGGAACCGCTGGATTATCGACGCGACGGATTACTTTACCCGGTACGCCGACACAAAGGCTATTCGACGAAGCACAGCAGCGGAGGTAGCCAAATTTTACATAGAAAATGTTGTACTGTGACATGGTGCACCATTCGTCATGATAACAAACCACGGGCTAGCATTCACGCTGGCTCTTTTTGAGCACATCTTGATAAGTGGAACGAGCCATCTAAAGCCCACTGCCTACCACCCGCAGATGAACAGACTGACAGAGCGCCTGAACAAGACAATTGAAGATATGCTGTCGAAGTATGTTGACGTTCGACAGAAAAATTGGGACGATATTGTAGCGATGCTGAGGCCGGCAGGCTAAAACACAATCGTCTTTATTAGGGCAAACTTATGCCCACGAGTCTAATGACTATGGTCGTCGAGTCCGAGTAGCCGAGTGGCATAGATTCAACTATCTTTCTCTTCCTCGTAGGCCAAGCGAACGAACGCGTGGCGCATGCCAGCCGGGTATTGCTGGTGCTCTTGCCACGATGATTGCGGTAGGCTACTTGAATGTGGCCAACCTGTCGCGGCATTATCCCCTTCCTCAGACGCATCGTCCCGATGCTTGAGAGAGTGAAATGATACATGCACACTTTCACTCGTTTTCCGACGATCTGTCGTGATAGGGCTTCATGCGGACTACGTGTACCACTTCCGTGGGATTGCGGCGTCTTGAGCTCACGTGTCCCGCGGAACTGACTACATATGTGACGTCGCTGATACGGTTGAGTACTTCATAAGGGCCGAAGTATCGTCGAAGAAGCTTTCCAGAGAGTCCGCGGCGGCGCACTGGGATCCATATCCACACTTTGTCACCGGGATGATAGAGTGCGTCACTGCGTCGCTTGTTGTACCGAATAGAGTCGACGTGCTGTTGACGACATATTCGGTATCTTGCCATTTGTCGTGCTTCTTCGGCTCTTTGCAAGAATTCATCTAATTCAGGTGGATAGTGGTTTTCGTCCTGTAGTGGTAACATGGCATCCAGTGATGTGGTCACTCTTCGGCCGAATACTAGTTCGAAAGAGGCAACGTTGGGTGTTTCTTGAACGGCTGTATTATATGCGAATGTAACGTAGGGTAATATTTCATCCCACTGTTTATGTTCAACATCGACATACATTGATATCATGTCGGTCAGAGTTCTGTTGAGGCGTTCTATTAAGCCATTTGACTGAGGATGATACGCCGTTGTTCTTCTGTGATTGGTATTTGTCATGCGCATCAGACATTGCATAAGGTCTGCAGTAAATGCGGTGCCCCGATCTGTAATAACGACGATGGGCGCACCATGTCTGAGCACTATGTTGTTCACAAAGAATTTGGTGACTTCGGCCGCTGTCGCACTGTACAGAGAGTCAGTCTCAGCATTACGGGTCAGATAGTCTGTAGCTACGACAATCCATTTCTTGCCTGCACTAGATGTCGGGAAAGGTCCTAGGAAGTCCATGCTGACTTGTTGGAATGGGGCATCCAGAGGGTATATTGGCTGGAGAAGGCCGGCTGGTTTTACGGCTGGAGTTTCGCGCCGTTGACATGGACGACAAGTTTTCACGTAGCGCTGCACTGATGCGAGCAACTTAGGCAAATGGAACTTCAGGCGAATCCTGGCGAATGTTCGGCTCACACCCCTGTGTCCAGATGTTGGCTCGCCGTGGCATGCATGCAGAATTTCCTGTCGCATGGCTGTGGGCACGACTAGTAAAAACGTTTCGCCATTAGGTTCGAAGTTCCTCCAGTAAAGGACACTTCCTCGAAGGCAGAACGTGGAGAGCCCTCTGGAGAATATGCGAGTGACTTGAACGTCGAGACCCTGCAGGTGTTGTAAGGCGCCAAGATATCCGGGTCATCTCGTTGTTGTTGAGCAATTTCGGATGCGTTCACAACGCCTAGAAACGGGAAGTCTTCCTCTTCAGATACACTTGAATCGACGGGAGAGCATGACAGGCAGTCGGCATCGCGGTGCTTCCTTGCAGATTTGTATACGGCAGTAGTGTCATACTCCTGCAGCCTAAGGCTCCATCTGGCTAGTCGACCTGACGGATCCTTGAGATTTGCCAGCCAGCATAGAGCATGGTGGTCAATGAGCTCTGAACGGTCTACCATAAAGGTAGGGTCGAAACTTATTTATTGCCCAGATGACTGCGAGGCACTCTTTTTCAGTTGCAGTGTAGTTTGCCTCTGCTTTTGAGAGTTTGCGACTGGTATTGGTTAACGCTTTCTCATGACCATTCTGCCACTGGACCAGGATGGCGCTGAGATCGACATTGCTGGCATCGGTATGGACTTCAATGTTGGCTGTCTCATCAAAATGGGCAAGTATTGGTGAATTCTGTAGCCGTTTTCTTAATTCATCAAAAGCTTTCTGTTGTTCGCTTTCCCATGTGAAGGGCACGTCGTCTTTCGTTAGTTTTGTAAGAGGTTCCGTAATCTTTGAGAAGTTTTCTACAAATCACCTATAGTAGGCACATAAACCCAAAAATCAACGCACTGACTTTTGTCTTTGGGTGAAGGGAACCTCTTAACAGCGGCTGTCTTTTCGGGATCAGGACTAACACCGTCAAAACTAATGACAAGTCCAAGGAATCGCAGCTCTTCGAAGCAGAAGTGGCATTTGGGGGTTTGATTGTCAAGTTTGCTGACCGGATGGCTTGTAATACTGTGCGCAGTCGCTCTAGATGTTTTTCGAACGTTGAAGAGAATACCATTACGTCATCCAAATACACTAGGCATGACTAAGATTTCAATCCCACGAGGACAGTGTCCATCATTCGCAGGAACGTCACTGGCGCGGAACAGAGGCCGAATGGAAGCGCTTTGAATTCGTAGAGGCCATCTGGTGTTACGAATGCCGTTTTTTCACGGTCCTGCTCGTCGACCTCTATTTGCCAATATCCGCTTTTTAGATCCAAGGAGGAGAAAAACTTTGCGGATCGCAGCCGATCTAGTGTATCGTCGATACGTGGCAAGGGGTAGACATCTGGTTTAGTTACACTGTTGAGTTTTCGGTAGTGGACACAGAATCTTAGCGTGTTGTCTTTTTTTAACGAGCACTACGGAGGACGCTCATGGACTATTCGAAGGCTGGATGACATCATCTGAAAGCATTTCCTCCACTTGCTTCTTAATGATTTCCCGTTCTTTCTGTGACACTCGATATGAATGCTGGCATATAGGCCTCGTGTCATCTTGCGTTATAATTCTGTGTTTCGTAATTGACGTGCACTGGACCTTCGAAGCAATTGAAAAGCAATCAGAGAATTCCTTTACTAAGGCGTAAATCTCTTTCTTTTGACTGTCCGGAAGGTTCTGGTTGACGATCACGGATGTGTCGATGTTTCAGGCCACTTGACGAGTGGTTGACGTCGTTAAGCTGCATAGTTCGGTCGCCATGCAGAAGTCGTGTAACTAGGCAATAGCCGTGCCTTGAGCGACGTGTTGAAGTTCATTGGAGAAATTGTTAAATAGGACATCTGCACGGCCATTTGTCAAGTGAACAACACCCCGAGCTACGCAGACACCTTTGTTCAAAAACAGCCCTACATTTGTATCCGCTATGCCTTCGCGGTTGTAAAATGCGTCATTCTCTACGAGAACCATAATACTGCAGCGTGGTGACACAGTTACGTCATCATGAACAACGCGTAGAGCAGTTAGGCGTCGTTCCTTAGATTCCTCTACAGGTGTAGCTCGTTCAGTCGAAAACGACGCGCTGGACCTACGCAGGTCAATTACGGCGCCATTAGCTCGCAAAATATCTATTCCTATAATGAGTTCCCTTGAACATTTTGGTAGCACAATGAAATCGGCAACGTGAATAAAGCCCCGTATTTAAAGTCTTGCAGTGCATCTGCCAAGGGGCGTAATAATGTGACCACCTGCCGTGCGTATCTGCGATCCACTCCCCTCTGTCACAACTTTGTTTAGCTTCTTCACCATCTTGTGACTTATCACTGAATAATCAGCCCCGGTGTTGACTAAGGCATTCAGCTCCCATCCTTCCATTCTCAATCGCAAATCTGAAGTAACGCTTTCGTTGCTGCACCCATTTACCGGAAATACACCGTCGTCGCCCTCAAGCCATATTGGGGGATCTTCGTAACTGATGTTATCAGCGGCCTCACCTCCACAGGTCGCTTGCTTCAGTTTTCCGGAAGTAGACTTGCAGAGCGATGACCAGGCTGCCTTGAAGGTGCGCGTGGGCTGGATGACTGGTAGCGCATTGGCGATGGTGACCGTGACCAATGTTGGCGTAGAGGTGGCGAGTTCTGGCGCATGGACAAGTACTCCTCGATCTCCAGTGGTCGTTCGCCGTTTCGGGGGCATGGTGCATGCGACGGGAAGCCTCTTAATCCAGCCTGTCGGTAAGGGCAGAATCTGTACAAATGACCCGCTTTGCCACAATGGAACCACAGAGGCCTGCGCTCGTGATCACACCACACGTAACTTCTCCTGGGCCTAGGCTCCACATAGCAATGTGTGCTACGTGCTCCTGGGGGCAGATAGGTAGCCATTAAATAGGTTCCCGTGGACAAGGTGCGCTGCGTGCTGCATGTGGGAGGGAGCCGCCGCCATCGCAACTGCTGCATTGCTGTGTACTGTGAGTTGTCTGAGAAGTTCAGAGTACGTTCGGAAAGATCAAACCGGCTGCAGCTCATGCTCTGGTTCTCGTATGACCTGCCTCAGTTCGTCACGAACAACGTCTGTAACAGATAGTGCAGTTGGAGTCTGGGGCATTTGCAGTCTGCTCAGTTCTTCCCTAATAACTGGTCTAATAAGCTCTCGCAGGGCTTTAACGTCGTTTCGCACGCCTCCAAAAAATACCTGTGCTGATGCGCAGTTAACATTCCGGTTGTACTGCCAAGCCCGCTGTTCCTGTGTTTTTTCGATGGCCGTCGCTTCCGAATAAAACTCAGCAACTGTGCTTGGAGGGTTGCGGACAAAAACGGCGAACAACTCTTGCTTCACTCCGCGCATTAGATGGCGCACCTTTTTATCCTTAGCCGTGTTGTAATCCGCACGCTTGAACAGACGGATCATGTCCTCAATGTACATGGCAGCACTCTCGTTTGTGAGCTGGTTCCTTGATTGAAGAGCAGCTTCCGCCTTTACTTTTCGGTCTATGTTCGTGAACGTAGCCACCGCTTGTCGTCGAAATACCTCCCAGGTAGACAACGAGGTTCCATGGTTCTCAAACCATGTCTTTGCGAAGTCTTCCAGGGCGAAGTATACGCGACGGAGCTTCTCTCTTTCGTCCCATTCATTCAAGCTCGCCACTCGCTCCAACAGGTCCAACCAATCTTCCACGTCCTCGTACGAGTCGCCGTGGAATACTGGCGGCTGGTGCGCTTGGCTCATGAACACTTGTGCCGGTGTTGCCTGGCTAGCCATAGTGGTGGCATCCATCGTTTGACTTCCCCTTGGTGTGAAGTGGAGAGGACTGAACTCAGGAGAGTCACCTCGAAGACAGCGACTTTCCCTCTGGTGTACAGGAGTCACTTCCACGGGGTTGACAGGCTGGTCGTCGGGGCTATGCAGTCTTGAGCTCGCGGGGCTCAGATTCATTACCCAGCTCCTCCACCAGAAACGTAGCGATGCTGAGGCAGACAGGCTAAAAAAACAAGCGACTTTATTAGGGCGAACTTGTGCCCACGAGTCTAATGACTATGGTCGTCGAGCCCGAGTAGCCGAGTGGCACAGATTCAACTATCTTCCTCTTCCTCGTAGGCCAAGCGCACGAACGCGTGGCGCATGCCAGCCGGGTCTTGCTGGTGCTCTTGCCACGATGATTGCGGCGGGCTACTTGAACATGGCCAACCTGTCGTGGCAATATTGTCACGGGGTCGCGACGTGGCCGAAGACAGGAGACTTTGTGTTGGAATTTAACTGTTTATTTGGGCGAACCTGTGCCCGGTAAACGGAAAGTCCGATTACAGTAGCAGTCTTGGACTGATACAAAGAGAGGTTTATTGACTTCAAACTCAAAAAAAACCCTTTACATCATTTTATACATACAGTGTTCGTTTAGACACCCCTCTTGTGCACTATGGGGCATACAAACTGATATAAAGAGTTTATTAACTTCAAACTCAAAAAAGGACTGACAGGGGCAAGCGGAGCGACGGCCATCGATGAACTACTGACAAGAGACAAAGTGCGTCGGCATTGATACTGTTGCCATCGGATGTTCTAGCGTTATCGGTGGCGGTTGCGTATGTTCCAGAATAATCTGTACAGTTCCCAGAGTGGGCGCGATCTTATCGAAATGATCTACTAAAGTCCGGAAGCTTCTCGAAAACTGCACGCGCGTTTTGTGCTGAGAATTGTTTAGTGTTCGGGGGCGATAACAAAACTTGAGAAATGTAAAGTTGCATTGCACCCTCTGAAAAAGGCATCGTCCCGATGCTTTAACTAAAGATGAAGGTACAACAATAATGCAAGCAAGTACAATGAATAAATTACTATACAATATTAGTACAAAAAACACTGTTTCAGTTTGTTAACACGAATGAAACGGCTTGAGACGCGCGACATGGACAATTTCAGGTCGCGATCGGCGTCGTTGCGAGTTCGTGATGCCGTCGGGGACAACCTCGTAATCAAGTGGGCCGAGAGGGTGAACCACACTGTACGGTCCGAAGTACCGTCGCAGAAGCTTTTCACTTATACCCCTGTCACACGGCCACTACCAAACTCCGTTGAACACCGTCAACGTAAATCTTCCCTAGGGGGTTCAACGGCGAAGGAGTTGTGGCAGTGTCACATGGCAATGACGAGTTTCTAACAGTTGCCGCGAGGGGGCTCAGCTAGCGCTGTTTGATTTTCGCAAAAGTATTCCATTTTCATCTCTATCGATTTTTTTGAGAATCCTCGTTATGCGGTTTTTACAAAAAGCACTATTAAGTAGGTATGTGACTAACAAACCATTAAAAATAATTTCGAATAAAAACGCAGTTGCTAAATGTAGCGATGCTGCTAGTGACGCTGGCCACATTGTGCTTTTAGTTGTTTTGTTGCCTGTGTACATGCCCGGTACGAACTTTCTTATGCGTCCTTGCCTCGTGAGCGCACATTTTGTGTTCTTCAGCCATGAGTGACACAGTGGATGACGTGAGGAAGTGGTACGATATTGCGCTGGTAATGACGTTCATCGGCTGGCGCCGGCCGGCCCGACTCGCGAGGCACGGTGTGTAGGGCATCGGTGTTGCGAGTAATTGAACTCTGGCGGGCGTAAATATATGTAAACAAACACCCGTTGTGAATAAGTACTACAACGAAAGAACGTTTATTATTGCGAAAATGTATTATTCTTTCACTGTGGCCACTTAGTGCTCGAAACTTTTCTCTCACCTCTAGACTGCTGGGGACTACAGTACCTCGTTTGGCTGTGAAGGGAGATCGTTGAACGTCCTTTGCGAAATGCTCCATTTACCTTCGTTTGCGTAAGGGTGGCTGTGTGACACGGACCGCATCTTCGTTGTCGTAAGGACGAGGGAGTTGAACGTTCTTCGCGGGTGCCCGTGTGACAGGGGTATTAGTCCATGTCGGCGTATCGGCGTCCACACCCAAACACGTTCACCGGGCTGGTATTCCACGAAGCTTCGTCGAAGATTGTAACGGCGGCTGTCGGTCGTCTGTTAATTCTTTATACGGAGACGCGCGAGTTGTCGGGCTTCTTCGGCGCATTGAAGGTACTCACTTACATCCAGGTTTTCTTCGTCAGTGACGTTGAGTAACATGGCATCGAGCGTCGTTGCCGGGCTCCTTCCGTCGACAAATTTGTATGGAGATATCTGCGTCGTCTCCTGCACAGCCGTGTTGTATGCGAAGGTCATGTACGGAAGAATGGCGTCCCACGCCTTGTGTTCGACATCGACGTACATTGCCAGCATGTCGGCGATCATCTTGTTAAGCCGCTCGATGACGCCGTTGGTCTGTGGGTGGTAAGCTGTCGTCCGGCGGTGGTTTGTCTGGCTGTATGCCAAGATCGCTTGAGTTAAGGCGGCAGTAAATGCCGTTCCTCTGTCGGTGATAAGGACCTCCGGGGCACCGGGACGTAGGACGATATTTTCGACGAAGAACTTAGCTACTTCGAATGCACTGCCTTTGGGAAGGGCTTTTGTCTCGGCGTAGTGGGTGAGGTAGTCGGTAGCTACCACGATCCGCTTGTTTCCGAGAGCCGACGTCGGGAACGGCCCCAGTATGTCCATACCAATCTGCTGGAAAGATCGGCAAGGTGGTTCAATTGGCTGCAGAAGTCCTGCTGGCCTAGACGGCGGTGTCTTGCATCTCTTACAGTCCCGACATGAAAGCTGCGGCCTTCTCCTTCCGCACCACTCTTGCGAAAGTAGTGAGGAACCTCGTGCGAAAGACTTCCCACGTTGTAATGCTTCCCTCTTGATTCTTCAACCAGGTCTGAGCAGCATCTGCTAAGGCGAATTCCACATGCCGAAGCTTGTCATCGTCTGTCCAGTCATTGAAGGCGGCGACACGGTCGAACCTTTCGATCCAGCTTTCCGGGTCTGCCAGTGGTGAACCGCAAAACGTTGGCGGCTTTTTGGGTTGCCAGAGGAGGAGTGGTGCAGGCTGCACGAGTGCGGTCATGGTTGCAGTAGTTGATGTCGGGATCCGTGTCTGCCTGGCTGCTTCAGGAAGGGGCCCGTACTCTGGTTGTAGTCCCTTCTGCCTGCGGCTTGTTCGCTGTTCAGGGTTAGCGTCCGTATATTCTTTGCACTTGGGCTGGGGTCGCGGCTTGAAGGGTGCGTCCGGAACATCAAAAAAGCAGCACCTCCACCAGATGTCACGGGGTCGTGACTTGGCCAAAGACAGGAGAATTTGTGTTGGAATTTAACTGTTTATTTGGGCGAACCTGTGCCTGGTAAACGGAAAGTTCAATTACAGTAGCAGTTTTGGTTTAAGGGAATTTTATTGCCGGATATATCATACACAGCCTATGTGCACACAAAAAAATGGACAATGGTGAACATTGCGTATGTACAATGCAAGCTGTTATATACAGTGAAAGAACTTAGTGTACGCAGTGACGAACAATTCAAAAATTGTACAACAAAGACAGGACATTCTTGCCATCGATATGACTAAACTTAAGTAAACAGTAAGGCTATATGAACAATTAAGGGGAGGTCATTCACAGTGAAGGGTACTGTTTTGCATTCACCTGTGAGGACAATGTGCTCTCGCGCTCAAGAACAATACTGCAAAAAAGGACATGTTTCTAAGGAAGGAAAGAAAAATACACACTGCAGTGTCACAGTGGTACAAGCTCTAGCCCACCTCCTCAATAGGGGAGGAAAGGCATGGACACTCTGTTGTTTTTTACGATAATAAATCGCGTAGACCAACGTCAAAGGAAAGCCTCCTCTCCCAGCATGACTAGTTCTGTGTTAATATGCAGAGGCATTATGTTTCTTAGGCGATGTAGTATGGGAAACATGGCTCTCTGGGGGCGTCCCCTTAGACGGGCCTGTCCCCTTCGTTTCCATAAGACGAAGGCTCCGATAGCCATTAAGAGTACGACAAAGTTATCCCTGTGGTTAGACTTCCATTGCATACTTGTTTGGAACATTTTGGTAACCATGCGCCAAAAGGTGCGTGCTACTATACATTCATGGAAGACATGTTTCAGTGTTTCGACGCGACCGCAATGCGAGCATGTGGTGGAGGGCGCCACGCCCCCCCGCCACAAGGCGGTCGGCCGTTGGTAAAGCCTCCCATTCCCTGGGCCAGTTTAGCTGACGGACCTCAGAGGGGAGAGACGTGTTTGTAAAAGTCCAACGTATTTTCTCCCGGCATTTTCGGCGTTGTTTTTCAGATAGGCTTTTAAATGCTATTTATTCACACATGTCGGTAGGGGACATTTCCATAAGTTCTTGAACTGGAAACTCATTTCACCATTGTTGGAAAGATTTTAAACATGTGTGTAACACACCGGTGGCTGTTCGGCAGCTGGTCCCGTGTCATTTACTAAACCAACAAATCTTCTAGAGGTTCCTAACAGATACAATAGGAATCGCCTGTCTCGGTACAATGAATTCTCTAAGAGTGCCCAGGTGTTTTTGAGAGCCAACATGCGGCACATTACATCAAGGTTGGGTACACTGAGCCCTCCCCATTTTACTGGCAGGCGGACCAAGGCTCTGGCAACACCTTCAGCGTGGCCATCCCAAAAAAAGGAGCCGCACGCAGTAGCCACTCTTAGCAGAACCCGACGAGGTGGTCGAGCAATTCTGGCTACATAAAACAGTGGCGCTGTTATGCTGGATTTAGTTAGATAGGCTCTTTCAGTAAAAGGTAGTTGGAACGTTCTGGCAACTTCAATGCGTCTGTCCACTTTGTGTTGGATTTCTTTCCATGTGGTGCGGGCTACCTCGTCAGTCGAGAGGAAAGTTACAGCTAAGACTTTAACGCCTTGAACGATTTAGGCGCCATCAAGGAACTCTTTAATGTGCATTCCAAAGCACAATGGCTTGCTGTTTCCGGGATTAAGACGTGCTCCCGACAGGTAACTATACGTGTGAAATATTAGCAGAAAGGCTCTGTAGCTATCTATGTTCCGAATAAACAGCGAGATGTCACCGGCGTATGCCGCTACTTTCACTTCGCCCAAGCCTGGGAGAGGAAAACCGCGTATCGAAGTGCAGTTCTGGATTTGTTTTAATAATGAATCTATGCATAATACAAAGAGAATTGCAGAGAGGGGGCAGCCTTGTCGAATGCCCCCACTTACTGCAATAGGTTCAGATGTATAGCCATTCACTACTAATGACGTTTCTAATTCTGTGTAGAGAAAGTGTAGGATGTCGGATAATACGCTTGGAAGCCATAAAACTCAAGCACAGGGAAGAGAGAGTTCCATTCGACGCGATCAAAAGCTTTTTCCTGATTCAAGGAAACAAAAATGTCAGATATTAGTGTTCTTGTAACGTACGTGAAAAGATCGCGAGTCAGCGCAAGCGAGTAATAGATCGTACGACCTGGGACACAACATGTTTGTATGTCGCTTACTATTTCTGGTAAAATGGTAGTTATGCGGTTTGAAAGGATGGCTGTCGATATCTTATAATTCGAGTTAAGTAGGAAATCAGGCCTCCACGCCCTTGGATCAGACGGCTCTCTCTCGATTTTAAGTAAGAGTATAACTCTGCTCTCTCGAAACGTATTCGGTTTGATTCCGTCAGCTTGACATGAGGGGTTTAACGTCCCAATACCACTATATGATTATGAGAGATGCCGTAGTGGAGGGCTCCGGAAATCGATTCCATCAGCAAGAAGCCCAATTAGGATTGTCAAAAGGTGGATTTGTATTGTTTCAAGGAAGGTTTTGTAGAAACTCAAAGGTATCCCGTCAGGGCCGGCGGCGGCGGTTGCGTTCATTTGCTGAAGCACAAAGCGTAATTCATCCAGCGTCACTGGGCTGCACAGACCATCGCGGAGCTCCTCCGCTACGCGGGAAATTCCCGCGGAAAACTCGTCAACTATGGTCGTGTAGTTCACGTCGCTCGCGTTCTCCGCCTTAAAAAGATTCAAAAAATGTGTTTCAAAGATCCTCATTATGTCTTCTGCTCCTGTAGACTGTTCGCCATTCGGCAACTGAACGAAACGAACATGCATGTGTTCACCAAAGGAGCCGTTGCAAACACTTCGAAGAACCGCTGGATCTGAAACCGGTCGTCCGTTGATAGAAGACTGCGCAGCCGTGCGTGAACTAAGACGTAGCAAAAGTTCGTACCACGCTTTTAACTGATCGAGATAGTCGTGCATTGCGAACGTCAGCGTCTTGCCTCTGCGTACAATGCCCTCTTTCCGTAGCGTGTCGTTTATCTCTGTCGTAAGGCGCGCTTTCCTTTCGCGCCTCGCTTTGATAAGCTCGGCGCGACAACTTTGTTTCAATGCGTCCCAGCTGTGGGGTTCAGGCGGCCTATCGCGCGCTTGCTCTAGTGCATTGCGCAGTAATGCTACGCTTTCCGGGTCGTTCACGAGTGTGGTGTCCATTTTCCAATGGTTTCTAAAGGTAGTGGCCTGTTCGAATAACAGTTTTACAGACACTGGAAAGTGGTCTGTAATGCATGGAGCGTCCGGTGGAAAATGTAGGACTTTGCAGCTTCGGACATGTGTGGCTAGCACTTCAGGAAAATAGTAGCGATCTAGCCTGGTCATGTTGGAACCGCGTTGCCGTGTTTCAACGAAGTCATTTCCGTGAGTATCGACCCAGGCATCCCTGAGCTTGAAGTTGCGGATGAGTTGTCGCAATGCAGTAACCCCGCTATATTGTCTGCTTTCTCTTCGTCCGCGCGCATCTCTGTCGGTGTCCTCAACACAGTTGAAATCCCCTACTAAGAAAGTGGGGTAGTTCTCAAACATAAATGAGTCGAGTGAATTGAAAAAAATCGGCCGTGCCCCCACGTTGAGCTGGAGCAAATATTACGAGCGCCCTTACTCGTCTGCCGTGAAGGTCAAAGTCTACTGCTATTGTGCGACCGTCAAAACCATAAACACAGTGTGCTCCTCGACGTAACGCTGGTGTCAAAAAACAACTCCAAGTCCGTGCATGTTTGAATCGGTCAGCGAAAAAACGGCTTCGACTCCAAATTGCGAACAAAAGGATTCCACATCATATGGGGTTCTAAAGTTACATTCCTGTAAGAAGATGATATCGACATAATGTGACCTTGCGACGTGCATGACTTCTCTCTGCTTATTTTGGCGTCTGAAACCCCTGCCGTTTAAGGAGAGAAAATGCACAGTAGCCATTTTGAAAAGCGAGTGTGCGCGCAAACTTCAGCAAAGCCCCTTGCAGAGGGTGGGGCGAGCGCTCAATGAGTGAACATGACTAAGAGAAATGCTCTGACGTCGTCAGAGCATTAGCGAGTTTTTGGGGCTTACTACTATTCGTAGAGCCCTCAGAGTTCGTTGTCGGTGGGTGGGCACGTTTCGTGGCTGGACGGTCAACTTCCATAGCGCTGGCACCGACACTCGCACCAGCGGCCGCACCTGTAATCTGGTAAAAAGGGTTGGACAGGCTTAGTTTACGGGTCTGGGCAGAATATTTGCCGGCACGGGCGCTCGGCATTGTCAGTGGCATAATCACCGTCATGGTCATGACTGGGCATATGACCGGTGCTTCTGCACGTCCCGTTGTTTGGTGCCGCGTCCTATCGAAGCTCTCCGCGCTTCGGTGCTGCTGGTGGCGCCAACTAAGTCGGAACCGTCGCCCTCGTGGTCTCTGCTAAGTACGGGCACACTGGCTTTCACTTTGGATGAGCTGTGGTCTTCATAGGCGTCCGGCGAAAAGTCGCTGGTCTCGGCCAAGTCGTGAGGGGTTGACGAGGCTTTTTCAGACAGGGGAGGCAGGTCTCCTGCGTTTTGTGGTTCAGTATGGGCGTCAGTATCGCTTGTGTCGGTGTCGCTCGCAGGCTCGAGCGCCGGATAATCATCTTGCAATGCGGGCGTGAGGTCGGTACACGCTTGTTCTTCGGTTGCCGCTGTTGCAGCCGCTGCGAAAAACTTCGGACTTACGCAGTCGGCTGTTGCATGGCTGTTCGAGCACTTACGGCACGGTTCTGCGCATCCCTCTGTGGCAAGTCCAAACACGCTGCAGCGCGTAAAACGGGGCGTGGCACAGTCTTTGGCAATGTGGCTAGCATTTCGGCCTTTTAGACCACACTTTCTTGACACCCCAGTAGTCACACAAGACATTGTAGCCTTGAACTGTCAGAAAGTTCAGTACTTGGCTTTCCATTTCCACTCGCGCTACACGGAGACCTGTGCCTACCTCAGGGCGGCCCTTGAACACTGGCTCGTGGATATGTCGCGCGCTGCTGTAAGCGGAGAGAGCGGTCGCTAGGGCCGCGTCGCCTACCCACAGCGGTACCCGGAAGACTGTGACGTGGACTATTTCAGGACCGACGCTGACTAGTGTAACTGATACGCCATTCAAGACATTGGCGCCCCGGCTCTTCAGCTTGGTGGCTGCGTGGACGTTTGCGGCTGCGGTGGCGAACTTTGCTCCTTCCATGTGCTGGAGGGACTTGATACCGGCTGGGCCGGTTATGGATTCGACGGCATCTATGATGTCTTCGACGGTGCTCCCTTCTGGAGCGCTGAAATTAAAGCAATGAGCTTTCAGCGGTGGCGCTGCAAAAGCCATCACACTTCCGTCCTGGCCCTGGCTCCCACGGCTTACGCTGTGGTGCCCGGGTGTTGAGTCACGATGAATGCCTGGACAGAGCCGGGGGGTTGTCCAGGGGTTCGCTTGATGCTCGATGAGATGGGGTCGACGACTGGCAGCGTGCCTGGTCGCGGGAATCCCGGCACCAGGTAAGCGGCGAACGGAGCGTCGGCCGTCGATGAACAACTGACAAGCGACGAAGTGCGTTGGCATTTATACTCTTGCCATCGAATGTTCTAGCGTTATCGCTGGCGGTGGCGTAGGTCCCAGAATAATCTGTACAGTTCCGCGAATGGGCGTGTTCTTATCGAAATGATCTACTAAAGTCCGGAAGCTTCTTGAAAACTGTACGCGCGTTTTGTGCTGAGAATTGTGTAGTGTTTTGGGTGAAAACAAAACTTGAGAAATGGAACGTGGCAATATATTGCCCTATATTACATTCGCGTAAAATACAGCCAAGCAAAAAACAACTCGCATGACTTCATTCAGCCTTGTTCACGGACGGGAGGTACGGACAATGCTAGATGCCATTACCACATGAATGGGACGACAAAGAATTACACGGGTGCTGACATATATACCCAACGTGTGGAAGAAGTCATGCAGATCGCACGCTTCAGACTCCGCCAGTAACAACTTTACGAAGCAGGTCGCTACATTGCCCACTGGAGAGCAGTAACCTACGAAGCCAGTGAGCGAATGTTGGTTTGGACACCCATACGAAGACGTGGACTGCCCAAGAAACTTTTAAGACGATACTTCGGACCATATCGAGTATTGCAAGAGTTAAGAGACGTCACCTACGAGGTTGTCCCCGACAGAGCCTTGTGTGCCTGGCGTCGACCGCAACGGTCTGATCTTGTACATGTGGTACCCATGAAGCCGTATGTCAGTGATTGACTGCGTTTTCCCACAACGGTCACTCGGATGTAACATTGAGGCGATGCTCCTACAAGGGGGGGGGGAGTGACACGTGTATATACGTTGCTAGGAAGGCGTGACGCCAACACGGTCCCGAAGGCGCCACTGCTCCGAACTCCGCGGACAATGTCACCAGCCGTTTGGTAGCGAGTCTTACTCAGCTCTCGACTGCTTTGCAGAGCTGATAGACGAGCGGATGAGACGACGGTGAGTTAAAGCAAGGTTTATGTACAGCATAGAAATGGAGGCGTTACAAATTCGTCAATGGGGCTGACAGCTTAGGGACTCGAAGAACGTATCCGTCGGCTTCTCTGTCTGTTACGAAGCGCATCGCCGACTAGAGATACTGTATATGCTACCTTTAGATAGCAGAGTTGCGCCACTGTTTTCCGGGCGCCGCTCACTCCGCCTAGAGAACTTCAGCGCCCCTATTTGCCGAGCGCCATCACATGGTCATAAGTGGTTTTAAAGCACTGCGGAGAAGCCAACGCTACAATGATTCCGGGCAGATCACGCGTGGTTGACATCGGCTGTTGTTTCACATCAGCTGTCATGAGCCGCGATTGTAATACGAGCGCAATAGACAGCCGTACGTAGTATGGGCGTCACATGGGCACTCTCGATTGCTGCTCAGCTCAATTTAGTTGAAGGCGATACAACTACACCTGGCTCCCTCCCACAGTTAACGAATGAGTCCGACATGATGAAAAAGTTTCTTCCCTAACTGGTTCGATTGCATTCAAAAGTGCAAAAATAATTTCATATTTGTAATTGGGAAAAACAGCGGAAAAGTCGAAGCTAGTGTAACCAACCATAAATATCTATCTCACTGGTTCAACGAGCTACGCACCAAGAACGTAAGCATCAAATAAAGGCTTCTTGGTGTGACTGGAGCAGTTAAGTTTCTCTCATACTTTAAAAAATTTAAAGAAAGTGAAAAAATACAGCAACCCTAGTACCATAATCACTCAATATTGACAGAATATGTAACAATCTGAAGCGCGAGCTTGGCCCCTACACGGGTGGTGAGTAGCTTTCCCGCAAGACATTTCAACCCAAGATGGTGAACCTTGGCGGAACTCTGCTACCTAAAGGTAGCATATGTAGTAACTCTACTGCCGACGAGCTTACGAAGGGCGCCACGAAACTCACCGCTGCTAAGGACACCGGGCGCGCCGACTGCGAAATGGGCTTGAAGCAACGAGAGGCTTCTCTGACACATAGGTCTACTGCCCGTGACGCGCCGCAGGGCCTTTCTCACAGGCACCGGGTCGAATCTTTGGGTCACCAACGTCCAACCAGAAGCGCCGCTGGTCGTGATGTCAGAATCCTCCAATGGAGCCCGCCGCTGGGCCACGTCGTGCTCGTCAAATCTGGAGCCGCTGCACGTGGTTGCACCCAAGGGCGAGTGACGCCCCCACGCATTGCGTAAGACTCGCCAGACTGGAAGGCGCCGATTGCTTCAACGGGCTCGTGGGCTGAAGGAGCTCGCTGTGCGTTGCGTGACAGACCGGCGACACCACTTGATGACGTCGTTGAGTTGATCGCGTCAGGCGGGTTTGACCGCTGGCCTTGACACAGATTGCCTTTGCAGAAGCATTGACGTTGGGTGTGGACTCGCAGGCGTAACATCACTCCCGCCGCCAGACAACGTGCCCGAAAGACGAGCTGCTTCCACGTGGCTTGGATGTCGGGTGCGCTCGTTTGCCAGGTCTCTCCATGTTTGCCTCCAGTGTCATGGGGAGAATGTAGCTCCAGTTTCCGTTCCGTGAACACATCCCATTCCTGAGGACAGATTCCAGTTCCACTGGCTTGTCGCCACAACTTGCAGGCCAGCTTCGCTCGTCTCTTCTGACGATTTTTGGTGTCAGCAGTTCTCTATGGTTCTGCAACTTGTCCAGAGTGGTTCGACAACAGACAACACATGATACAAGCAAGTGCCCTCAGTCACCTGACAGAACACCAGACAAAGTATAGTACTACCCATACATAGCTACGTGTCTATCGGAATTTCGTTCCCTCTACATCAAGAGGCACATGTGGACCACAAGACACTTAAAATAAAAACTCAAATTTTTACACTTACAACAACGTAATGAAAAAGATTGCAACATAAAGTTGGCCCTTTGAGATCACTCTTACTGAGAGCGCTCAGCTAAGGCCGTGATGAGGACAAAGTTTTGCCCCGAATCGCCAGCGAGAGACCGAAAGATGGAAAAGGTACTAACAAAACGCACGGCTCAATGCGTCTACAATAGCGTTGAGCTTTCCTTTTTTTAGCGAACGTCAGAGTTGTGCTGTCGGAGTATCAGGCTCCACCTCAGTTACCGGCCGCTTTAAGACGTCATGTTATTACACAGTAGTTCGTCTTGACCACAAACCTCAAACCAAAGACATACCAAGCTAGCTTTTGAACGGCCCACACGAGGCAAGCGCATTCTTTTTCAGAGGTACTGTATGCTTCTTCCCTGCAGCTGAGATTTCGACCTAAATACAAAACTGGCCGTTCGTTACCAGCACTGTCTTCCTGGCACAATATAGCTTCCATGTCGTGATCACTCGCGTCGCATAGAATCACAAATTTCTTAAAGAAATCGGGTGCCAAGAGAACTGGCTTTTTGCTTAGGGCTTGTTTTAGCTAGAAAAACGCATTCTCCTTTTCGAAGTTCCATACTACTTTAACCGGCTCGGACTTTTGAAGTGCGTTGGTTAGAGGGCTGGCAATGCTAGAGTAGTTTTGCACGTAATGCTGATAGTTTCCAGCTAGGCCCAAGAATGCCCTTATTTCGGTTTTTGTGGTTGGTCGTGTATAGTTCACGACGGCGGCTACCTTAATTTCTGAAGGTCTACGCCAGTCACGCCCCGCAACGCGTCCCGGGTAAGACACCTCGCCGCACCCTAGGTGACATTTAGTAGGTTTCATGGTAAGACTAGCTTCTTTCAACCTGTTCAGCACGACGCGTAAATGCTCGACATGCTCTTCCCAGTTGTTTGAGAAGATGGTGACATCGTCAAGATATGGCATAGTGAACTCAGAGAGGACTTCAAGAACGCGGTCCATTAAGCCTGACAAACAAAAGGGCGCATTTTTCAATCCAAAGCTGAGATTAAGTCAACGATATGTTCTGAATGGAGAAACAAATGTGACATATTGCCTAGCACGCTCCGTAAGAGGGACTTGCCAATACCCCCGCACAAGGTCTAACGTGGAAATATAGCTGGACTGTTACACAGTTTTTACCCTCTCCTTTATGTTTGGTATTGGGTAAGTTCGGTCTGGAAATATGGCGTGAAAACGCCAAACATTGATGCATGGCCTCGGAACTTTTCCCGGCACTTGAACCAATGCTAGAGATGTATAGTCACTCTCGCCCGGCACTATGATCCCCAACTCAAGCATTTCATCGATCTCCTCTTTCATAATCTGCTTTTGCACGGGGAACGACAATGCGGCTTGCTACGGATTGACTACTCAAACGTTAGCTCGACATCGTGTTTAATGACCGGCGTGTTTCAGGGACGGTCCGAAAATGCGTCTTCAAACTTGGAAACAATCCTTCTCAGGTCCTCCTTCTGGACTTCACTTAACCTAGGCTCTAAGTTTAACTGCTCCGAGATTACCTCCGATCCCCTTTTGATTACATCACTAGAGGTCGAAATTTCTGCTCCCTCTTCCTCTGAAGCATTCAAAAGCAGATTTACGACCACTTGACGTTGAACGTATGGTTTAATAAAGTTACTGTGGTAAATTTTGTTCGGCCGTCTTCCTAATTTTACTTCATAATTGCTATCAGAAAGCTTCCATATTACTTTGGCGGGCCCTTCCCAATGAACCTCAAGCTTGTTCTTATTGAACAGCCGCAGCAGCATTACCTGACTACCTATTTCGAAGGTGCGCTTCTTCACCGATCTGTTGTACCACTTCATCGACAACACTTGTGCAGCCTCCATGGGGCTTTCCGCAAGATCTTTCGTTTTTACAAGCCTCTGAAGAAGGTCTGAAACACACTCAACTACATTAGCATCCTGATCAAATCCCTCCCAGGACTCACGTAGCATTCGCAACGGTGTTCTCAAACTCGTGCCATACAGAACCTCTGCAGGGTTAAAATCAGTGCTCTCATGAGGGGCTAATCTCAAAGTGAACATAACGGGAGGAACACATGCTTCCCAGTCGCATTTGTTCTCGTAGCAAAGAGCTCTCAGTATCTGTTTCAGAACAGAATGCATACGCTTTACCGGATTAGATAGTGGGTGATGGATCGAGCTGTGCGCTATTTTATTCCGCATTTATCCAAAAAGGTAGAGTTAAGGCAGCTGGTGAAGACACTACCATTTTCGCATTGAATTTCAGAAGGAAATTCTGACGCGTGCAAATATAGATAGCAGTGCATCCACGGCATGAGGGGAATTGAGCTCCTTAAGTGGTATCGCTTCCGGAAATTTTGTGACTACACAGAGGGCTGTTATGATGTACCGGGAACTTTGCCTTGACTCTGGCAATGACCCGATAATATCAATTACTAGACGCCGAAAAGGTTCTGTGATAATGGGCACAAGCTTCATGGGTGTCTTCCACTTGTCCGTGTATTTCCCCGCTCTCTCAAAGTGTCGCTGGAGCGTACAAAGTCTTCAATATCCTTGTGGCATTTAGGGCAATTAAATTCAAGGGGAACTCTAGCCTTGGTCTTTTATATGCCGAGTTACCCTGCCCACGCATTTTCATGCGCCAGTTCTAATAGTTGGCGACTATACTTTTGTGGCAATAAAAGCTGCTCATACTTGCTACCTTGCACATTTGTGTAACTCCGATACAGGAGCCCTACCTTCTCAAAAATGAAACATTCTTGTTTTCTTTTTTTCCAAGTTTACGCTTTCCATTAGCGCTTTATTCAAGAGGTTTTCAAGCTGCTCTCGAATGAGCACTTCTTGATCAACTCTCGACAGCTCACTCCACCTTTCCGCTACAGGCGAGAGCGTTGCACCCCTCTCGCTCTGACTCAATGGCACCATGTCGTCTCTTCCGCCGACACAGATCGCGCCAGTCGCTTGGGCGATGGGCCGCTCGAGTGACTGCTCACATGACTTACACGGAGAGTTTCCTGGCTGAGGTTCCGTCGACTCACTGCCACGGTCACACAGATCAGCAGCTTTTGCACTTGGTGCTTCACCACATTTAACAAGATCACATTCTTGCGGAAGCTTCAGCGCTTGCGATCGCATGAGGGCCATGTACGCTAATTTGGAGAAGAACGATTTACCCAGCTCTTTGAAAAGCTGCTCTGAGTTAATAGAAAAAAGATAAGAAAAACGAGCGGGAAGCGCGGCAGTCACTTCGGTGCGAAGCTTACCGAACGGGCCTTGAATGACAACCGTAGCGATTGGTAAGCAAGCACTCTGCTCCTCGGCGACTTGTCTTATCCACGCGCATTCTCCTGTAAAGTTATCCGGAGACGCCAACGAAGGATGAACAACGTCGATGGTTACCGCTGAGTCTCGAAGTGCTCGACACGTTTTCCAATTCACACTAATTTCTTGGAGATACGGCTCTAAGAACCGCATGTTTTTTTTCCAATTCTCGAATTGTTGCGAAAGCAAACTTTTGCTTACAGTTTATCGCGATTTGCCCTTGCTTTTTGCAGTTGTAGCAGATTAGCGGCTTCCATGATTCAAACACCCGTGTGGTATCAGTGTGTTGTTTAGAAACCTCAGTGGATTATTCCGCTTCCGTTTGCCCTTCCCCTACAGTGTCCTTCGTAAGAGACGGGTCCTTCCTGAAATTACGGTGGGGAGTGGGTTCCCGCTAATTATTTTTCTTTGAAAAGCCCTCTTCTCTATCATCCTTTTTAACGCGCACTGCCCTAATATGCAACTTTCGACGAGTGTAATACTCCTCAGCTAACTATGCTGCCTTGTATAGCTGTACTTCGCCAAGCTTTTCCTGCAGTCAAGGCTTTACATCCTCCTCGATGCAGCTGTAGAACTGCTCCAATGCAATGCATTCTACCACTTTATCGCGATCGTCATAAACACCTTCGCCCTTGAGCCATTCAAATAAATTGGCTTTACGACGAAACGCGAAGTCAATGTGTGACTCATTTTCTTTTTTAGAATACCGGAACCTTTTCCTGAAAGCCTCGGTTGATAACTTATAACGTCTCAAGAGCACTTACCTAACCTCGTCATTGCTCCCAAACGCTTCTCTCGACAAGCACATTATCACGTCTGCACTTCCCCGGGAAGAAGAGCTAACAGGTTCTGCGCCCAAAGAGACCGCTCCAAAGCATTTCGCTCACAGACGTGTTCAGACTTGACGAGATACTTCGCCATGTACTCGCCTACTACGAAAGATGGCATTCGTTCCCTAGTCCTATAACCGCTGACCTTAACTATCGCAGAAGCTACGCTAGGCGCCTGCGAACACTGTAGAATTGCCAATTCTATTCGTTTCAACTCGAAGCGCTCCTGTCTCTCGGCCTCCTCACGCTCGTGACGTCCGCACCTTTCAGCTTCTTCACGTTCGAGAACTTCTCGCCTTTCAGCCTCCTCGCGGCGGGCTTTGATATCCACCCATGCCTCATCGCCTTTCTCAGCCGACATTCCTTCATCCTTCATGATCTGAAGGATCGCTTGCCTTCGTTTCGCACGGCCCAAAATAATGCCGATTCCTCACAAATGTTGATGAGTTCCTTCACTTTAAGCTTCTCCATTGTTCACACTAGACTCTTGCTGTTTGCCCTCGTTAAGAGTCTATTTGCCGTACCCACTATAAATCTACTAGCAAGACGCGCAAGCAATAATTTACACTGCCGTGTTTACACCTTCCGCATTAACTTTGGTTTGAAAGCGCTTCGACTTGGCTTGAAACGATCAAAGCTCACTCTAATACTTCCCACAGTCCTTCTCTAAACTACTATAAACTATGCTAAAGTAGTCTGGTGAACTGAGGGGAAACCATCAGGCACTCACCGCATTGATGTCGCTGACGCCGGCCTATCCCACCGCTGCCACCACTGTTACGAAGGCACCACTGCTAATAACTCCGCCGTTAATGTCACCAGCCGTTTAGTAGCGCGTTTAAGTCAGCTCGCGACTGCTTCGGCGCAGAGCTGATAGACGAGCGGATGAGACGACGGGGAGTTAAAGCAAGGTTTATGTACAGCATAGAAATAGAGGCGTTACAAGTTCGGCACTGGGGCCGACAGCTTAGGGACTCGAAGAGCCGAGATGTCTTCTCTCGCACACATCTGTCAGCTTCTCTCTCTGTTACGAAGCGCACCGATGACGAGGTTACGAAGGGTTTCGCTGCTGCCAAAGACACCGGGGGCGCCGACTTCGAAAGGGGCACGAAGCTCCGAGAGGCGTCTCTGACACAAAGGTGTACTGCTGTCGACACGCCGCAGGGCCTTTTTCATAGGCACCGGGTGGATCCTTTGAATCCCCAATGTCCAACCAGAAGCGCCGCTGGCCGTGATGTCAGAATCCTCCACTGGTGCCCGTCCCTGGGCCACGTCATGCTCATCAAGTCTGGAGCCGCTGCACGTGATTGCACCCAAGGACGAGTGACGCCACCATGCATTGCGTATGACACACCAGATTGAAAGGCGCCGATTGCTTCATCGGGCTCGTGGGGTGAGGGAGCTCGCTGTGCATTGCGTGACCGGCGCCGCCGCTTGATGACGTCGTTGAATTGATCGCGTCAGGCGGGTTTGACCACTGGCCTTGACACATATTGCCTTTGCAGAGGCATTGACGCTCGGTGTGGACTCGCAGGCGTAATAACATAGAGCAGGACGACGATGGAGGTGTTTCCCAGACTCCGGGTAGCGGGACAGGAGGTTGGAAAAACAAAAACGAAGAAGATCTTCATCATACAGTTGATTCTGAAACACGCTGTTTCACTGTCGCAAGTTGTTTCTGTCTTTTGTTGTCGCTCTACCACGACAATATCACGCCACGTTCAGTAACGTCATAATGTACTGTCATATGGGGACGTCAAGAGTTTCACATTTTTTCTTGCATAATTCTTGCCGGCGCTGACGAAGCCGACAGCCAATTGTCGCCTTTGATATGGCATGAAAAGTTCGCCTTAAAAGCTGCCGCCTAGTATTACCATTACCATGCGTATTTTCTTGCCACAAAGAAGAGGTAGTACCTTAGCTCTTAACTTATGCAAAAAAGATGAGGTAGATGTACCCATAGCCAAAAGAACAAAAAATAGCACGTTTAGTGAACAGTTGCTTATTGCCTTGATTTCGTCATAGCTTTCGACTCAGCCGGATATACAATGCGTGTTTGGCAAATTAGGGTGATGATAGCTGTATTTTTTAGCATTTTCGCTCAACCTACTCGTTGTGAATATGTGGCTCACTCGCAGCTTTGTTCTTGCAGTCAGCGCATTAGTGCAAAGCTGCATGTTCATTGGGGACGCCCAATGCAGGTTGTAATGAGACTGTGAGTTGCGCGCAGGCAATATACAAGTGAGTATTGCACCACGTTTGCTCATAATCGACACTGGAGTTTCACTTGTCCAGCTCATTCATCTGCTGGGGCCGGCTGCCGCCCGGTGGGTCTGATCTCAGGTCCCGCGGCTCGTCTCGTCTTGGCGGCATCAGTGGCACATGCGAGAGCGTACTGAGTGGTGACCAACCCTACCAGGAAGAGACATCCATCTTCCACACTTCCAACTTAACAAAAATTGACGCAACGGCCTGTCGTCATTATTCATAACTCTGTCTAACATAACGTTATAAGGACGTGCTCGCTTCTCTAATTTCTGCAAAAAATTATTTTTATTAAATTTGAGCAACGTAGCAAGAAACTGTATAGTTGGTAGTAAGTGCTGGTAGGAAGCACACAGCGCTTACTACGAAGCCCGTCGCTAATATGCGCTGTGAGTAGTGTGTGCGGCTTGAGTGGGAGCATGTGTGTGTGGGAGGGTGGGGAGTTGCAGAGAAGGTGAGAAATTAAGCTTTGCGAGTTAAGGTGGCGGCTGTTGCATGGGTTGCGCAATATCCAACGTTGGTTAGTGCCTACAGATGAGGACCTCAAAGGCCATTTAGGCATTGTCGTCACGAAGACAGCTTTGCTCATTCCAGCCACTGCTTTTCCTTCATCAGTATGTCGTCTAGCAACACGAAGAGAAGGGCTAAAGGAGTAAACGGCTACAATAGCTTGGGATGTTATTTCAATTTGTTGTCGCAATCATTATTTCGGCCTTGGTGCAAAACTCTGGGGTTCATTCGATTCTTTTAACGCAATCTTATAAAGCCAACCGACAATCAGGTGTAGAAAAGCGTAGCGTTGATTGTGAGCAGCTTTAGCTATAATGTATTAATCAGGACATGAATGAAATTGAACTAATCTGTAAGAAAAACAACTTGGAATCGGCAGAAACCGAAGCAAGAAATTTCTAATAATGCGCCTGATGCACTACCGAATTGGGCAGTTACTGAAGTGATCTCTGTATTGAATTTATTTGATGTCACCTTGCGTGTCATTTTGGCAGTCTTCCTGCGCTCCTTGGTTTTGTTGTCTGTTGTCTTCACAAGGCAATTGAAGAATGAAGGCACACACCTACGTGAGCGCTGACAAAGGCGTGAGGATTAGCCTACTCACCCAGCTCGAAGAAATGGCTGGTCATCGCCAGGTTCATGACCTTTTTGATGTGTTCGTAACAAACGTCGGTGGGGTTCCGGCCACCATGAAACAAGTATGGCTCAGTGAAATCGGCCAGTTGTCTCAGGATGCTCCAGGCGACCAAGTATTGCAGGCCTTCTAGTCCCACATGCTCACTTTCAAACAATAGCCGCAGGATTCTGGTAGTATGTGCTTGATGCACAATTGAGTCTGAACCGCCATACGTGCCGTTGGTGTATTTGGAAAAATAGGAAGCCCACTCATCTGGAGAAAAACGGAGTGAGGGTTACGATGTCCTTGCAATTGGACACTGTGAGTATTTTGAAACTCATTTATTTGAAAAGGTTGTTTCTTTTATCTTTTTTTTGCTTCGCGCGTATACACATGGTTTTGTTGAGTAGGAGATAGTGCAATTTTTTTTCGGGTGCCGCAATATACTCACAGCTTCGCGGCTTCTGAAGTCACTATAAATCCACCGTGACCAGATTGCTCGAGGTTTTCCGACGTGTCGTGTCCCTCGCAATTAACCGCGCACATTGAGAAAATACAAAAGCCTACATTTCCAAGAGAACTGTGCACATCACTTCGAACAGATTGCGCTGTGTTTCAATATTTCAACAGGGGTGCAGCGACTTGGCTTATGCCTACCTCAGGAGTGTCTGCCACGGTGTGTTGCGTTTACGGCGCTGGGCTACTGACTGGAAGGTCACTGTTGAGATCCCTCCCGGCATGGTCGCGTTTGAAAGCAGGTGAAATAATAATGCCCCATGTACAGTGCGATGTCAATGTGCGGTAAAAGAACAGCAGTAGGTCAAGCTTTCTTAAGCCTGCCTCTACGGCGGACCATGTAAACATATCATGATTTCAGCTTGAAAACTACAAAAATTATTACGTCAAAAGCGTGGCCATTGTTAACAACGTCTGTAGAGTGAGTACTTGTAAACGTCTATTACCTTCAAAATTATTCACCCACCATCTTCGAAGAGCCGCACTGCAATCAAGATATTCAGGCTATTAAGGATACATATTCTATACAAAGTACACGTCCTTTTTCGGGAATAAAAGTACATAACGCAATATCCTGAATTCGATCTTAGTAATTTCGGGTGCCAAATGCTGCAGTAAAATACTGAGACCTTGGCGTATTGACTCTATTCTGCTTTTCTGTTCTATGAGCTGTTAAACTTTAGGAAAACGAGAGCCCGTCAAATGCACGTGGTCACTGCCCCCTTTTCTCAATTTGACAAGTTTACGATGAAAGAAAATGATTTGCTTTTGCTCCAGCAAGCACATCCCTGCACAGTGCAAAATCCCTGCACAGTGCAAAAAGTGTCTAGAGTACACTTGTTCTCGGAGGTTTAATCGAATGTGCGCGTACTTTGTACAGCACAATGGAGCTTCGTGAGAGCATACAGGAACCTACTGTTGTGCGGCACCCCATAGACTAAGCAAGCTCTTCTCAATAATAAATGTCATTTTTCTGTTATCTTAGGCGCACGAGGCCGCGACAGATGTCGCGGTGAATATGCGAAAGCGCGTTGAGGTTTTTATTGTAGGTTCTGACCCTAACATAGACACTTAGCAGGAGAAGAGAAATGCCGACGGAACAAAGCGTGCTCTGCTAACAATAACAATAATGAGCCAAAACGAACGTGGGGAGCATGGTTTCTGTTGTGGCACGGAAACAATTTCGTTTCATAAAAGCTAAACACATAAGCTTTGTAGATTTGCTATTGAACGACAACAATGAAGTTTATATGCTTTGTAACCATGTGGCTATCGATGAAAAGAAAAAAAAACGTAGTGCCGTAGACAACCCACCTGAGCAGCTGTAGCAATGGCATGGAATCGGCTGAGCTCTACCAACGTGCTGCAAATAACTATAGATATTTCAACCTGGAGGCAAAGTGGTACTGACCAGATTTACTCACGGGCTAGACACGGCTGCAGACAACGCATAGGATGTCTGCAGCTGCACTGTACAGTGCTCAACTTGCATGTCTATAACGAAGTAGCGTTGCGCGCGAAACAACACGGGTGACATCTGCAGTCACAAATACGCCACATCTGAGCATTCGCGATGCTAGTGATGTATCTGCCTTGCAATACTAATCCCTGTTTATCACTGTGGATGCAACAACCGCTTAGGCCGTCGAAAGCACCTTGAACGATTCAGCGAAAAAAAAACAAAAAGCAAGCGAAAATTCTCCCCATATCTACATGTTAATCTGAAAATGTCATCGAAAGACGATAGTCTTGCGTGTGGAGAGGGGTAACAAAACATTTATTTGATATTCTGTGCAAGAAAATCGGTGAATGGTATTCTAGAGGCGCTGCATTAGAGTGCCTCGAGCGTGCAGCGGAGACGAACGAGCGCATCAAGTCACGTAACAAGTGAGAGGTGAGCGGCATATTACAGTTTTTTTTTGGAAAACGAAGTGCGCGGCCCGAGACAGGTACGCACGCCCGTCTCAGAGGTGATAAGGCGAAGAACGCAAGGCGACGGGTAAGTGGCACCACCGTGTCGTCTTAGCAAAGCGTTGGAAACACTCGCCTTTTCGTGCAAGCGTTGCATGGTCAGCGCAGCGTGATAAACGCTACGGTACTTGGAATTACTTATGTATGCCTTTTCTAGTAAAATAGGCCCATGCAGAATAGATATGTGTTGTTATGGTGCCTCAGATACGCGCAATAAATGCTTTTTAATTGGCAATCGCGCAAGTATGAACACTGAAGCTTTAGCAGCATGGGTTGGCGCTGCGGAAGGGGTCGGCCGTTAGGGGTATCGGCTGGCGCAATTTAGAGTACAAGGTTTGCGTTAAGGGTGGACAAACAGACAATTGTACAGACAGACAGACAGACAGACAGACAGACAGACAGACAGACAGACAGACAGACAGACAGACAGACAGACAGACCGACAGACAGGCAGGCAGACCAAAATTCTTGCGTCGAAGGTCCCCAAGAAAGACTATCGTCTTAAAAAACAAAAAGAACCGTTCTCGCTGTGATATGATATCACAAAGCGAGAAAAAAGTTTACAGTATAAAAGGCACCTATCCGGGCAATTGATGTTTTTTTTTCTTTCGGTTCTATATTGTTGACAGCGCTTCGACGACCAAATCAATCATCGTACTCTGGGAGATAAAAATGGTGGAAACTGCAGGCCAGGCGCATCCCTGGCGCAGCGAATGCTCAGATGTGGCGTATTTGCGACTACAGATGTCACTCACGCTATCCCGCGCAGAACCCTCCGTCGTTATAGACAGTTCAGCGCTGTACGTTTCATCAAACCCCCGAAGCGTTGACTATTGTCGTTCAATGGCGTATCAGCAAGACACTCACTTGTTGTACCGAACAAAAGCTTTAGGAGATCTGTAGCGTCCGCTGAACCTCCCATCACACTATAACCTTGCCCTCAATCCATAATGACATTTTCGCAAAGCTTGGAAAAGAATGCAGGCAGTTCACAATACACCTAATTGGTGTTGCAGGAAAGGTAACGTATTGCTTTCAATAAAGCGCCGGTGCTTCAGTAAGCTGTAGGGGCCAAGATTACTTAGGTATTATTGGGAAGGGCCTAGCGTATTCTCCATTATGGGATTTCAGCAGCTTTCGTATTGTTATCTTGAGAGACCACCATACTTTCTAAAGTACATTGTCATAACTTCTGCTAAAACTCAACTCAGAAAGATTTGCACGTGTTGTTGTTTATTGTATTAATTCAAATGTGCGAGATCTCAATAAAAATGATCTAGTTCTTATTTTATGCTTTTGAATGGGTCAAAAACATTATGAGCGCAAGTCATTCCTTCTTCTTAGAGATGATTTAGACTCCAACCAAAAATTTTGAAGAAACCCGACGTTTCGAAGCCGACTTGGTTCCTTGCTCAATGGTGACTGCGGAGGCTACGTAACAGCCAAGTCGATTTCGAAACGTCAGGTTTCTTCAAAAGTTTAGGTTGGAGTATAAGTTATCTCCCAGTTTTATACCCAACCAGACAGACTTCTGTCGTATGTTTACATTCATTCCTTCTTTAGTAGCATTTGTTGGTTTCTGCAATTTCTCACTTAGTTTATTTAATGCATCGTGTATAAAAATCAGACAGGGCCATTACATTATTTTAAATCGCATATTTTGAAAACAAAATTGCAGCCAATAAGCCAAATGAAATCACTCATTTCTAAATGAATTGCCCTGTAGTATTACCCATGGACACCATTGCCAGTATACCATACTTGCAGTTTCGTCAATGACTACACGTTTGCATTATATTGCCACGTGCATTTCTTGCTCCAGTTTTGCTCTATCTGGTTTATACCTACAAAGAATGTCGGCAATGTTTGACACATACCACGTCTTAGTGTTCCAGATGCTTCACAATTGTTGTAGATTGTTTCGTTAAAACTGTGCGTGGAACACGAACACTCAAACTTATGCCAGAGCTTGCATGACTATCAGTGATGAGACTGAAAAGTTTCATGCATGATGTATAAAAAAGGGTCTGTCTAAATGATGAATAAATATTTTTCATAGCCGAAGCTCTGTTAACCGCTATAGCCATACAATGTTTATTGCTATTGTTTCAGTTTCGTTTTCGCGGCCGCAATACCACCAAATAAAGAGCTTTGTATCAGGAAACACCGACTGCTGCATTTGTTCACGTCACAAGCCCGTTACAACGAGTCGAGGCGCTAGTTACTTCAAGTTTTGGCCATAGCCCGAAAGCCAGGAGCCAAGCCCAAACATGAGGACAACGAAGCCCGACAGTAGCAATTACTTTCCCCAGCCACGCTGAAAGTCTCCCCTCCCCCCCCAGAGTAATGTGACGAAGAAGAACGACACCGGCCCTCTGGCATGCAAGCTAGCCTAGAGGGGCGGAGGAAAAACACGATAGAATGAGATCAGCCTGCCAACGAACAGGTGTCTCCTTTTCTCTCTGTCGTTCACTACGATGGCGCAGTGTGACAAGAAAACCTTTCAGTTGAAGCCATCTGCCCTCGTGGGTCATCGGCAGCCGGGTCTCTTCCAGATAAATACCGCCAACCACGCTTCCTTGCTCAAAGACCTTACTCAGGAGATACCACCCTCGTTCTCGTTTTTGTCTGAGGACAACGAGGCACTCATTTTTATCGGGCCAGACACAGCTGAACCTTATCAGACTATGATCATGAATAGCACAATGTACTCTTTACCGCTTCCCAAAGCCGGTGTTTCTGAGGATGTGAACAAGCTGAGGCCTCACGAGACGCAGTCATATTTGCAGACGCCTGAGACATTTACTTCTGAAGACGCACATATGCACAGTCGTGCAGATGCTCGGTTCTCAAAGAATGTCTATTTCAAGAGAGCCGAGCTATTAGGCCAGGCTGCGGCCACTGCCATGGAGAACATGTCGCAGACCAGCTCTCCTGCGGTTGCCTCACCTGTACAACGCGTACGCGTGCGAAGATTCGCCACGAGTGACCAGCTCGGCCACGTCTGAGAGTTCTGCTGCAAGATTGCTGCCCGACCATGAGCTGCGTCACACTGCATTTAAAGAATTTGCTATGTGTTAACACGAATGCCTCGCAGAGCATGCGCCTGCCACTCGGCCTTCCAGCAGTGGTGGCACAGGCACCAGCGTTTCCAGGTTGGTTTCTGACCCTGCAGAAATATAAAATGTAGACCACCAGAACCATCGTGGAGATTTCAGGCTTAGCTTTTTCATGGCCGGGCACATGAAACTCAAGTACCACAAAACGTCCAAATTCGCACGCTAGAAAAAATAAGACTTTTCCTTGCAAAGTCGCAGCCCGGCCAAGGTTGTCGACCACCGCGGTACAGTCAATGGTGTCTGCCATAGTCGTCATTGGCAGCTGTCTACGCCAGATGCCAGCGAGGCTTGGGCCGAGTACGAGACCCTCTTGCAAATCCACCAGACACGTCATAGCGTGGCCTGCACTGACCACCGCGGTTCAACCAAAGCTGCCCACCACAACCAATCATATACAAGTTGTCAGAAGACGTCGCACGGTGGTCGAGTTCAATCACAGCAGCATAGCCGATTCCGCCCGTGAGAAAACATACTGAGACATCAGTATGTTTTCTGGCGCAGCATCGCTGGAACTGACCACAACATTTTCAGAGAAATTCACTGCGTGACCACTTCCGACCACTGCAAAACAGCTAGTTCCGTCCATTAGAGGCTCACCGTTGTAGCCGAGTGTGATGACAAAAAAATGACACCAGCGCTCTGCAACATATGCTAGGCTAGAGATGCGAAGGAAGAAGATACAATAAGAACAGCTTGCGCAATGATTGGGTGTTGTCTCTTGTTCTCTCTCTCGTTCACTACAGTTTCATCAACACGATGAGACCATGAACACCCCGGTCATGATCACCACATCAGCGACAACCACAGCTCTCGGAGCGATATATCTCATGGATGTTGTAGCATACCTGCTGCTACAACAAATAAAAAGGCCCCAGATACTTCACGTCTACCATGTGAAGACCCTTAAACTCGGTTGATAGGAAATGACGGGGTCAACGTGTTCTACAGCTCACACTCTGGTCAAGAACTGTGCCACGTTTTTTTTTTTCAAGACTGCGCTAGGACGTCATTGGAAAACTAGGCGGCCCCGCTGTCCACCTGGGTTCCTTTTCTGTCGCATTCCTCGACAACTTCACGAGTTTCCCTTAGATAGTATGAGCTGAAAGCCCACTGGAAACATGCGTAAAACTTCCGAGCAAGAACATCACTATGTACCGCGAAGAACTGACTCGGCTATTCCGCTATGCTCACATCATCATACCTGAGAAAAAGAAGGTTCGCTTCGTGATATGGAGAGTCAAGCAAGATTTATATGCCGCCTTTTACGCAACCCACCGAAGACGGTCCCGAGGCCACGACAATTGAAGAGCTACTTGAAATGCACATCAGCCCGTCCAACCACGTAAATCGCATTGTGACCTATTGAAAGCTCGGACGCTGAATTTTGACGACCTGGTGCAACAATTCGAGGAGGTCTTCGGGGGCAGCTGCGCAGTTTATTGCCATCCTGCCAGCCACAAGTTGAGCCGATCACCGTCGTCGTTGGCGAGGAAATCTAGTAATCTCGAGGAGCACCTGAACCAACGCAACCTGAGCCACAAGCCACGACTTATGCTGCAGCAGCACATCGTATCTAACGCTCCCCCTTCGCTCCCCTATCAAAAAGCCACACACCACACAGCCTGCATACCGTCGTCGGATGCCGTCACCCTCACCACCATCATGTTTCGCGCCTGCAGGCCAGCGTAACACACCGAAGACCAAAATCCAATGCACCTCCGACCACCATCTACTCCGCAACCATTGCGGAGAAGCCAGCCTCCCATATCGCCGATTCTGGTGCACTGCGTGGTATCGACGTTCATGCCCCACGTCCACAGCCACAACCTCGCTACATCACTGACCGCATCACCAGTGCCCAGTGGCATCAAAGGCTACCTTCGCGATCTGCATCACTAGGTCGTTTCAGCTCTCTTTAACGCCGAACATACACTGAATGAATATGAGGCCGGTAGCGGCACAAAAATCATCTTGGTTTTGGCTCTTCAGTGGCTACTTTTGTACAACCAGTCTGAGCAATTTTTTTCAATATTTCGTTTCGTTGCAGCCACTGCTGTTTCAGTATATTTGTGGCCTTAGTACTCGAAGTGTGCTTCCAACTCCGAGCATTGAACTTCAGTCTTTGATTACGCAGATAAATAACGTTGATAGAAAAAATTGCGCTGCGGCTTAAGCAGGCGTTACGTTCAATTAGAGTTATTAAAATATAAAATGAAACGTAAATTCTTCTAACCTGACACTGAAGTAAGCCTGGCGCACACAAGAACACAATCAATTTGGACAATTAGCCAAGCGAAAACTGCGGAATGGAGCCTCACTATGCAGCTCGTTCACTGCTGGACAAAGCTGTAAACGACAATTGGAAGAGAACAGGGATCGAAGGCACTCCACTTACTGGGTCACTCTGAACTCATTGACATGAAAATTCCAGTATCCGACATTTCGAGTGGGCACTAGCAAACCAGTTCATTAGAAGGAAAAAAACGCCACAATCATGGTCCTCACAGCAGCAGTTTGCGGCAGCCGCTTGTGTTCTCGCCGTTGCTTCTTGTGTCCTTGTTTTTAGTCCTCCCTTCAGAATGTCGTACTAGATCACTACTCACTCCTTCTGCGTATACGGCGAAGTGGTCATATCATTTTCAGGCTTTCGTGCGAACTCTGGACTGGTCATGGAAGAAATTATTGACCTGGTGTATGATCGATAGTGGTGCCCAGAAACACGCCTGAATGACGTCAGAGGGGGGGGGGGAGATTTGCTCGCTATCGAGGCCGGGCGCCGTATAGAAATTGCTGTCGTGAGAAACTCAATAAAGAAGCTGTTCAGTTGGTTATCTTGTGTGATGGCTACCGAATTTCTTCGAACAACAGTGGATCGCCGCTTGTAACATTCATTTTAAAACCACAAGTTTTCTTTTCTTACTCCTGCAGCTGCTTCTCTATAAGGAGATTGAAGCGTAATGGTGAAGTACTCCTCTGTGCCTCTGAACGATTGTTCACCCGTGAAAAGGGTTTCAGGTTTCACATCCTTGCTAAAGACCCGACGCTGACGAAAAAGTGGATACTGTGGTTCAAGGCAGTGCTGCACAGTTAAGGACTAATAAAAAAAGCTAGAATAAGCACAGACAAAGCGCATCTAACAACGAAAAATACTGAAGTGAAAAAAAACAAGAATATGGTGGTGTAAGAAAAAGGAGAGTTCACCGAAAGCAAACCACGCACAATCTTACTATCTATTCCTAAAGCACATGATTTTATCAAACTTAATATTAAGGTTTTCCTTGTGCCGTACATATGTTAAAGACTGTACTAGTGTTTCGAAAATTTTATTCTTGTCGTTCAAAACATGCCATTTATCAATCAGGGAGTGCTAGTAGAGATGTGTCAACGCATGCGCCAAACTACAACAGCATAGAGAGATAGGCAAGTGGAATGTTTAGAAAAACAAACACAAAATTTTCGGAACACTAGTGCTGTCTTTGGCACATGCACAACGCAACGAAAACGTTAATATTGAGTACGATAAAAGCACGTGTTTTACGGTGAATTGCACCCCAGTAGGATTGTCCGTGATTGGCCTTCAGTTCACTCTCCTTTGTATGTCACCCCATCCTTGTATGGTTTTTATGTTTCAATAAATTCTGTTTGATGAGCTTTGTCTGTGTAGAGGCCAGCCTTTTGTCCTTCGCTTTGCCGCGCTGCCTTTACATACAGAGTCTTTCAATACAAGATTTTCTGACCAAGCGAATAGTCAATCTCACATTGGAAAAGCGCTCCAAAGCCTCTTCTGCAGTGTACAGCAAGCACTTTGCCTCACATAGGGGCCTTAGGTGAAGTGACCTTCGTGCTATCCCAAATCACCAGTCTGGTAGCCGTGCGTGCAGGAGAGACTATGCTTCTTGGAGACGACAACCTTTAGAGTGCGCCGAACGCCAGCCCGTCGCGTCATCTCGCCACTGACAACAAAAACACGTTAAAGTTTCGAAGCTCTGAGGGCCACCAAAGGTTATCTTCTGTATATATATGGCTTGCCGTTAGACTTTGCGCTCTGCGAATCGAGAAGTTGCTGGTTCGACTCCGCGCCACAGATGCTTGCCTTCTCCTTCTTTCTTTCCAACCTGGTATGTATTTTACAACGTCCTATCCGTCACGGAAGCACGCCAGCGGAGTCGTGGTGGACCCCGGCAGAAAACTCTTTCGTGTCAATATATTTGTAACAGTGTCCAGAGAAATTGAAAGAGGATTCTTCGTCACAGACTTGATGTCCACGGAGATGTGTGGCGGGTTCGGAAGTCCACTTGTTTGCAGGACCAGAACCGCGGTGGTTATGTCATTTCCGTTGACGGCTTCGGCTGCTTATCCAAAAACATGGCTTCCGTCGGTCACACACCACCTCGCCATCATTGAGACACCGCGACGCTTTGCGACCTGAATACACATACGCGTAGCTGTTGGAGATAGGCTCGCTTACTGAAGTACCAAGACTTCTGAATTAATTAGTATCGCACGGCGGCAACTGCACATGAAGGGCGAGAACACTTACACATCGCTCCAGTTTCATACTAGCAACCCGGTCTGTTGCATCGAGTGCTCGTCGGCCATCCGGGAGATTAGTGGCTCGGTCGGTTGAGTTGAAACTAAAACAAGTTCATAACTGCACTCGAAAACTTTTGTTGGACGCGTTAGTTGACCCTCGTGAGACCGCTCGTTCGACAGTTTCCACCTGAACTAAAGTGGAGTCTCCACTCTGGCATCGCATGCGAGAGGGCGCCACCCAGAGATCTCAGAACAATATTGAAAAGTGGCAAGATTGATACTTCACTGGTACTAATTGGGATTCTGAGCGCCATTATAAGGCCGTAGACTTATTTTTATTGCTGATACTTCTAGTCATTTAAAAAAAACGCGCAAGTTCTTTAAGAGAGTCGTTTTTTTTCATTAGTATTCGGTCATTCTAGCGACACAGGCGGCGCCATGTAGCCGTGCTTCGAAGCTGTCACACGGTGATAAACTGCGACGCAGTTCAGTCTCTCAGTAGTCATGAACCAAAGAACGCGTCTTCAGACTCTGCGACGCTGACGTGCACGCTCGCGACATCACGGTCTCGTCCGCCAATTTGACCTACCGCTGCGCCACCTAAAATCGCTGAAATGATCGAATATGCGTCTCTCATATTCATATGGTAGTTTTGAGACGTTAAACTTCACATATCAGGTAATATTAACAGCACAGTCATGATGCATGAAACTGTTGCTGAAAACGACCATTTATGTTGGGGTAACAAGTGTTGTGATTTTAATGTATTAGTGTTGCGCATATTTACATTATCATCGAAAGTGTTTGCCTTTAGCCATTTGAATAAAAATGTGGAAGTGGTTTCCACACATGCGGGGCTACATTTCGCTACTGTTTTAGCCAGTGATTAAAGTTGGCTACGTTTTGGCGAGCTTTTTCAATTTTCTGGATCTTTCTGTCTTTGTGACCTGGTGACCCTGCAGTGATGAACTTGACGTTCTTATCAGTTGCCACGGCGTCACAGATCTTTCATCAGTGGGCAATTCGCAGAAAATTCGAAGAAAGCCAAGACCGCTTGGGAAGGACTCGAAATTTATACATTGGGAGGTAACCTAACAACACCATCTGCAATCGGCTTGGCAAGAGTTACGACTGATGCCGAAGTTAATCCACAGAAAACGCCATCACGCCAGAGAAAAAAATGGGTCACCATGCTTTGAATAAGACAGAAGAATTGGTCACCGTTGCACTTCTCTCCCCATCGTCATGACATCTGTCGGCACCGCAGAACTCCGAAACTTAGACGGTGTCATCGAGGGTGACCAGCCCATTAACCTGAGTCGTCAAATCTGAGTAGCAATGACGGGGGGCGGGGCGGGGGAGCATGTATCGCGGCTCGGGTGGAAACTTCGAACTATGATCAAACGCCACCGGTTGCGCGTGCGCTGTTTCGACAGTGATCAGCACAGAGCTTTCTACCTTTTGGCTCTCGGCACTTTCATAGTGTTAAAGCGATAGGCATCATGACGGTTTTTTCCTTGCTCTAGCAGCCGTGTGCAACTATGCCAGTGTTTACTATATTTACTCTGAATAACTTGTAAGAAAGCTGGCCACTAGCTCTACTTCGTATAGCATTCCACTTTTCTGCATCCGATTCGAATACTTCGACCTCACGGTGAACCTTTCACATTTTTAATTTTAAAAAGCTTGTTTCCATTCGCGTTGCCTACGAATACGATCACACTAACTTTTTCTGTGTCACGCGGCCCACAAAGCCTTAAAAAACATTTTGCTGGAAGAAGGTAGTGGAAACTCTACAAAGCGTTCACCTACCAGGAGTAACGTGTGGAATTGTGTAGTTTCCAAGCTGGTGGATCATCATGAACTGCGACGTTTCTTCTCTTGAACGTGCCGTGTTTGTGATGTCCTTGACTGTACAAAGAATTGAAACAATATTAGAAAAAAAGCAATAGATAGAACTGTACTTTACTTCCACGATACAGCAGGTCGAAAAATTTAGAAGTGGGAATTATGCACGTTTTTTTCATAAGCGCACACAAGAAAACGTGGAAAACTATTTAGAGACTGCGATGCAACTGGTGCTTTTTTACCAAACATTCTGAAGCATAAATATCACTCAGTGTGCAACAATAATAAAAACTGTGATATATTCGTGGAGATTTGAAAATTCGAATGCTCATTGCTTTAGTTTCGACATTTTCGTATGCTTCCGAAATTGACCAGCAGCGTACAAATGTCCGCGTTTTCCTCTGGTGTCTTTAGCCGTAGTTGGTAATTTTGAATCTCACAAAGTTTGCCTTGAAAACCTCTAAGTTTGAATCACGGGACTTGTATCCTTTGCGCTGGTGCGCCCTGTAGAGTTACTGCATAGTCTGGTTTGTTGTGCATTCTTAAACAAAAATCCTCTTCTTTGTGCGCAAGGCATTTCAAGAACAAAAAACTGCTATATTCGAGCTTGTGTTAAAGAACAGTGCAGATATACAAGATAACACGAAAGAACACACGACAAGGCGCTGAACTCGCAACTAAATTTTGTTTAAAAAAACACGAACACACATATCAGGCAGAGTATCCAGTCACATTGCATACCATGGCGACTGCGCATGCAGCAGAGCAAACAGGGCACAAAGAAGTATTTTATCACTAAGAAAATGGACGCAAGCGTAAGCACAAAAAAATTTAAAAAAAAGAAATAATAAATGCCACAAAAAGAGACCAGTAGTGGTCCCCTACATGCATAAGTTTTACCATAGCCTAACGAACGCGGCCAGTAGGTATGGGGTATGTGTTCAGTTCCCAAAACATTGTCCTCAATTTGCTCCCGTTTGTATGAAAGTTTGGTTACTGACGAGACCTGCTCGTTCTGTTCGGAAATAGAAAGAATAGATATGTTGAACAGAAGTCATGTGCTGTGTATATGCTTCCTTTGTCATGCTAGAGGATTTATGTAGGACAAACCGGGCGGTGCGTTAATGTTAGACAAAGGGAGAACTTTGTCTCATTGACGACTTCTAGTGGTCTGCACTTGCCAGCTTCTTGCAGGGAGTGTGGCTGCTAGCCGTTCGCGGACAAAAGCACTTCTTTGTTTGGTCATTGGGACAAACACACAAGGGAGGTGATGGAGACATTTTACAATAAAAGGGAGGGGGAAAGGTGTGTGAGCAAGCCGTCCGTGGCACTTGGTGAAAAGAGGTTTGGATACCTGGGTTCAGCGCTGTCGGGGTAAATCAATTGTTAGTGATTTTCCACTGTCAGCATGTTTTTGCAAGTACGTGTGATCACTATTCCTTTTCCGATTTTTCTTTTTTTGGGTGTGTACGGATGTGAACATATTCTTTGTGATTATATTCTTCTTTGCACCCTCTTTTCTCTGCTACGCATTCGCTATGGTAAGGCACGTGACAATGGGTTTTCTGCCTGATATTTGTCTGCGATCTATTTATTAAAAATAATTGTCATTTCAGCGCCTTGCCTTGTTTTCTTAGCGTGTTTCTGTGTTTTAGGGCTGTTTTTTTTCATCAAGGAAGGAACACCAACTAGCCCAACTTTCGCTACTAGGGATATATTCAAACGCAGCCCGTTCGCCGGAGAAATACATTAACAAATTCTACGTGCGATATTCACACCTCTGAATCATTAAAAGCACTTTGTTTTCATAATAACGACGTCTGTGGTCTAACGTAAGTGCTAATGTTTGGTCAGACCATAAGTAACCGAGTGCAGTAACCAGGAGCTGACAGTGTTGGGGATGTTACTTTAAGGCTACTATATGCACACTGCTGATGCACCTATTGTCGATAAGCCTCGCAACACTTTCCTGAAAGTGAAAAGAAACCAATCAGCAAACAAGTTAACACTACGTTTCACGTAGCCATACAATTTAACAGTACGCATCACGTAGTCAACCTCATGGACTAATACAAGCAAAACAATTCACCCCGTCACTGCAGGTGCTGCTACATTAGTGGTTAGCGCAGCACGTTAGTGGCAACTATGATCAACCAGTACCCATATTGGTATGTTTTTAGAGTGTATGAATGCGTATCAAATTTCTACATAGGTTTGCTGAACAATGTATGTATTCCGTCTGGTATTGTTATCTTTTTTTAAAATGCGGCATTGAGAACTCTCTCATAGATGCTTCGGATACCAATGATTTCCAAGTAATTTGCCAAATGTTCCTTCCCGAGTCGTTTAAAGCAAAAAAACAAAAAATTAGGGGTCTTTTCTTCAGAATGCTCGAACAAATCAAGCCACTTATGCTTTCCTTATTAAGAAATCTCGAAAGCGAGGACCAACTTTTTTTCGGTAATTAGCCTATTCTTGTGAACCTTCAGCCCCGCCACGGTAGTCTAGTGGTTACAGCGCTGAGCTGCTAACACGAAAGTCGTAGAGTTCATTTCCGACTGGGGCAGCTTCATTTTCGATGGAGGTGAAAATGTTTGAGGCCTGTGTACCTAGACATAGGTGCCCGTTGAAGAACCCCAGGTGACTGTAATTTGCACAGCCCTTCATTGTGACCATCTTTCATAATCATATCATAGTTTTTGGGTGTTCAAGCCGAGCTATTACTATTATTAGTCTAAATGACCTCTACCCAGTCTACCCGTGAAGCTTTGGGCACATCTCGTTGTTTTGCCCTTCCACTGGTACCCAGTCACCTTGCATATAGAAGCCATGACACTTGATGACATCACCTGACATCATGTCGTGATGTCTCAAATTTACATAACTGTGACTTTATCGTCCCGTCATTAATGGCGTCATCCCACGCTGAGCCATGTGACTTTTGTTACACTGACACCAACATACATACAGTTGAGTATTGTGTAACCTATGACGGGCTTTTTTTGCCAATATTTTGCTTTTTGTGAAGTCCCCCTATAGCTCCCAATAGCTCAATAATCTCCCAATAGTATCTCCTATAGCTTATTAACTTATACGACAATGATGAAGTCCCACAAGACTCACGGCTTATTCTGGAGTGACAATTCCTAATCACGTCTACACTGCGATGACGCCTGCTCATTCACCGGCGTAAGTCTTCAAAAAGCGCTTTCGCTTATGCCTTCGTCGGTGTTGCCAGATTTGGGAGGTGTGAAAACTGACTGCTCCAAGTTAGCTCCCATTCAAAAATCCACTGCGGTGGTGCTGTAGTGGGAGGGGCCGCCAACTTGCATCGTGGTGATGCGCTCGTGCTTGAGCGTCTTCTAGATTTTCACTCGGGAAATGCAAACCAGCGTTGAGTCGAGGATGGCAGTGGGAAAAGGTGGTGTGGCTTCAGGAAGGCGCGCGAAGTGCCCCTTTTATGCCTCTCGGCCAACGACCATGCTTCGGCGTTGGTCGTGCCTAAATTTCGCTGCCCGCCGCGGTGCTGTAGCCAATAAAGCGGTCTGCCGCTGCACGACGGTTACGTGTTCGATCAGAGCAGCGCCAGTTACATTTCGATGGAGGCGAATTCCTAGAGACCTGTGTGCTGTGTGATATCAGTGGACTTCGAAGAACGACAGATGGCCGAAACTTTCGGAACCTTCCACCACGACGTTTCTCGCAAGGATAAAGTGGTTTTGTGCCGTTACAGCCCAGGCATCATTGCTTTCTGAGCATTTACAAATTTCGCCAGTGTAGAAGTCTTACAAGCTTGAACATAGGCGCTGTTTCGAATTATCAATGCACTGTTTCATCCCTACAGAATCTGCCTGCTAACTGATAAAACGTTCTTACCAATTCGTGAGAACCCTTTATCAGTTAGCAGGCAAAAGAAAAAAGCATAATTCAATGCTTGAAATGCAACCATGCATTCTCTGATAAGCGAATGTTTGAAGCGAATAACTGTTTACATTCATGAAGAAGGAAAAGTCATCTTCATCTTCCTATGATGTATCTACATATTTATGGAGTAAGAAAGAAGGCTTCTTCAAGTGGAAACATCACGTTCTTTTCAATACTTTCTAGTAATATCACACGGTAACTTTTGACACATTGTATTTTCAAGTACTACTAATTTACCTTGACAGAGCGAGTTGTTCTGTTTATTTGTTCTTCGCCGTTTACTCAATGCTGAATTTTCATTACTCTCCGAATGGTGCCATCATGGAGCAAATACTAAGTTGTATAAAGATGAAAAAAGGAAAACACTTGTTTGATCGTTTCTACAAAATTGTTTGTTTTTTTATATCATACAAGCGTTCATTTATTGTTTGTTTTTTGCTTTTTACGCAGTTGAGTCCATAACAATGAACTTTTGATTGTGACTGAAAAAAAGTTTGGCCGATGAAATTGACAATAGTGTACACGTTCGACTTCGCATATACAGCCGTCAGCACAGTTAACAAGAACGGTTCTACGCGTGGGCTTTCTTTGATTCGACTTACGTCAATGCCGCCAAGCATCGGACGCGGTATGTTTGTTCGAAATAACGATAAATGGAACACGTGTTCATTTTGCAAGTTAATTTGTTTCAGTACTGCCTAACCAGCTGGTCGAATACAATCACTCGGCTGGTCCGCCTCACCACTTTTTTGTCGTGGCTACGCTCTGACGCGTTACCAATGAATTGAAGGCCTATGTTTATTCCGGCAAAGGACGAATACGTGCGACATCTCCCGCACATTTCGAGTTCGAAATTGCAGCTTCCGTTAGAAACAAGTGATGTGCGCGTTGCAAAAGTTTATCCAAGCTGATGCCATTAAATTTAAGTTCAAGCATCCAGAATGGCGTTTTCACCGCACTATATACAGTGCTTTGAACACCCGCATTGGGATTATGCAATGGGGTTACTATTTTATTATGGACACCTAATAACTACTATTTATCAATATATTGCATTTGTGGGTAGAGTTTCTCACTTTGAAGTGTCCGTTTCTTTGCCAACAAGTTGGCGATGAGCGCTTTGTTTATTAACTGTGCACAAAAATAATGCGTTCGTCCTTGCTCTGTTAAAACACGCGAAAATCTCACGCTTTAACACTACATCTTCACTGCAGCATGAAGCAAGGCAAACACTAAATTACCAGAACAGTCTGATTCACTCTTTCTGAAAATAACTATTCGCAAAATGAACTACACCACCACATTTCTGATTTATTTCCTGCATAACTATTATTGTGATACTTTACAAAACAGTCATTACACCAAAACTCGAGTATGCGTCTTCTGTTTGGGACCCCGGTCTAAAAACATTAAAAATCATTATTGAGTCTGTTCAAAAACGATCAGGTTTTATTATGTCCAACTATTCCCGCTCAGCTAGCGTTCCATTAGTGAAATCTGATTTCGGACTACTGGATTTGCCGCTTAGAAGAAAAATTTCTCGTCTATGCCTTTTCCGAAAAGTTCTTCACTCGAACAATTCAATTAGACAGGAACTCATATCACCACCGTCATACATATCGTCACGTCTTCATCATGAGCATAAAGCTTTAACTCTCTCTGTCGCACTAATGTTTTTTCCGACTCCTTTCTGCCATAAACCAGTGCCGAGTGGAACCGCCTTCCCTCCTTTATCGCCTGCGTTTAAGATGCATCATCGCCTGCATTGAAGACGCTTTAAAATTGAAAAAAAATCTAATGTAAAAATAAGCACGAATCACTACGTTTGCTACTACCGCTTTTGTAGAGGGGGGGGGGGCACAGGTTTAAGGGAAGATTTTATCATCGTGGCAAATGAATAATGAAAGATTACGTTATAAAGGATTTCAGCATTTTTTTAGAGATATACGTACTATTCCATCTCTATAAGTACCGCAATGGTTTTGTATTCCTACGCATAGGTGTTTGTGGCTCACCACATTTCTGTTTTACCGTGGAGGTTGTAATGTTTGTAAGTAATGTCACCAAAAAATCGTAAGCAGTCAGAACACTATGGCGATGCAGCGCTCGCACATTTGGTACGGTCATGCTCTCAGAGAAAATAGGAAGAGGAGAAGCCATCTTACGTCTTTTTTCGTATTGCAGCATTTTCCCCGCAAGTCCGTCTACCTGATCACGCCTTAAACCAGACATGAGAAAATATATAGCATAGTCGTCCACGTTCGTGTAATACCCTATTTTGCTCCTCTTGTCCAGCCATGCGTCTTCTTCTTTGCTGAACTCAATCTGCGAGATAACAGGGAAACAAAAATGTCTGCAATGCGTTGGATGTTTGCTGTAAAGAAAACAGACGGAACGTTTAACTTTAACACAGCTGTACCGCAACCGAGTCAATGTTAGGCATCTACGAAAGGGCAAGGCAAAATAGAAATGAGTAAGACGCGAATACTTCCAGCCTTTGGAAGTAGAGTTCGCTGTTCAACCTCTCTGCTGGTACCACGATACCAAACAAACATGTCTGGTAACGAAGGAGTTAGTAGCGCTGGTGTCATTGCGTATCAGAGTATTCTGAGCACCTGTAAAAAAGCACTCAGAATGGCACCGCCTCCGGCAGCTCACCCGAGCGACAGAAAATAAAAATTGTATGCAGAAAAAAAATAACCACGAGAAAGATTGCGAGCCAACCAAATTTAGAAATAGGGCGAACGCGTAAGGGTCCCATTACTGGATTCGAAATGCAGAAAGGTAGTGTTTACTTATTTAAAGGCTCAAGACTAAACGCTACTTATATGCATGCTGTCCTTTAAGTGGCACGTTCGGCAGGGGAGGCGCCAAGATGTTGTCACAGGCACTAGTTAGAGGGGGGGGGGGGGGGAGGGCACCACTGAGTTTATTCAAGGGTTAGTCACACAGGGAACAAATACTCGAGGAATAAAGCCAGAGACTACTGGCCTCGATGGGGGGGGAGATTTCCCCGCAAAGTCCCCCGCTAGCATGGACTAGGCGACCAGAGAGGGAAATCAGACCACTCAGGAGGCTTGTAGAAGGCAGTAGAAGGCAGTGCCGACAGTATTTTACGTGGATTTATTACTGAAAGTCCGAACCACAGTGTTCTAGGTTTTATGATAGGCCCATGGGAGAGGGGAGGTGGTAGTGGTCTAAAGGGCTTCATGCTGCAGCCGAGAGGTGCAGCGGCAATATCCTGAAGCTTCGCTCCGAGTCTAATCGGTGGCCGGGTGGGTGGTGTTGCTCTTACCGTTAAAATTCTCTGAAGGGACGATGAAGTCAGCGTAAAATCAAAGCACACTTTGACAATAACAATACCCTCCATTGATGCTAAGCAAACGAACACTAACCCCCGTATTTAGAAACGCGTCTTGATTTGAACTTGACTTGAAACCGCCTTTAATTCAGCGCGTTTGAAATGCATCTTTGAGCTCGTGCTGCTTTGGCACCGCCTAAAGATAGCGCGTTCGAAAAGCGTTTGTGCTGCATTAAAGTCTCTGGCAAGTCAAGTTCAAGCATTTCTGAATACGGGCGTAAGAAACGGGGACATAAACAAGAAGCGTACATGAAATGTGTACCTTTTTTAGCTACCCATTTCTCAGCACTCGTCTGTTTCGCAACACTTATGAACCACTTTGTCCAAACGCACGTGTTGCTGAGCCATGACTCTCCAACTTACTGGAATGGCATGGGAATTTCACGTGCTCCGACGCTGTTGTTCGAGCAGTTTATCCTAAATCATTGGGCGGAGTTTACGGCACAAGTGTTTGCTCGCCTTTACGCATAAGGGTGAACTGCCGACACACAAACAAGCATTTTTCAGATCATGTACAGGCGTTCTTTTAGAATAATACAAACTTCAGTCAGGTGTATACTCCAAAATTCGGTGTATCAGCATAAACAGAGAGTTATCACAACCCTCCATACTTTTCGGGTGGATCGATGCGCTTGTACGCCCAACAGTATAGTCGGTGACAAGCTAAGCATAAGCAGCAAAGTGCGCCGCCGTACATTTCAATTATGTGCGTCCAACTGCAGCCGTACTGGTAACGAAGAACCAATGACAAATTAAGCATGGCGCCGTTCTCGACGAGAAGCGATCGGCTGCTGCAACGAGATAGGCAGGCGTCCATTCGGTTCTCCTGTGATGTTTTCTTCGTCAAGAAGAACCTGTTAGAGGTGATGCTCTTGAAGCCGTAGGTCGTGTGTCCGCAATGTATGTAGGAGTAGTAGTAGCAGTAGTAGTAGTAGTAGTAGTAGTAGCAGTAGTAGTAATTTTAGTAGTAGTAAGTAGCCACCAATGAGTCGGCAACGTAGCGAGCAGTGGTCGTGATAGCGGATCGTGCGGCGGTAGCAGAAGGTGTTGCAGACGAATGGACGAGGCGGCAGCTGCGGTCGCTGCGGTGAGCACGCGGCAGGTGAGGGAGTGATGTCAGGGCGCACTGCGAAGGGAGCGTGACGTCAATGCGCAGCTGCGGCGTGAAACTTAGCCCCGCTCCAACGCTTGCGGCAAGGGGAACGCGTTGCGGTGCGTTCGTACCACGTTGTAAGAATAAAGACCGTGGTTCGTACGGACGCGCGTACGTACGTCGTTACACACGTGAGTCAAAGAACGTCTTCAGATCTGAAATTCCGGTGACTGCTTGGCATTTTCGCCTAAATGCGACAGCCGTCTCAATTCCTGATGACTAGCAGAAGCACGCACTACCGAACAGAAGCGGATAGCAAGACACAAGACCACGCTGCAGCCTACATGCAAGCAGAAGGTCGTGCTCCAGCCTGTATACTGTCCATGTACGGCCTACGGAATGGCGGCCAGCGTTGGGGCATTCAGGAGGAACCATTTCAATTGGCGTTGGTGCGCGAATCAGCCTGCAACATCGGCCGCCTCAGTGGAGTTGGCAGCGGCTCAGTGGATTCAATATAAAAGTCTTCTAGAACAGTGCACACAAAGTGGAAAAAAATTGGCACATCCCACGTACAGTGGGTATCAATGGTATGCGAAGCACGAATGACAAATTTTGACATGTCACTTTAATAGCAGCACAAAAATAACGCCAAGAGATGGAGGTAAATTATGCCTTACATCACTTCCGTGTCGTGATTATCATGTTTGGATGTGTCGTATGCCTTCGTCATTTATTCACGTTTCGTAATACCAAAATTAGTATATCTGGAGTTAGCAAAGCGGCCGCGAGCACTCTATGAGCATGGTATGCTGTCATGTTCCTACACGACACGCGTGTCAGCATTATCATGTTTGCACCATTCATATATCTTGTCATTCATTGACGTCACGTAACACCGAATTTGGTACATGTGAAGCTAGCTAACCAGCCACGAGCGCCTCACGAAAGGGCCAATATACTCCAATGTAGCGTGGACGTGCCCACACGCTGGGCACAGCGACGCTACGTTAGCAAAACGCGAGCACTCTAAAGTCTGACTCTAGGCGTGACAGGCGCGACCAGCGTCCGTCAGCGCGGCCCGATGGCAACCGGTGTGAAATGTGACATTTGCGTTATTCAGAAAACACTACGTCTCCCTCTTTTCGTGACCAAGGGACGCCGCACACGCTCAAACGCGCATGGGTCAAAGCAACAGAACGCGGTGTGTTCCTGCGTGTTCATGGCAGGACCGGTACCTGGCGTGGCAACGCTGGCGTGTTGCGATAAAATGATCGCCGGCGAGCACGCGCACTGCGGGATTCGCCGCTAGGGGGCCAACGTGAGCGGATGCCTGCAACGTCGGCTCCGGCAAACGGTACGTGCTACTCTTTACCAACCTTTCCTGCGGTCACTAGCCTGTTCGAACAGCGACATAAGGGTCTGAGGAAGACAGAGACGACGCCCATTCCGGGCAAGCTCCGACGTTCTGTGTGCAACAATTAGTGAACCGAGACGCTGAGCATCCGAGCTAAGCCTCTCTGAGACTCCGCTCCTTCGTCGACACTGGCAGCAACGCCTCCCGTTATTATGGAAGTAACGGTTGAGGGCCACACCATCTCCGCTGAAGAGCTCCAGGCAGGCAATTGGACACCAGTGCTCTACAAAGCCTATGCGTCTCGACCAGCCTGTTCACAGAAACCACTTTCGCAACCCAACGCTACCGTCAAGGAGACCAACCCGAACGCCATGCGCGTCGAAGCAGCTGCAACTGGAAGAGGCAAGACGCCAACCCACCTACCACCTGCTACCAAGGAGACGCGCATCATTGTAAAACGCAGCAAGCAACTGCCGCCACTCCCACCGAACGCTATTCGCGTCGTTGTTCGTCCGCGAGGTCAACTGCGACTCCTAGATGTCCCAACGCCTCGACTCATGAAGGCAGTGCAGGCCGCACTTCAAACCACTCTGCCCGATGATTTCTGCCTGCGCATACACCCCACTAATAATACATTCACGGCAGCTACAACACACTCCGCCGCAGCCGAGCTCCTAAAGACGCTGACTTCACTCACCATTGGTGGCCATGCTTACCCCTGCATGGCTTACGTGGCACCCCCACCAGGAGCTACAAGAGGGGTCATCTCAAACGCCTTTGACGACGAGACGCCAACCCAGCTGTACGAAGACCTGGTCAAACGGAATCCTGAATACTCTATACTCGCAGCCCGACGAATGGGGAAGACGCACTCCATTCTCATCACCTTCGACGCCAATGAGGTGCCACATTCCATTAAATACATGGGAGCCATTCACCGCTGTACTCCATACCGCGGAAGTCCGGATGCTTGTACGAACTGCAGACTACCGGGCCATCGTCACGACGTATGCCCAAGCCCCAAGACTAATCTTTGCCCACGCTGTGGCAGCCAACACTCACCCCAGGAACCTCCTTGCACGCCTAAGTGCATTCTGTGCGAGGGCCCTCATCTTACCGGCACTGGTTCATGCAAAGGACGCAACCTTCACCAGCCACGCAAAACGACAAAGCAACCTCAAACGCAGCGACAAGAACCGGTTCCACACGGGGACAACTTCCCCCAGTTGTCAGCGGGACCCACTCAGCCCAGCCAACTCAGCCAACCCAAGCAAGCCTGGACCGAGCCGCTTAAACAAGATTGGGGCCCTCCCCGTTCGCCCTGCAAGAACGCACTATCATCAACAGTGACTTCCAGTCTGCAAGACGCTCTGGCCAAGTCTCGGGAGGAGGCAGCGGCAGCCAAAGCAGAAGCTCAAGCAGCCCGAGCTGAAGCCGCTGCCCTTCGAGAACACATCGCGAAGCTGGAGACCCAGATAAGTACTCTCGCCACAAGCCATGCCACTCCACCTACCCCAACTCCTACTACATCCCAAACTCCTGCGCACAACCCACCCAACACCTCTAGCATGTCTTTCCCACCCAGCCATGTCAACGCGACATCCTGCTCTGATTCGCTTGAGTTAGATATCGACACGGCATTTCCTCGGCACACAAATCAGGACATTACCCCGCGTCCCTCAACACACAGCTCACTAGCCGATATTCCAACCATGCTTGAGTCTTTTACTGCTCGTTTTGAGGCAAAATTGCAGGAAGGTATCACCAGCATCAATCAGGAATGCACAACGCTCAAAGATGCGGTAATCCGTGTAACAACAGACAATGCAGCACTTAATCATCGTCTTGATGCTTTAGCTCAAGCATTAACTGACCGCTACAACAATCTTGAATCACAGCTCAATTTGTTCGCAACACGCCTTGCAAAACGGGATCTCACCCCAAGTAAACGCAAGAAGCCCAAAGCAACTGAAGGGCAAGACAATCCACTCCCTGACGTCACTAACGACTCCCAACCTTGCGCGGCGGCTACGCCCCTTCTCAATTCTCATGATGGCAGCTCTAAACCGTAATCTGACACTCTGGCAGTGGAACTGCCGAGGTTTTGGCCAGAAGCGTCATGTTGTCCACCAACTGCTATCTTGCGCTGCGGGACCCGATATCCTTGCCCTACAAGAACCCTCCAACCCCCTAACCTTACCCGGCTATACTTCTATTACACCCACATCCCCTACACCCTCTCGGGTGGCGTTTCTAATTAATCGCTCAATCACCACCATCTCCCACTGTTTAGCAGTCCAAGACATTGATCACCTCTTAATTGAGCTTGTGCCGCAACATGCCAGAGCTAAAAGCCTCTTCATCCTGAATGTATACAGCAGCCCTAAGTGCTTACAGGGCAACTTCCAGCGCCTCTTTACGCTCGCGAAACGCATAGCCAATAAGTGCCCCCTACTCGTCGTGGGAGATTTCAATGCCCCACATACAGCCTGGGGTTATCCGCGCGACACACCAAAAGGACGTCGGGTGTGGTTAGCAGCGCAGCAAGCCGGCCTCTCACTGCTCACCGATTCTGCCTTTCCGACACGCATAGGGAATAGTGTCTGCAAGGACACTACACCAGATCTCTCGTTCGCACATCGCCTCCCTCATGCCACATGGTGCAACACACAAGAGAATTTGGGTAGTGACCATTACATTATCGAAATTCTCTTAAATATGCAACTACCCCGCAGGTTTCTCAGAGGTTCCACTTTTACCAACTGGGATTTTTTCCGCACTTATAGGGCAACACGCACCCACGCCTCTATCACGGACATCACTGAATGGTCAGAACAACTCCGGAGTGATGTCCGATCCGCAACTCGTCTAGTACGAGAGGACTGCCCAAGCGACACAGTTGACTCTCGTCTCCTACATTTATGGGACGCTAAAACAAGCCTAGAACGACGCTGGCAAAGCCAGCGTTGGAACCGAACTCTTAGACGTCGCCTGGCCCGCCTGAGCAAAGAGATAGAGACCCATGCAGCCACTCTTTCGCGACAGAACTGGGAATCGCTTTGCAACAAATTAGATGGCAATATGAGTTTGCCTCAGACTTGGAATTTGTTCCGACACTTAATTGACCCAACTCAGTCAAAGACTACCCAAAGACACAACCTCACCAAACTCCTACATACTTGCGATAAACCTCCACCAGAACTACTACAGGAACTTCGAAATCAGTACTTCCCAACATACCCTGCCGTATTGTATCCCGATTATACAGGTCCTCCTAATGAGCTCCTCGACCAACCCATTACAGTAGCCGAAGTTCAAGCCGAACTACAGAAACTAAACACTTCCTCAGCCCCCGGTCCGGACAATATTCACAACAAAGCACTCCGTAATCTCGACGACCAATCAATTGCCGAGCTTACTGAATACTTTAATGAGTGCTGGCTAAGGGGCATCCTCCCACCACAATGGAAAGAGGCCAAGGTTGTCTTTATACCCAAACCTGGGAAACCTCTCCTTACGTCTAACCTCAGGCCCATATCCCTCACTTCTTGTGTCGGCAAACTCATGGAGCACGTACTCCAAACCAGGCTCTGCCAGTACCTAGAAGGCAAGAATCTCTTGCCTGCTTGCATGTTTGGATTTCGCCCTGGACTTTCCACACAGGACGTTTTCCTACAACTAAAACATCACATTCTTGACTCTCAAACCTGCGATACCAGAGCTATCTTAGGAGTAGATCTAACAAAGGCATTTGACAACGTTGCGCACTCAGCTATTCTAGAGAACCTTATAACCCTGGGAGTCGGCGTAAAGATGTACAACTACGTCCGCGACTTCCTCAGCCACCGCACAGCAACACTTACCTTTGGCGATCACAGCCTGCCAGGCATCACGCTTGGAGCCCGTGGTACGCCCCAGGGAGCAGTCCTCTCACCTATTCTTTTTAACATAGCACTTCTACATCTGCCCCAAAAACTGGGTGAGATCCCCGACATCCACTTCAGCTTCTATGCCGACGACATCACCGTCTGGGCAAACCGTGGTAGTGACGCCGAAATAGAAGAACACTTACAGTTGGCACTAACCACCATCGACACATATGTTCGAGAACGTGGCCTTACCTGCTCCCCTTCCAAATCAGAGCTCTTTCTTTACCGACCGAAGCAGCATGCTTCAGCCATTCCCCCTATCTCTCTCACGCTAGGTGCCCACCCCATCCCACTTGTCTCAAAAATTCGGGTGCTAGGGCTAGTACTCTACTCACATGGCGCACATGGAGAAGTCATCAGGACTCTCCAAACACATGCTCAGCAGACCATTCGGCTGATTCGTCGCATAGCGAACCGTCGGGCTGGCCTACGCGAGCGAAACACGCTTCGCCTCACCCAGGCTTACATCGTAAGCCGCACCACGTATGCCCTCCCATACCTACCTCTCCGACAAAAAGAGAGAGACCGCATTAACGCGCTTCTACGAAGTTGCACAAAAACAGCTCTACGCCTTCCCCCAAGCACATCCAATGACAGACTCTTCAAACTTGGTGTACATAATACATTTGAGGAACTCGCTGAAGCCACCTTTACGGCACAAATATGTCGTCTGTCTAATTCGGTGAGTGGCCGCGCTCTTTTGACCCAATTAGACTTATCCCCAATAACAGAATCACCTGGAAGGGTCCCTCTTTCTTCTAACCTCCGCTCTCACCTAAACGTACCGCCCATTCCCAAGAACATGCATCCTGTGCGCGACGAGAAACGCAGAAAGGCAAGGGCCCGGGCCCTCCAGAGACAATATGGCGAGGACCAGAATGTAGTCTACGTTGACGCAGCGGAATATGCGTCAAGATCCCGCATGGCCCTTGCGGTGGCTGACAATCAGGCAAATCTCCTAACTTCTTGCTCAATTGTCACAAATTCCTCCACAGAGGCAGAAGAGGCAGCCATCGCGCTTGCTCTCATCTCCACACCTGCCACCACTATCATTAGCGACTCGAAATCAGCTATTCTTAACTACGCCAATGGCCTGATATCATGTAGCGCTGCTCGCTTGCTACGCTTCTGGCAGCCTCAGTGCTCCACAACCCTGATCTGGACGCCAGCACATGCCGGCCTCCTTGGCAACGAGGAGGCTCATTCTCTAGCCCGAGGTCTCACATTCCGGGCAGGAGAAATGGAGCCCCCTCCACAGGTCGAGGAGCGCTTGCTCTCTTTTCGTGATATTCTATCGTATTACCGGGAACAACGAAGAATATACGCACCCCCAGCCCCATCCCTAAACATAGCGCAGGCCACACATTGGCGACGCCTACAAACTCGAACTGCTCCATACCCCGTATTACTAAACGCCCGTTACCCAGACCATTTCCCCTCTTCATGCAAACTTTGCGACAAACCAGGAGACTTCCTCCACATCCTCCTCACATGTCCCACCTTCCCACATCCCCCACCTCCGGCTGTGGCAGTGTCATACTGGGAGACCATCATGACCAGCACTTCTGCGTTCGATCAGCGCCGGATCATCTCGTGCGCCATGAAGAGGATCGCACTTCAAGGGCTTTCCTTTGCTTTGTAAGGGTGCCTCCTCACCGCGAGGGAGCACCCACGTGCCATGAGGGGGCTCGGCCCCCACGCTATACAGTGGCAATAAATGTTTCTACCACCACCACGCGCACTGCGTCACGTTGAAATGAATTGGCGTCTTGACTGTGGCATGTAGTCATGTTCTAACATGACACCCATCTCTTGATTATCATGTTTAAACCAGTTACATACCTTCGTCATTCAATGGCGGCACGTAATACCGAGTTTGGTACATGCGAAGCTCTTGAAATGGCCGCGATCTCATCATGAGCGTAGCATGTAGTCATGTTGTTACATGACAAGCATCTCATGATTATCATGTTTACCCCAGTCACATACTTTTGTCATCCATTCACGTACCGTAACACCGAATTTGGTATATGTGACACTAGCGAAACGGCCGCGAGCGCATCATGAGCGTGAAACGTAGTCATGCTGTTACATGACACGCATGTAATTATTTTCATGTTAGGGTCTGTCGCTTGTGTTTGCCATGCAATCATGTCACACTATACCAGTTTTGCAACATGAAATGTGAACGAAACCACCGCAAGAGCTGCAGGACCACCAAATGTAACTTAAGACATTCATAACATACATATCATAATTTTCATGTCTTGAATAGTTAATTGTGTTCTTCATACAGTCTTGTTATGCCATACCAAGTTTGGTATCGATAGCATTATCAAAACGGCCACGAGAGCTAAAAGTCGTAGGCGGCTAGATAGATAGATACGCTCAATGTCGCCGAAGTTCGCTACGAAATGCTTCGCATTAAAAAAAATGCAATCTTCTCACCTACCCGAAAAGGCGTTTTTTAATCCGCTGCGAGGAATGGTTTTTCCCAAAGCGGTATATACGGCTCCAATTTCTCCTGCCGTTGTAAAAGCACCGTCTTCCTATAATAAACACGCGGCGGTGCCGCCCACTCACTAATGCGCTTCGTCATCAGCAATCGTCGCTCATCCCTCGTATGACTAACCTTCAGGGCGACGGGGAGGCGGGAAGCTCAGAGTTGTTTTCGAATCTCTGCTCTGGGAGAAGGCGGGGCAAGCGGTGGCATGAGCCCTTTAACGCCCCCTGTCAGCGCCACCCTTTTTCTTTTACAGCGTGTTCTTTTAGACTATCTTTTAATAGATATTCGCCTACGTACAACAGAACACCTGTACTACTTATCGACCCATGTGATTCAATTCTATGTACCAAGAAGTAACGATTTGCGCCTTCTGCGATGTAGTGGAAAAACTGACCCTTTAGCCAGCGAAAACTGCCCACGTATAAATAAACCAGTAGGTAAAGAAAAGGAAGCTTCAGTTGACGGGCCGTAGTTTTTTGTCATTTTAGGGGGAACCTCCTTATAGCGGCACCCGTTCATCCATCGTAGCCGTTGTAGTATGTAACCAGTATAACAATTTGACCTTAAAGGTGATGCCAGTGAGAGATTTCTTCTGTGCGTCGTTGAATAATAAAAAATAGTGCTCAATGTACATGTCAATGGCTCCTTATGGGGAATGAGAGAAAGGAGCATTCGGCTTTTAGTTAACGCGCACACTGCGATCCCCATTAGCAGCCAATGGCATGCACATTGAGCACTATTTGACAAGAAAGGGCTGCTACGTTATACTCACTGGGTGTAACCTCCTTAGTTTTAAAAACGTTTAGCAAGCGTTCAGCCGCAGTGCCATGAATACAATGAACTAGTATATACCATGAATGAACTCGAGGTGGTTAAAGGTGGGAAATAGATACGAAGCGCAAGCCGTAAGAAAGTAAAAGCCGAACTCTCCTTTCTCTCATTTTCCATTAGCAGCCACTGGCATGTACATTGAGAACTATCTGGCAGGAAAAGGTTGCTACGTTGTACTTGCTGGGCGTAACCTCCTTTGTTTTAGAAATGTTTAGCGAGCGTTGGGCCGCCTTGCCATGAATAGAGTCAACTAGTATATACCATGAACTAGAGGTGGTTAAAGGTGGGAAGTAGACCCGAAGCGCAAGCCAAAAAAAAGTGTGCGTGTGCCGCCACTCGTTTAGTCCTTGCAATGCCCGCTGGATGGCGGTGCTTTATATGGGGAATATAGGGAAAATGGAATATGGGGAAAACAGGGCACTGTGGAATTAAAATAAGTATGATGTTGTGAGAGGACTATGGTAAGGGTCATAGTTCCTGGTCTTACGTTCGGCAATGCGGTCTTGTGCATGAGATCAGTAGTTGAAGCAAGATTAGAAATTAAGCTACGTCGAATAGGTAGGCTTGTTTTAGGAGCTCAAGGGAATACACCAAATCAGGGAGTACAAGGTGATATAGGATGGACATCATTTGAGGGCAGGGAAGCTAACAGCAGGATAAAATTTGATAAGCGATTGAGAGAAATGGGAGAGGAGCGTTGGGCTAGGAAGGTATTCAGCTACTTGTACATGAAGATAGTCAATACAAAATGGAGGAAGCGAACCAGTAAATTGACTGTTAAATACTTAGAAAACAGCAGGAGCCAAACCAAAAAAGAATTATCGATTAAGAAGAACCTGAAGGAAGCTGAAACTAATATGCGGAGAATCAGCGTGATTAAGAAGTCTGCACAAGAGATCTATCAAATTTTTAAGCAGGAAATTGCCAAGAAAAGGATCTATGATAATACTCGGGGTAGTTCTCTACTGTTTGAGGCCAGGACGAGAGTATTGCGAACCAAGACATATCGGGCCAAATACGAAGGGGTAGACACGGTATGCAGTGTGTGTGGAGAGGAAGAGGAAAGTGCGAACACTTGATAATGTTCCGTAAAGGGCTTCCCCCTATAGTTCAGGATGAACGCACAGAGGAATAGAATAAACATGGTGTATGAGCCACGCCACGTCTCCCAGTCATCATAGCGTCACACACACACACACACACACACACAAACACACACACACACACACATATATATATATATATATATATATATATATATATATATATGTGTGTGTGTGTGTGTGTGTGTGTGTGTGTGTGTGTGTGTGTGTGTGTGTGTGACGTATGAAGGTAGCGATAGTTGGTAGAAGCAGAGAAGGAAGAAGTGAGAATGGAATAAACATGGGTTATGAGCCAGGCCCTGCGCAGGGGCGCCTGCGCAAGTAGGCGTTTGGTGTGTAGCGACACCACGAACCCGAGCTAACGGGGGAGTTTCGACTCCCTCCCACGCCTAGCCGTGCGTGGCTTTGCCGTGTCCGAGGAAAAGGGGATCCTGGGGGTTGAGCCGACGCTGGGTGATTGGACCGTTAAGGCCCCCCGGAAGAGGCAACACACCCCTTTGGCCCCGGCTTCACGTAGACGGCACCCCTGAGCTGACCCACCCAGGGGAATCGGCAGTCGCCTTTTCCTATCTCTCTCTCCCTGCATCTTCGTCTTTATCTCTTACTATTTATCTGTCCTGTCTTCTACTCTCTTCCGTTTACTTCCAAACTTCCTGGCGGCTAGGGTTAACCCTGTGCAAATAGCCTACCTTGGTCTAGGCGCATTGGGTTATAGTGGCGTTGTACGGCTGGCGTCTGCAGGTTTCAGCATTTGTAACCTTGTAGCGTCCCCTCGTTGGGCTCCGTGGTGGGTGGTCGCCAACGCTGCTGAACAACAATAAGGAAGACATGCATGGAGCATTCCCACTACTGTCTGATCGTACCGGCTTAAAGCCGGTACGCACCGATGATCTCACCAGAGAAGGATTTGCCACCCTGGTGCAGTATCCGGCCACCCCCTCCCGTAGGCATTCGTCAATTAACTCACGGCCCTCAGTCCCCACCAGCTGCGGAGCAACTGACCACGGCGGCGGTCAGATCTGCAAAGCAGCAGAGGGTGCTAGGAATCTCTGGATACGGACAGGCCACCATTGGAACTTGAACTTAGCAACGTTTAACGTTAGAACGTTATCTAGTGAGGGAAGTCTAGCTGTATTATTCGAGGAGCTAGAAGGCATTAAATGGGATATAATAGGGCTGAGTGAGGTTAGGAGGACAGATGAGGCCTATACTGTGCTACAGAATGGGCACGTCATTTGCTATCGGGGCTTGGCAGACAGAAGAGAACTGGGAGTAGGGTTCCTAATTCACAGAAACATAGGTGGCAACATAGAGGATTACTATAGCATTAATGAAAGGGTGGTAGGCATTGTAATTAAACTGAATAAAAGATACAAAATGAAGGTAGTACAGGCTTACGCGCCTACATCCAGCCATGATGACGCTTCAGTTGAAAGCTTCTATGAAGACGTGGAATCGGCAATGAGTAAGGTGAAAACACAGTATACTATAGTAATGGGCGACTTTAATGCAAAGGTAGGGAAGAAGCAGGCTGGAGACCAGGCAGTAGGAGATTATGGCATCGGCACTAGAAACGCCAGAGGAGAGCTAGTAGTAGAATTCGCAGAACGCAATAATCTGCGTATTTTGAATACCTTCTACCGAAAACGAGAAAACCGCAAGTGGACATGGAGGAGCCCTAATGGCGTAAATAAGAACGAAATAGACTTTATAATGACTCCACACCCAGGAGTCGTGCAGGATGTGGAAGTGGTTGGCAAGGTAAGATGCAGTGACCATAGAATGGTACGGGCTCGAATCCGCCTAGACTTGAAGAAGGAACGACAGAAACTGATACGCAAGAAGCAAATCAATGAGCTAGCACTGAGAGGGAAAGTACAGGAATTCAGAGTGTCACTGCAGAACAGGTACTCTGCTCTTAGCGAGGAAACCAACCTTAGCGTAGATACAATGAATGATAATCTGACGAGTATCATCACGGAGTGTGCAGTGGAAGTTGGAGGCAGGGTAGCTAGACAGGACACCGGCAAGCTTTCTCAGGAAACGAAGAACCTAATTAAGAAGCGTCAAATCGTGAAAGTGTCAAGTACAACAGACAAAATAGAACTGGCAGAGCTTTCGAAGCTGATTAATAGACGTAAAGTATGCGATGTAAGAAGGTATAACATGGAGAGAATTGAGCACGCTCTGAAAAACGGAGGAGGCGTCAAAGCAGTGAAGAGGAAACTTGGGATAGGCAAAAGGCGGATGTATGCACTAAGGGACAAAGAAGGCAAATTAACTACCAATATGGATAGGATAGTTAAAATAGCGGAGGAGTTTTACAGAGATCTGTACAGTAGCCGAGACAACCACGACCTTAATACTATAAGAACTAGCAGTAACCCAGACGACACCCCACCGGTAATGATAGAAGAAGTCAGAAAAGCTTTGGAGAGCATGCACAGAGGCAAAGCTGCTGGTGAGGATCAAGTAACATCAGATCTGCTGAAAGATGGAGGACAGATTGTGTTAGAAAAACTAGCCACTCTATTTACGAGGTGTCTCCTGACGGCAAAAGTACCAGAGTCTTGGAAGAACGCTAACATCATTTTAATACATAAGAAAGGAGATGACAAGGACTTGAGGAATTACAGGCCGATCAACTTGCTCTCTGTAGTATACAAGCTATTTACAAAGGTAATTGCTAGCAGAGTAAAGAAAACATTAGAATTCAATCAACCAAAGGAACAGGCAGGATTTATAACAGGCTACTCAACAATTGACCACATTCATACTATCAATCAGGTAATAGAGAAATGCTCAGAGTATAACCAACCACTATACATAGCCTTCATAGATTACGAGAAGGCGTTTGATTCAGTAGAAATATCAGCCGTCATGCAGACACTGCGGAATCAGGGCGTAAATGAAATATATATAAACATTCTGGAAGAAATCTACAGGGGATCAACTGCTACCATAGTGCTTCATAAAAAAAGCAACAGAATACCAATAAAGAAGGGTGTAAGGCAGGGGGACACAATCTCCCCAATGCTATTCACTGCGTGCTTACAGGACGTTTTCAGAAGCCTAGAATGGGAACAGTTAGGGATAAGAGTTAATGGAGAGTACCTCAGTAACCTGCGCTTCGCGGATGACATTGCATTGCTGAGTAACTCAGGGGACGAATTGCAACTCATGATTACGGAGTTAGACAAGGAGAGCAGAAAGGTGGGTCTTAAAATTAATCTGCAGAAAACGAAAGTAATGTACAACAACCTCGGAAAGGAGCAGCGCTTTGCGATAGGTAATAGTGCACTTGAAGTTGTAAAAGACTATGTCTACTTAGGGCAGGTAATAACCGCAGAGCCTAACCACGAGATTGAAGTAACTAGAAGAATAAGAATGGGGTGGAGCACATTCGGCAGGCACTCTCAAATTATGACAAGTAGATTGCCACTGTCCCTCAAGAGGAAGGTATATAACAGCTGTATCTTGCCGGTACTTAGCTACGGAACAGAAACCTGGAGACTCACAAAGAGGGTTCAACTTAAATTGAGGACGACGCAACGAGCAATGGAAAGAAAAATGGTAGGTGTAACCTTAAGAGACAAGAAGAGAGCAGAGTGGATTAGGGGACAAACGGGAGTTAAGGATATCATAGCTGCAATAAAGAAGAGGAAATGGACATGGGCCGGGCATGTAGCACGTAGACAGGATAACCGCTGGTCATTAAGGGTCACCAACTGGATTCCCAGAGAAGGGAAGCGGGGTAGGGGGAGACAGAAGGTTAGGTGGGCAGATGAGATTAAGAAGTTTGCGGGTATAAATTGACAACAGCAAGCACAGGACCGGGTTAACTGGCGGAACATGGGAGAGGCCTTTGTCCTGCAGTGGACGTAGACAGGCTGATGATGATGATGAGCCAGGCCACGTCGCCAATTCATCGTAGCGTCACACGAGTCGACAGGATGGAGACCTGCCTGCCCCTTCATCAGTCACTCATCATCGACGCAGTTCCCCAGAAGACGTCCTGACCGTACATTGACTACCGAATCATCACCTAGGAGGACAACGACCAACACCATGACAGAACCATCGGCTGACCTCGACATCCCCAAGTACACCGGATCAGTGAACGACGGACCCGTACAGGACTGGTTCCACCTGTTCGAACTCCACGCTTCCGCTGCATCTTGGTCAAAACGGGAGATGGTTACAAACTTCAGCGACTACGTCACCGGTGAGGCATTGAAATTTTACCTAATTCACACATTTGAGAATGACGAGTCATGGCAAAAAATCAAAGAGGAGATGAGAACCCGTTTTAATGTTTATGACCAAGACTTCCTTATCACCGACCATCTGCATACAACCACACTCAGCCGTCACCGCCCACGCTTATTTCTCAAGAAACGTGGCGTTCCACCAGGTTTCTCTTCACGAAAGTCGGCATTTTCAAAGTCGTGGCACCAACATACGACACGAGGCGTCGCTCACCCTACTGATGCCGTTCATGTTTCGTGTCGCGCACATGGTCCACTACCTGGTTTTCTACGACGCAGCTCTTCAAAGGCTCCTAACGGTCGCTATTCGTGTCATAAGGACGCCTTTTTCATGGTAGACCAGCTGACACATTGGGAAAATACCAAACAACGCCAAGATGACTCAAAGAGTGAAAATCAGTCTTCATGCATTGGAGCAGCTTACTCCCCATCTCGCAGACTTGGCCCGCCTCCTGGTTTTCCATCGCTTGGCTCTTTTGTGACTCACAATGTCCATCTCACATCTAGCACGCTCACAATGGTCGGGATAGAGTTGCGAAGCTCGGACAATGCTACGCCGAGCCCTGGACTTACCACCCAGATTCATGCGCCAGAACAGCTCGCATCGTTAGTTGCACAGAAAGAGGGCCATTCACAACTGAAACCTTACCGAACTACCCCTGCTGCGGTGTTGCCATCCAGTGCGCAGCCACCAGAAACTCCAAACACAGAAGACTCAGACGCATCGAATGTCGCATGCTACCAGGCGCAAGAACCACTCATAGTGATCCGCGAAGAAGAAGCCCCTGATGAACTATCTGTCAACTCTGAATGTTTTTGTCACAAGAGTTCATTTCCACGGCACCGCAGACTTGCCAAAATTTGCATTTTCAACCTGGTGATGCGACGTCACATGTGGTACCCTCATGCAGCGGTCACCAATCCAAGAATCAAACCAATTCAGAAGCAAATCATACATCAAGCCTCGTACACAGTTGTTTTTCAGAAGCGTCCGTAATCAACCACGTCACAGAAGCCTCTGAAGAGCAGGCTAGCAATGATGGCGCACCACCAACCATGCCCGATAAGCAAGAAACCTGTTCACCATGCATCAGCTGTCTACATGACGCGTCAAACCACAAAGTAAATGAATGTCCCATTCCGGAAGGCTTGCCACTACAGCTATCTCCTGAGCAGCATCAGAAAAACAAGCATAGCCAAGCGCACAACCTCATGCGACAACAAAATAGACTGCAACGAAGGCATCGACGAACGCGAACTTCAACGGAAGCACGCGCCCAACTTGAACAATTTAAAAAATTAAAAACTTTGATTCAAGGGCCATTTCAAGAAAAAAGACGTTTCGGGATGAAGGAACATCGCCACAGACGCTCTCTACGCCAGCGGTTACACAGACGACAACACCACGGAAAACGCCCATTAATACGCGGAACAACTTCTTGCACGCCGCCAGCACACAGGCATTTAGCCGTCACCATCTCTCAAGAAGCACGCATACTAGATACAATGCATCTGTCGCAGCCACGACTCAGAATCCAACGCATTAGACATCCAACCTTCCAACGCTACAAGGACTCCCAACCTTGTTCATTTTTCGCTACTATCCAGGCTGTGTCATCATCATTTTCCTCGTCGAATGCATGGTTATGCTCTCCAGAACGCAACAGCCAACCTCGCCCACCTGAGGTCTCCTAGATGTCACTAGACTGCCTTCCCTGTGAATGTTTTTGTGCAAGTGCATGGAACAGCCGTGTTACATGGAACTACTCTATTTTGCGATATTTTTTCCTATGATGAGACACTACTTGTTCATGCTTCATAGTTTGTAGCTCGCGCATTCTTTCGGGGGGAGGGGGAATCATGTGACGTATGAAGGTAGCGATGGTTGGTAGAAGCAGAGAAGGAAGAAGTGACAATGGAATAAACATGGGGTATGAGCCAGGCCACGTCGCCAATTCATCGTAGCGTCACACACACACACACACACACACATATATATATATATATATATATATATATATATATTATATTTATATATATATATATATATATATATATATATATATATATTTCTGGAAGTACCCAGACGCTCCCGCCGACACAGTCATCATCGGTGACTGACTCGCAAATGAAGTACGTGCGTCAGTACTTTAATCCACATTAACAAGGTGCGCCTGCTTTCATAACTCAACCTGGTGCCCGAATGGAAGATGTGCACTTTCTGCTAGACTTCGTACCTGACACCAAAAAGACCCTCCTACTGCATGTCGGTACCAAAGACATCTTCCGCGAGTGGTGAAACAGCTTTCCACAGATACCGCTCGTTAATCGACCACATTTGAATAGAGCAACCCAAGATATCCCGGATTTATGTCAGCCTGATATTACCAAGAAGCCGAAATTGGAGATATGGCAGCAGAAATCTGGGTTTTGGTCGACGATTTAATTCGGAAGCCTGCAAGCTCAACGGCATCCTGCGCGACTTCTGTCATAGATCCAGTGCAGTCTACTTCATCGATCACGGTTTTGAATAGATACCTGTCTATCGAGTCCTCGCTGTCGATGGAGTACATCCCAGCTTGGAGGGTTCAAGCCTCATAGCAAGCCACATCCGCCAGCTTTTCCCCAGGAGAATTCTTGGCGCCACGTCGTCCTGGTGTGACCACTCGACAGAACAGCCCCCAAGCTCTCCGAAACAGAGTTCAAGATCAAGAGACAGAGGTTCAACCTACGTTCGGAACTGCAAGTCTCCGAACAACCCAGCCGCAAGTAGCCAGTGACTACAGTAGTTTCCTGGTAATCAAAATTTAGTTCTGCATGTTTTCTGAAGTGCCGGAAAGTGACTGAAAAACGCATTCGCGCGGAATTGCATGTTTCGTGCCTCAGGGAATACGCAAATGCTTCCAAATTTCCCAAAATTTTTAGGCTTTACGTGAACCCTGCTGTCTGTGAACTGTCAACTGCAAATAAGCTTAGGTGGCAATACGTGCTGACCAATGATTCACCTGAGCTTATTCGCATTATCATAAATCACTATGAAACGTCAATTGGTAAGCTTTTGAAAGAGAACACTACCCTATCTAGGCAGTTCGTCCCTCACGAAGCACACTTGCTGAGTGTACATGAGGAAAGAATGGTAAACGCCCTAAGCAAAACCGAAGCACGGAAACTATTGCGGGACGATGTTTTAGCAGCACTCCACATGACGAAAATGAGGAGTTGGCCAATTGCTTTATTTTGAACCCCTGAAACGTTGCTGGAGATAAGCCAACAGGACGCCAATATAGTCAACCTTTCTGACTTTACAACCCTCACTGCAGAGAAAAGGGTTATTTCAAAAGGTCTAAATTTTTTCCAACTTCTGGCGGCTTTGATGAATTTCAGTTGATGAAGGATATAGATTATTTCGCTCGGAGTCTCAGAGTAAAGGTGTATTTTCATGATTATGGTAGCAACAAGGGCGCTCGGCCGGCTATACCGTCCACGACACAATGGACGCCCGCGTCGCAAACGGGTAAGTGCCTAGATATTTATACCAAAGCTGTCTCGCGTGATGTGCTTGACGCATACAAAGTGCGTAGCCCTTTCAAAAAAAGTATTTCTGCCAGTAAATTTGATGATCTTAGATGTTTGAATGCACTTGATGACATTATCATAAAACCAGCAGACAAGGGTGGCTCGATTGGGATAATAGTCAAAGGAAGTTACATAAAAGAAGCCGTACGCCAGTTATCAGACAGTGCTTTTTACAACCAACTTCCCGCTGATGCTACCACTGACTTTCTTATCATCATAAAAGAAACCATTGAAGCGTTGGTAAAAAACAAAATGGTCGACGATAGGACAGCACGCAGCCTCATTACGCTTAGCCCTGTAGCCGGAAAATTTTACAGGCTCCTAAAGATACACAACTCAGAAAATCCTGGATATCCCATTGTTTCGGGCATTCGAACGGTAACAGAAACCATATCTTTTGTTACGCAGAGAGTTTGACAAAATTTCTTCCGCCCACATTCGCTTCATTTGTTAAGGATACCAACAATTTTATGAATGGAATATCTCACCTAATAGTGCCTGATGGTTCACTTCTGGTGACGATGAACGTCACCTCCCTCTTCACTAACATCCCCCACAAGGACGGTATACAGGCTGTTCTAGATTCATGTGACCACTCCAAATGTGACAAGATAATTGACATGTCAACTCTCGAAACACTGCTGAAGCTAATTCTCGAGTTGAATAACTTCGAATTCATGATGGCTCTCAGTACGTACAGATCAGAGGAACATCGATGGGTACAAAGTTAGGCCATACATACGCAAACGCAAACATCTTCATGGGTGCTCGAAGACTCGTTTCTTAAGAGTGTGCCACTAGAGCCTGTGCATTTCAAACGCTACATCGATGACATATGTTTTAATTTGGACAAATGGTGAAACCGAACTTTTAAACTTTATAGCGCCCCGCAGGGGCGCCTGAGCAAGTATGCGTTTGGTGTGTAGCGACCCCACGGACCCGAGATAACGGGGAAGTTTCTACTCCCTCCCACGCCTCGCCGTGCGTGGCTTTGCCGTGTCCGGAGAAAAGGGGATCCTGGGGCTTGAGCTGATGCCGGGTGATTGGACCTTTAAGGCCCCCCGGCAGACGCAACACATCCCTTTGGCCTTGGCTTCACGTAGACGGCACCCCCGGATTGACCCGCCCGGGGGAATCGGCAGTCGCCTTTTCCGGTCCTCTCCTCACATCTTCGTCTTTTCTCTTACTTTAAATCTTTCCTGTCCTCTACTCTCTTCCGTTGACTTCCGTGTTTCCTGGCGGCAAGGGTTAACCCTGCGTGGCTATCCTACCTTGGATACACCTAATTCGGTTATAGTGGTAGTGTACAGCTGGCGTCTGCAGGGCCTGTGCTTACAGACCCTGCAGCGTCCCCTTGTAGGAATTCATGGTGGGTGGCTGGCGCCGCTGCTGAAAATAAACCTTTTTATATGGCTAGTTCCTTCCCCCCCTTCCTGATCGCCCTCAGAAAAGAGGGCACACCGATGAAGTCTTCCAGTTTTTTGGTCACCATAGAGTATCCTTCCCCCGATTCCACGTTATCCACGCTGACACACCCGGCAAACCAGTGCGAACACTTTCACCTTTTCTTGTTTCGAAGTCTTTGACAGAAATCTTCAGCCCAGGATATAAAGCATCGAGAATGGCAAGTGGTTACCTCCTGTTGGAGCTCCGCGACCAGCAACAATATGAAAAATTGTCTAATCTAGTGAAATTTGGAGATACCAAAATCATAGTAACCCCACACCGAACCATGAACACCACCCGTGGTGTTGTTTCAGATGATGACCTGTTAGGGCTGACCGAGGCTGAACTCCTGGAGGTTTTCAGCGAACAGAATGTCATCAACGTGAAACGAATTAGAATGAGACGTGATGGCAAAGTCCAGACTAAGCACCTAATACTTACGTTTATTTCAAGTGTACTGCCCGACTCCGTTGAGGCTGGGTACATCAAGCTTCGAGTGAGGCCTTATATACCAAACCCTCTACGATGTTTCAAATGCCAGCGGTTTGGCCACAGTTCGCAGAACTGCCGAGGCCACCTAACTTGCGCACAATGCAGTGCTGAAGAACACACATCTGATGCCTGTGAAAACTCTCCTCACTGTGCGAACTGTAAAGGGAGCATGCCGCATATTCACGGTCATGCCCATGCTGGAAACAAGAAAAGGAAATTATCACAATTAAACTAAAACAAAACATTTTATTTAGAGAGGCACGAAGGCAGGTGCCCTGCCTACCAGAAACTAGCTTTGCCGAAGTGGCACGTCAGGAGGTAGCGCCACGACGGCCCCCGGTGGCTGTCTGGCACACGCGTAGTGAGCCGGCGGTGACGCCATCCGTTCCCTCGGCGGTTGCAGCCAGTGCTGCTCCGCCATCTAAGAAGGACCCACCAACCTTCGGGCTGGGGGCCGCGAAGGCCTCGTCTTTTGAGGCGAGGCCCTCAAAACAAATGCGCTTGTCCAGTGCCTCGCAAGAGGCAATGGACACAACTCCGAGCGTGAGGACGCAGCAAGCGCCTAAAGATCGGCGCGACTCTGTCGACCGATCCAAAAAAGAAAAATCTCGTGTCACGGCCCCTGGAAAGTGTACGTGAGCTTACTTTCCATCCTTAAGCACACAACACAAAACAGATCTAAAATGAACACAGAAATACTACAGTGGAATGCCAGAGTCCCATTTAATAACCTAGTTGATATCAAATATTTGCTTATTCACTATCAGCCAAAAGTGTTCTGTGTTCAAGAAACTCATTTAAAGTCGACTCATGTGAATTTCCTAAAATCAATATGTGGTTTTTCGTAAAGATCGAAATGGTGGCAATTTCTCTTCTGGAGGTGTGGCCATCATTGCACAAAGAAGCGTAGCATGCGAGCACATTGTGCTACAAAGCTCTCTTGAGGTTGTGGCTGCTCGCGCTATTCTATTCAATCGTCTTATATCTATCTGCTCGATCTACATAGCCCCTGACAAACCATTTATTAAAACAGAGTTCGAAAAGCTTATTGATCAGCTTCCAGAACCATATGTGGTAATTAGAGATTTTAATGCTCACAGTTTGCTATGGGGTGCTTCCAAATGTGATGCAAGAGGTCGTGCAATAGAAAACTTTATTCTCGCATCTTGAGCCTGTCTGCTCAATAAGGCAGAGCCAACATACTTCAGTACCACACACAATACATATTCATGCATAGATTTAGCCATTAGGTCACCGTCACTCCTACCTTACTTAGATAGGAAAGTTGTTATTAATCCCTATGGAAGGGACCATTTTCCAACTCTTTTAGTAACAAAACAACGGGATGACCGGCCGTCTTATCCTAAAAAGTGGAACTTTCATGTTGCAAACTGGGTGAAATTCAGAGAGCTATGTACACTACACCTCAAAGAGATAGACCATTTGGAAGTAGAAGAAATGGCCAACTATATTTCTGAATATGTTCTTACTTGTGCAAAAACGTGCATACCGAAGTCCAGGTATGATAAGGTTAACACAAAGCCATGGTGGAATCGGGTGTGTGAAATTGCTGAAAAACGGCGAAATAAAGCTAGGAGGACTTTTTCTCTCTACCCAACAGCAGAAAACTTGATAACCTTTAAAAGTTGCGAAGCGAATGGCAGGCGTGCTCGCCGTATAGCCAAACGGGAAAGCTTGACACGCTATATATCCTCAATAAACTGCTACACAGACGTCAGTAAGGTTTATAATAGGGCGCATAAACTTAAAGGACAAGGCCCAAATCCCTTCCCTTTGGTGAATGACTGCGGTGATACAATAGAAGAACAGGCAAACGCCCTTGGCGAACACCTCGAGAAAATGCCAAGCTCAGAAAACTATACCATCGAGTTCTTACGCCACAAAAGCATAGCTGAAAGTGTACCTCTGTGCCGCAACAAGTCTGTATCAGACGGATATAATAAACCACTAACACTATATGAACTGAAGCTTGCCCTTGGTTCCTGTGGAAGTTCTCCTCCTCGTTCTGATACAATTACCTAAGAAATGATCAGAAATCTCCCTGATGAAACCCTGAACTGCCTTTTAGCCCTTTACAACAAGATTTTCAATACCGGCAAAATACCCTGTGCTTGGAAAGAGGCAATACTACTACCAATCCTTAAACAGGGCAAAGAACCTCTTTGGTAACTAGTTACAGGCCTATCGCCCTCACAAGCTGCCTACTCAAAGTGTTTGAAAAAATTATTAACTGCCGCTTGGTGTATTACTTGGAATACACCGGCATATCAGACCCGTTCCAGTCTAGTTTCCGTACAGCTAGATCCAAAACCGACAATCTTCTCCTCCTCGAGTCGTATATACGTGACGCGTTTGTACACAATCAATACTGTCTGTCTGTTTTCTTTGATCTTGAGAAGGCATATGATACTGCCTGACGATACGGAATCCTGCAAGATCTGCTGTTTTTCGGAATATGTGGCAGGTTGATTACCATCCTAAAAGATTTCCTGTCTGAAAGGAAGTTCCGTGTAAGAATAGGTACAGTGTTATCACGCACATTTCTTCAAGAAAATGGAATGCCGCAAGGAGGAGTATTAAGCTGCACACTATTCATAGTTAACATGAACTCTCTTCGCTCTGTTATTACACCTGCGATATCATACTCTGTATACGTGGACGACATTCAAATTAGTTTCAAATCGTGTAACTTGACTGTACGCGAACGCCAGATACAGTTAGGTGTTAACCGACTTGCCAAATGAGCTGACGAAAATGGTTTTATGTTTAACACTGACAAGACTACTAGTGTGCTTTTCTCGAGACGACGAGGTGTGCATCCTGACCCCTGCATACTAATGAATGGACAAAACATAGTCATCGCGAAAGAACAAAAATTTCTTGGTGTAATTTTTGATTCCGAACTCACCTTCATCCAGCACATAAAACAGCTGAAGTTAAAATGTCTCAAGACCATGAACCTTTTAAAGATTTTATCGCATCAGTCTTTGGGGACAGACAGGCACTGTCTCATATCTCTGTTTCGAAGCCTGGTTCTGTCACGGATAGACTATAAATGCATAGTATATCAGTCAGCTTCAAGGACAGCACTGAAAATGTTGGACCCTGTATACCAGTTAGGTATCCGGCTGGCATTTGGTGCCTTGTGTACCAGCCCTATTCACAGCCTTTATGCAGATTCAGATCAGTGGCCACTAGAATATCAGCGCACGTATCTAGGAGCCAACTATGCAGTTAAGATCATGTCTCTGAAGCAGCACCCATGCAAAACACTTATGAACGATGTGTCTACCACCCAGTTATACCTAAACCATCCTTCTATCGCCCCACCGTTTCCATTGGCAATAAGACCTGCAGTAGAAAAACTTGCAATTTTTTTCAATGACTTAGAGGAAAGTGACCATGTCGAACACATCCCTCTCTGGCAGCAGTGTCCAGTCACTTGTGACTGGTCTTTCAAAGACATCATAAAGGAATATTGTCCAAGTGCAATCATTAAGCGACATTTCTTGGCCATTGAACACAAATGTCGTTCAACCGCGGTCTTCTCTGATGGCTCAAAGTCTCAAACATCTGTATCTTGTGCAGCCTATGGACGAAAGTTCTCGGACACCAGAACCATGCATACACATACCAGCATTTTCACAGCGGAAGCCTATGGTATCCTGCTTATTATGCAACACTTTAAACAACACAAGATACAAAAGTCTATAGTGTACACAGATTCTTTAAGTGTTGTCAGGGCCCTGTCTTGTGGCAAGTACAGCAAGAACCCTACTTTCAACAAGCCCCTCAACGAAATCTATGCAGCCTACAACCTAAAACTTTCTATTGTTATTTGCTGGGTTCTAGGTCATTCTGGAATTGCGGGCAATGAAATAGTGGACAAGAATGCACGAGAAGCCGCTGGTCGGCAAACCATAGATATAACCTCTGTTGCGGGTGTAGATCTAAAACCTGTTGTACGTAGAGGCCTACGCAACCACTGGCAAGCTGAATGGGACAGAGAAGTCGACAACAAACTTCACCTTGTAAAACCCCAGCTGAGAAAAGTTATCCCCCAAAAACTCAACAGGTTCGCCTAAGTCACTTTAACACGGCTCAGAGTAGGCCACACTTATGCCACACATAAGCACCTCTTGACAGGCACTGATCCACCTACATGTATACACTGTGGAGAGAGACTAACCGTTGTGCATGTCCTCATACAATGTCCTGTGCTTCACCAAGCACGACTGACTCCTTTCCGGGAGCTCTATCGATATCATATCCCACTTCATCCAGCGCTGTTTTTATCACTTGATGCAGTGATTGACCTTAAGAGACTTCTTCATTATTTTGTGAAAGTGAAGTTTTTAACAATGATATCATTCCATCCTAGGGACCAGGCTGCGCCTCAAGTGTAGGGTACCGCCTGTTGCATAAAAAGTATGTCTGAGCTTTCGCAGTTCTTGCTCAGGCAAGGACTTCAGCTGTGAGGGTCTTGGGCCTTGCAGACTAATTTATCAGCACAGACTTCAGCCAACAAAATGATTTTTTTAACAAAGTGACATTCTTTATAAATGCACTGTGTTTTAAATGGCTCGTAGATATTTGTTTCAATTTTTAATCATGTTTTATTCATTTGTTTTAATTTTTAAACTAATTACCAAAATGAAACAACACTTGTACTGGCGCTCTTTGGCCTTAATTGCCCTTGCCCAATAAAACCTAACTTAATAATAATAAACTTTATAGCGAAATTCAACCAGGTACATCCCGCTATAACATCCTCGCATACTAGATCAGCCTTGTCTGCAGCCTTCCTCGACGTCACAATTACCATTTCCCATAGACGCCTAATCACGAAGATTTTTAAAAAGCCAACAGATAATCACCAGCTCCTTCATTTTGAAAGTAGCCATGTGCGCCATTGGAAGACTGGAATTCTATATAGCCAGGCACAGCGCTTTAGGCGCTTATGCTCTGAAGACAAAGATTTTAATTCCTGCTGCCATGATCTGAAAAGAAGCTTCCTAAGTGAAAATATCCAAAAAATTATTGATGATACAATACATCGGGCCAGAAGACGCGATCGAATGGACTGTTTAAAAGGTAGCATAATAAGCAATGGGCTGCAGTCAGCTAATTTGGTACTAACACACTCAGCGTCCATCTCCAAAGTTCAAGGTATACTGCGTACCCATTATAACATCCTCACCAAAAGCGACAGACTAAAGGCGCTCTTTCCTGAGCCCCCTCGTATAGTGTATAGACGCTCAAAACACATAGTTGACATCCTGATGTCATCTGAAATTTCTACCACTAACCGTACTGGTTGTAGCCGCTGCAACAAATCACCTTGTAAAAGTTGTCCTCATATACAACCGTAATTAACGGCCACCAGCAGATCTAACCAATTCATTTTCAAAATTATGGGCAGCTTTAATATTGATTCATTCAATGTAGTGTATTTGCTTGTGTAGAACCTGCCACATGTAACACAGAGGCCACACTGAAACCCCAATGAGAATGCGTTTCAACAATCACAGATCGCAAGCTAAATCCCAACCAAACTTTCCCTTATCAAAACATGTGAACATGCCCGACCACTCATTTAGTAAACTGAAAGTCACGATACTAGAATCGGAATTCCGCACCAGCCATGATCGTGAACTACGCGAATCATATCTCATTCATAAATTTAACACTGTTTCCGCAGGAATCAACGAAAACAAAGGAAACATTACCTGTATTTCACTAGATCAAGAGTGATGATGCACTGCATGGTTTAACATTGTACCACCTGTATCACGCCTTTCATGTTTGCCTTTTTTTCTTTTTTCTAAATTTATCTTCAATCATTTCGCAGCGGCTTCCATTATGCGCTCACATATCACAAAGATTGTTCTTATACTGTCATGCAATGCAATTACACCACTGCGCTTCTACATGTTGTCACAATATATAAGCATGATATGACGTCTCGCAAGGGAATCTTAAACCGTGTCTTCAGTATGTGTGTGCCCTGCTGCTTTTCGTTTTTTTTTCTTTTTCTGAATCACGGGAGACTTTATGATGCGCATTGTAATGCTAACCAGCGCAGATGGCGCTGACCTGTTATTAAAAGGAGCTTTTAAAGCCATGTATGAATTCTTGTCACATTACTCTGACGAAGGGTGGTCCACCAGCTGAAAACGTTAAGACGCTTCCATGAAAGTTTCGCCATCTCTTTCTTCCATATATATATATATATATATATATATAGATATATATATATATATATATATATATATATATAAGGGAAACAATTGTATACTTAAGGGCTCGTTTTTTCGTGTTTTACACATTATTATTGAGATCTAACAGACAATAATGCCAAGGAAGGTATAGGGGAAGTTATTAGGCCAATTGTAATGTAAATGAAAAGAAAGAAAAGTGGGTGAACAGATAACTTGCCGTGGGCAGGATCCAGCCCATGGCAAGTTTTACATTACATTACATTTACACAATTGGCCTAATAACTTCCCTTATACCTTCCTTGGCATTATTTTCAGATCTCATATATACGTACATATATATATATATATATATAAATATATATATATATAAATATATATATATATATATATATATATATATATATATATATATATATATATATATATATATATATATATATATATCTGTGCACGGTATTTAAAGAGACTCAGTTGATAGCGCTGTGTTGGCGTTGTGTTTGTGGTCTCTTTTTCTAGGTATTTTGTGCTACATTTACTATTGGAATATTACCATTTTGCCCTGCAAGGCACCTTTTGGAAATTCAGGCGAAAGTTTCTCACCTCGCCGACACCGTCGCGGCACAGCAGTCAAGCGGAAGCCCAAGAACACAGAGGAGCTACAGAACAACAGTGAAAGCTGTGCTGGTACCACCTTAAGTTCGGTGACGCTACACGCAACTGCGTGCCACCGAGGGGGACAAATCCAGAAATGCACCAAGTTAGCACAGGAGGATAACAGGTGACACCAGTGTTGAATATAGGTCTTCCCTTGGGAAGAGGAAGAAGACGCCATCAAAAAAAAACGCGTGAACTCTAGAGAAAGAAAAAAAGGAAGAAAGCGTCCGCGGTGAAGCATTTCGAACTGCTTTGTGTAAATAATGTAAATAGATTCTTGTTTCTTCAAATGCCTTAACCAGTTATTTCACAACCAGCTCACAGCAAAGTCGCTCATGTGTCTTCTTTCTTACTGATTGCAAGTAAGGCCCGCACTTACTCGTCGACAGGGGGGTATAAGTTAGCGTGCTGCCGGCGTCGCCAGCCGATCCCCAAGGCCCGAGCTCATCGCCATTGCATGTTGAAAATAACAAGAGGAAAGAGATGTACGGGCACCATCTCTTTTGCTAGAACTTTGCTTCAGAGGACAATTACGTGGGTATTTGTGGTAGCCGACGTAAAACTCACTATCCTGGGAGTGAACTGCTTACTCACTTCAGGCTAATGTTATACTTACTTAACTGGCATATAGAGGATCCCTTCTCAAAGCAGAAGTGTGCGGAAGGCCATCTAAACACCTGCCTCTCAGCCCAATGCTCGTCACAAAATCGCAAACCCCCAGTGTTACAGCTATCCTATTCGAGTTCCCGAGCCGATGCAGGTCGGTGCCCTAACGTACGCAGGCTCACGCCGCCTGTCTCCCCAGAAGTTAAAATAGCACTACAGGAATTCATCGACATGCTCAAACTCGACATAATCCACGCATCCGCTAGCCCTTCGGTATCCTCCACTACACATAGTGCCAAATTTTACACAAGGAGACTAGCGATCCTGCGGCTAATATCAAGCACTCAATCGAGCTTCCATGCCCGACCCTTATCCATTACCACCAATGCATGATGACATTGCCAACCTGCATAGTGCAACACTTTTTTCTAGAATCAACCTCGTACGTAGGTATCATCCAATCCCCATGGGACCAGAAGACATTCTGAAGACAGCGATAACAATGACTTTTGGCATGTTGGAGTTCCTTCGCATGCTTTTGGCTTGCGAAGCTCTGGTCCAATATTCCAGGGCTTTATTATCGGAGTTTTTAGAGCCTATCTGCATACTCTTACATACATACCTTGACGACCTACCCATCGCAAGAAGCTCACCAGACGAGCATGAGGTGCATCTGCCACATACTCTGCAGCACCTGGCAGAGCGTGGAATACTGCTGAACACGTGCAAGTCTGAGTTTAGGGTGCACGAGCTGGGACTCGCTCTCTAGATTTCGTGCAGACTGGTTGTGCCCCGTGATCTCCGACGACATTGCAGCTCTGGCCGACTGGCTCGTCATACACCATGTCTTGCCGCCGACAAAAGTTCTCGCTAAGGGTTTCACCGTCCTCGGGTTCCTGCGACCGTGTCCATCTTTCCTATCTCCTCTTTACTTCCGTCGTTTTCTCTCGTTCGCTGTCCCTGCGCCTCGCTCTCTCCTTCCTCTCTCGATCTATTTACCTCTTAATCCTATCTTTTGAATCCCTCCTTACCGCCATTCCTCATGAGTTACTGTTGAGGTGCCGCACTCCGATGCAGAAAGTTACGAGGCTCACTTTTATCTTCCTTTCTCTTTCAGAATCACATAAGTAAAAAGTAAAGCACAAGCTGACGTTTCTTGGCCACCTCACCTGGCATTGCGGAATGAATCTGAAACGAGACAAGCCTCAGACAATCGAGCAGTTTTCATAACCCAACGCTAAACGTCAGCTTCGTGAGTTCCTTAGTTGGGTGAAATACTACCCCTGTTTTGTAACCCAGTGTGCAACTATTCCGGAGCCTCTTACTTCTTACTACAGACACACAAAGGTATGGCTAAGGTGCTCAACAGGACAAAGGGTGCCAAAGTGGCTTTCCTTGAGTTCAAGAGACGTCTTGCCAACGACGTGATCATCACGTACCCACAACCTTGAGTTTCGCAGTGCGTTGTGGTCCACGCATCAGACGCAGCTGCGGATGATGAGTTCCCACAATACATCAAACAAACAAGGCGACGAATTCAATCATTTTCCCAGAAACTGATGCCCACTGAACAGCGGTACACCATACTCGGGCACAAACTACCAGATGTCTACGCGATAGACCGGCACTTCCAGCTTTACTTTGAAGGTACTGAGGCCTTTGGCGTAACCGATAACAAACCTCTCACGCATACCTTGCGGTCACTGAGTACTGAGGCATGCGCCTGTACCACTCACCAACTACAGCAGATGCTATACATAAATGAATTTACCATGGACGTCCACCACATCAAATAACTCGACAACAATGTCGTCGATGCCGTTCCGCGTAGCCAAGTCAGATCCATAGCTTTGCTCAGAAAAATAGACTTCAGCAAAATGGTGGCTGCTCAACGCGATGAAAATTGCGCCGCCTTCAAGAAACGTCCACGTCGCTCAACCTGCAGTGGTTCCCCTCGCCCGCTACGGACGACCTTTGCTGCGACACGTCTACAGGCTACCCACGAATATTTGTGTCTGCGCTCCTTCGCAGCGACGTATTCGCATTGCTACACGACATATCAAACCTCGGGAAATCCGTACCAAGCAAAATCCCCTTAAAACACGTTTCCTATGGCCCTGCATAAACCATTATCTCGTACAACATACTCGCGGGTCTCTACCGTACCAGAGCTTCAAGGTACCGTCACACCGTGACACCGTTGGAAACGTTTTCCCGGCCCAGATGCTCGATTAAGCATTGTGCACGTCGACATCGTCGGACCGCTGCCACCATGTCAGGGCGGAATGTACTTGTTAACTTGCGTGGATCATTTGACGCGCTGCGCAGAGGCTATTCCCATTCCTGACAACATAGCCAGAATGGTTGCTCGAGCTTTCATTATCCACTGGCTGTGTCGCTATGGCGTGTCATCATTCATCTCAATGGACAGAGGAAGCCAACTGAAGTACTCATTATACGCCAGTCTCACCAAGCTCATCGGTACATCGCAGATCAGAATGACGGCTTATATATCGAGGAACAATTCTACCAGCAGTTGAAAGCCTCAGAGAACCCTCTGCAGACGAAGCACTGCCCATTGCGTTCCTGCGCATACACAATGCGTTCAAAGTGAATATCCAATGCAGCGCTGCAGAAGTTGTCTACGGCACAACCTTGCATCTGCCTGTTGAGCTTTTCGCGCCTGACTGACAACAAGCCCACATTTTTACGGTGACTATGCATCGAGCCTACGTCACATCACGATGAAAGTTTGGCCCACACTTCCTCGACAGCCCATAGAAAGCAGAACATATGTGAGTAGCGAGCGTGAGTCTAGGCATGTCTTTTTGCGTAGCAATACAGTACCGAGACAACTACAAGCACCATATGGAGGTCCCCACAAATTTAGGCACCATGAGAAGAGGGCAATTATCATCGAAAGTTGCGGTCGCGAAGAAGTTGTGTCAATGGACCGAGTAAAGCCGGCTCACTTGGAAACCAACTGGTCTACGCAGCGACCTCCGCCTATTCAGGTGAAACCTGACGAATAACACCACACTCCACACCAACATGATCAACATACAAGGGAATAACCCAAGAATCTGGATGTCATACACATGCCATGGAAGTCGTACAGGTGAGCCAGATCGCTTCGAGCTGTAGCAGTGGTCGCTCTGACGTTAAATTTCGTCCGTGTTCTCGATAGGTTGAAGCACTGTGGTCAACTTCAGACATACCTTCCTTTTCCTTTGTCTGCATCGCTAACAAACGGAAGGCAAAATGGAAACGGTACGAAAGCGGAAAGCGGAAACGGAAGGCAAATAGCAACCGATCCCCGAGTACAGCAAGTTGAAAAAACACTCATATTAGCCGGTATCGAGACTCTCAGCAACATGCTTCGTCTCTGCGTCACTCGCGCGTACCAAAACGACTATCCATCATGAAAACAGTTCCTCCTCATAGTACAATTTCCAAAACTATTCGCGCAGTTTTCCAAAGTAGTCTCTAATGCATGAGTTAATTGTTCTCTGATTCACTTTCCCAGTTCATTGAAGCCCCTCCGTATATGCAGATGCTATCAGGAGCAAGAACAAAAACAAAAAAGCTGCGCGAGTAAGACGGTAAGTTGGGCCAGTTGGTTAGGATTCATCGTGAACTTAATTACAGCGCAACACCAGACAAATAATACAGGACAGGGAAGGATCAATGCATAAAGAAAAAGAAAAGATGGCGCTGACTCACAACTGTTGTTTATTGAAAAAAATGGGGTGAAAAGTATATATATATTGGTACTGGCAGCCTACATCACAACATGCGCAGAATACGAGGTGCACCGAAGTAGCGTTGTCACACTCATGGCAATAAACAAGATGGGTCTAAATAACTTAATTCTTTATATGCAGTGTGACGGATGGTTCACTAACGCACTTGCTACTCCTAATCTTTATACGATATGCCTCAGCAATTTCACTTGTTAGCTGGTTAGGATGCTTGAAGATGATGGTGGTTCTCTCTAAAATGGGACGACAACCGCTTGACCTGCAATGTTCCGGCAGATAAAGTCGCGCGATCCCTTGAAGAGATAACTCATGCTCTCTTAAACGAACATTCACACATCGTTTCGTTTGTCCCACGTACTCCCTACCACACGATGATGGAGTCAAATACACAGCTTTTTTCACGCATGTGATGTACTTGTTCTTAGGATTCACAACGCATCTTCCTTTGGCTTGTTTGTTCCTCAGCGCATTATCAACCATCAGGCAATTGCGACCTACCTTATGTTTGACGGAAAAAAGAACGTCGACACCATACCTTGAGCCTACGTTTTTCAGCCCATGTGCCAATTTGTGTACATAAGAAAAAACTGCTCTTTTTCTTTTTCCATAAGAATTTTCTTGAGCTCCTCTGTGTTTCACGAGCTTAACGCCCCGAATTAACCACTCACACACAGACGAAATCACCTTGTCAAGATACCCAGCATCTACTAAGCGTTTTACCTGGTTATGAAAAGCAGTGTTCGGCACGTGCGCACAAGAATTCCTGAGCGACGGATTTAAGATTGTCTTTGCAATCGCTCTCTTCACAATCTTAGAATGGCCAGACTTGTTGTGTGAAGATAGCTTCACTGATCTTGGGTTATATTTCCAACACAAATTATTTTTACCAAAGGTTAGCTTTAGGTCAGGAAACTGTACCTCGTAATCCTTACAGACTTCGGAAGTGAAGGTGAGGCCTTTACCATACTGACCCGGACAACTTGAGAATGTGATCAATGTCCTTATGGTGAACGTCATTGTGGAAAAAAGTTACAAAATCTTCGACGTAACGAAAAACAGCACTGCAGCACTTACTAAGGTGACCTTCCAGCTGCCTGCCAATGTAGCATAAAAGAATGTCACTAATAATAGGGGCCACGCTCAACCCTATGCAGACACTAGACTTTTGTACATAAAGATCCCCCCGCCACGACACAATGGTACTTTCAAGGTAAAATGACGAAAGTTCAAGAAATGATTCTATATATGTGTGTGTGTGTATAACTGTGTGTGCGTGTGTGTGCGTGCGCGTGTGCGTGTGCGTGTGCGTGTGTGTGTGTGCGTGTGTGTGTGTATGTGTGTGTGTGTGTGTGCTTTCACTGTGTACATATACAAGGAAGGTAAATTTCTCAAAACAAGATGCACCACTGCGTGCCTACACTTTTAACATTTAGTCATAGAACTACGCGTATAATTCGAAACATCGTCATAAATTTGCTCGCTTGCAATGGCGTTACGCCAATAGAATATTTTGAAAGCAGCACAATTTAAGCTTTCGATACAAAATGAGAACTGGTTACAATGAATTTACGCAGAATAACAGGCGGGCTATTATACAATAGACACTTTTAATAAGTTTGTGTGTTGTTTTTAATAAGTTTAGTTTGTATTAAGCCCTTCAAAAAGCAATAATTAGTATCTTCCACAAAACTGGCATGAAAAAACAGAGTCATCACTGATTAATGGTGTGACAACGTTACTTATATTCGGGTTTCTCGTGAAACGATCGAGCGCATGTAGGCTCATTTGAGGAACACTGTGCTCTGGATATCGTAGAGACTGCCGACAAAGCGAGCGTGTGATTTAATCACGGTTTTGATACTTCTCCACTCTTTGTAGTTTGCCAGTAGCCACTTATGATGTAGCGCTGCTCGAAGTGCTGATTTAGTAAGAAGCTAGGCGGATCCGTCCAAAATTCGATTGACGCTCTTTATTTTTTCTAGGACGACCGGCTCTTGAAACAGATATATCGACGCAATTTCGGCATGCCGGCATATTCAATCGTGCACCAAGGCGCGTGCAGGTGCGTCCTCCTATAAAGGCTCAGAAACGCATGAAACGCGCTAAAAACGAGCGATTACAAGCTTTCGCAGACTCGGGCGCGCGCGTTCCCATTGCAGACGCTCCCGAGATCTTCAGCACCATGTGACTACAGCACCGCCACTACTGTCACCCGCCGGAGAATCAGCCTGGATGCGGCGCGGCCGCCTCGTTCACTTCACTGCCCCCTTATAGTACACTGTAGCATAATCCCCCAAACGACAGCCATGTTGGGCTTGCAGTACCGCCCCCTCTAGGCGGTGAAAGTTGCGAATTCCTGTCATTAGCATCCTTCCGAGCGAGAGTCAAGTTGCCGTACTCTCTGACGCGGCTGGCTGTGGAGCGAAAGCTCACAGGTCTGAAAGCCTTTCAGTGTTAATTTCCTCTAATGTTTATTGATTTGTGAATAAATATAGATATGCTGCAAATGTTGGTGAGGGTAAATGTGAAAATTCGCCGAAAGTGCTCATATAGTCACTATCGCAATAAAGCTATACCACAACTTCCTGATTTAATAAATGTTATTACAGCTACCTGTTCGGTGAAATATAAACTACTACGACAGCTCTACGTAGCAATCAAACTTAGGTTCAACTAAGCAAGCTTTGCTTGTAACGGCGCACACTAGCTGGTGTTGCCTTGTTGTCGAAGCTACACCTAAAGAACGATTAATTTACGTACCCCTGGCAGTCTCTTGTTTAAAATAAAGTTCCGTTTCTGAAAGGTTATGGCGAGCATAACGTGGACACCCAGGTCGAGAGAGCCGCGCACCATGACTTCAACAGGTTTCACTGCCGCCAATCTTGTCGTATTGTAGAAATCTAGGTTCATTGAGATCATCCATCTCACGAGCTCTATTGTCTGCAAGAAATGAGTGTCATGAATAATAATTCACTGAGGCAAACTGTTACTGTGAATTTTGCGAAGAATTGCGAGTGATTTCACGCACTTTGCCCGAGATCAGCAACACATTCAGATAGTAATGAATCTTTCATATTAAACAACAGTTTATAAGATACTTTACACCAGTATTCCTCAATTGAAGCTCCCCAAAACAAATCCTTCAAATATAAAACACGTTTTGTTTCTTTTTTTTTGAAGAAGAAGAACATCGTAATACAGTGGCCCCTACTAAATATTTTTATGCTGCGCTGCATGACGAAACTGTGACGCGGCTGAGCTGACATTTCTATTCATCACTCAAGTAGATAGTTGTAAACTTTGGTTGCGATTTTCCACGAGTTAGAGATTACTATTTCCAGGCTTGGATATTTGAAAAGCAAAGAAGGCTGAATAGAGGTTCAACGTGTCTAGACCACGCACCTATTTATAAGCTGCTTAAATTCAATCACTGTGGCCTCCCAATTGGCGTTTTGCCTAGTATAAATAAAAGGTGCGGATTTCAAGCTGTATATTCTGTTAATTTATACCCCCCCCCCTCCTTTTCTATTTCTGCGAGGTATTCAGTGCCTTGTGCTGATCGGTTTTTTTGGTAACCGTCTGTGAAATTCAAAGAACTGTCTCGCTTGTCCGCGATAAGATGCGCCGAAGTGGATGCCACCTAGTTTTACGCTGTGCAGTAAAGAAAGAGGTACGAATGACCTGGTTTTTTTTTTGGGGGGGGGGGTACAGGGCGAAAAAAACCGATTAGTAGAACGCAAAAACGCAATCAGTAAATGGTAAATTTGGGTATTTTGGACGACATGCGTTTTATGGGGGAAGCTCCTTAAGGTCGACACTTCTCCACTGTCACGTCGTAGCCAGCCAGTAGTACTCTAGCGCCCGCTAGATAGTTCTTCGGTGCTTGCTCCACTCCTAAGTGCCACGAAACAAGCTTTTCTCTCTCTTGACAGTCGTCCGTCTGTGCACTTCGATATTGCTAACATGAACGAAGAAGACAACGTTGTGGAAGGTCTGCAGGGATCCCAAGGTTGTTGCAGCGAAGGCTCGCCTTAAAGACCCGGAATGAGAGCTCAAAAAGCTGAAACAGCACCGGCGCCACCGTCAACAGCGACAAGCAACCGATGCAAGGGCGGTGAAACTCGCACAAAGACAAGTGAGCCCGGAGCTGAGAGCCTGCGAAGTGACGGTGGCACGGAAGTTCCAGCAAGCGGATTCTGAGGCGGTGCGGGCGAGTTATGCTAAAGCCAAGCGCCTGAGGCGATTGCTATCATAGGTTAGTGGTACCGATGATCGCTTTAAGCGTGACTTTCTAGATCGCAGTTTCGGCCTCATCTTTTGGTTGTGCGACTGCTTGTAGTTAGATAACAATTTGACCACAATCTCCAGCATCAGAAACAAGTAACCCTGTGCCAACGCCATCGCCGTTCTACAGTGGGATTTCGCCACCACTAGTCAAGAAATCACAGTGAGTGCACAGTGTTCTCTACTTGTAAAGAGTCTTTGGTGACGGGCAAAGTCGCCGCGACGAGCGTGGCTTTACTCTCTCATCATTTACCTCCAAAATAAATGATGGAAACCAGTGTTTGTGGTCGCCGTAAATTCACTTACTGTCAAAGTTATTCTTGTTTACTTCACATATAGCGAAGTTTTTTGTAGCAATACGTAGTGACCGAAGCTAGAGTCAAGAAAAAAAGGCAAGCCCAAACTGTAACACGTGATACCAGGAATCAGAATTTATGCATCTACAGCTGCGATTTGAGCCCGGACATTCCGAGTAGAAAGTGGGCATTATACTCCTGAACCACTTTGGCAGAGCTGAGCGAAACCCTCAAAACGACGACACATTGCAGACAACCGACCAGAGCGCCCCGAGCTGACTAAACCTGTTTGGGCTTCACTTTCTGTGCTTCGCTTCAACGGCCATTCCGAGCACTTTTCTTTTCTAGTACATTCTACTAGAACTACTCCTTTATTTTCTTACACTTGTCATGCTTTTTCAGGCGATCGCATCTGCTGGTTAGATCGCACGTACAAATCACCACAACTAAAAATGATCACACACACTACTCTCCATACACAACCGACAAATAAATCACCGTGTTTAACGTCAACATCGGGTTCCATCTTGTTTGTAACTAACGTTGTCCAGCCTTCTTGCGTTGTGCTTCGGCTTAGTAGCGTTCGAAATTAACTGCACCTGTTCACCGATTAGCATTAGTTCACTTAGTTGAGCTCCAAATCAAGGCCAACGCCGAAATTCTCAGGAACTACGTTCACCGCCACGATTATCTACTGCTGTCGGCCATCTTGTTGGTCCCTGTCTCTCTGAAAGTATAAATACCACGAAAGCGGCACCGTGAAGAAATGCATTGGTCACAGCGCGATAACCTAAGCACAGAGATCTTGCGTGCGCATGCTCAGCATGCGCAAGCGCGCATGTCTCTTAAGTTTAGCGCATGCGCACTCTAGCTACCTCTCGCGCGTCGGTGAGCTAGACAGTTGAGAGCGCTAAAGTAAAATTCTATATTATTTGCAACGGCGTTTTGTGCAAACGTGTTTGACACACGTTATCCGCACGTGTTACATTCTTCATTTTGGCTTTACAAATTTATTTGTTTTTCCCAGTAATAGACACGATAGACATTTACCTCAGGCAGGTACGATGATGCAAAAGACACGCACGCTTGGAACATTGCAGCTGCTTTTTCCCATCCACGCTGGTTGGAAGGCGGCACTTTCGCATTTTGTAGATACATTAGGGTGGTGATACGAGTGGAATACTTGATCTGTGAAGAAGACCAAAACACCTATGCGTAAGAGCTCTGCGAAGAATGAAGTGCGCAGCACACGTATTCTCTTACAAGCGAGTGGGATGGCTTCCTAATTGAGCCGTCTAGGGTTAGTGCAGTTACATAAACCCTGCTAAAAGTGGAACTTCACCTAACATCAAGGTACCTCAGAAAAGCTGGTAGAGTGAAAGTTCGCTGAAGTGTAAAAACTATCTTCAGCATGGTGTTAAAGGCGAAAACACACATTAACTTGAACAAGGTGGTTGTCTTGACGAGCTGTTCATAAACCAGCGCACACACAAAAGAACCAACTACTCGAGCTGACCATCAGCTGTAATGTTCATTCAACACGCACAACACATGTTGAAATGTAACATAATCTTATAGATGTGTGCGTGCGTTGAACGTAATTTTCAATTGATCGCGCTCGCTTGTCACTTCCTTCGTTCTTTTGTGTTCCTCTGTGCGGTCAGTTATGATGCAAAGTCACGTGTTCAAATATATTTTCGACCCACTTCTTTCTTATAGTGCTTCCTTGCAAGCCAGTTTTAGATTACTTGGTATGCTTTGATAATTGAACTCAGCTTTTGCAGCTAACGTGCGTGCGCATGCCACTGCAGTGTATGATGAAATGAGTCACTGCATACTGACTCTCGTGTAATTATTCAACACAACACTTAGGTGAGGCGAAAAGGACTGCCGTTTCTCCAAACGCATAGTTGCCATGTTTAGCTGCTATTGCTACTTTGTTCCGAGTTGACCTACATAATTCGTGGACGCTCTTCACGAACACGAATTGATGTGCATGTGTAATGTATTTTCTTGACAGGGTTAGTTTGTTAGGGCTCAGGCGTCAATCACCAATGCTGATCCCTGTCGCCGACTGAAGCAGTAATCACAAAAGCTACGGCTATTGCCGCCCGAGTCATCAATGGTGGAACTGTTGTCGTTGGAAAACACCATCGATGTAGAAAAAGAGAAAGAGCGAGACAGACAGAAATATTATAGGAATGCTAGGGAAGTTAAGTAGACTAAGTCTGGTTTTTTCTTACATGTGAATAGAGGAGAATAAGGGAGCAAAAGAGAGAAGCAGAGAGGAAGGGAAACATTGCACATCACACAGACACACACCTACACCAACTGCACAAAGTGCAGAGTTTCACAGGCGGTCATTTAGTGATGTTGCCCTCAACAATTGTAGAAAAGCTCGTGTGGCTTTCAGGGCAGCTGTACTTGAAGACCGGGCACACAAGATCTTCTCCCCTGTAAAGGGACTATCATGCAGTCACTTCAAGGCACGCTGGAGAGCCCATCTATCTTGTTCGAAGCCGCAACACGGGCATCGACTTGAAACGCTATCGACACTTCGCGCTGGGTGCCTTCAATCACTTGACGTTTTGTCAAATGGGATTTTCCGTGTTGGCTTAGATATACTTTGCCCCTTTTACCCCCTTTTTCTTTGCTAACAACAGGTGAATAGCTATGACCACAGTCTGCGCCATGTGCTACGCTATCACACGAGCTTTTGCAACAAGCTGGTGGCTGTCGTGTACTTAGACCTAAAAAGAGCATTCGACACAGTAGATCACTCCATACTCTTAGGCAAATTGAAGCACTACGGTTTTAGAGGTACAACTTTCGACCTATTCTCCAGTTATTTTCATGACCTGTACCAGATAGTTCGCATTAACAATATATGTTCTATGCCTCAACGTATAGAAACTGGAATTCCACAGGGATCCGTGCTTGGGCTCTTATTCTTCTCCATGTCTATAAACGATCTGCCATTATCCTTACATTGCTCTCACGTTCTGATGTACGCTGATGACACAGCTATAATAATACAGGTAACGATATCGAGGAAGTTGAATCTAAAACAAACTCAGAGTCGTTAAGAATGTCCAAATAGTTTTGTACCAACAAATTAACAATTAATACCAAGAAAATTAAATATACAATTTTTCATTCTCGTAACAACTCTGTAAATGTTAAATCCATCAATATATCTATCGACAACCACTCTCTTCTTCATGCAACCTCTTACAAGTACCTTGACGTTTACTTCGATAACCATTTAAACTGGCAAAACCACATAACGGAAGTTTGCACTAGGTTGGCGTCCGGATGTTATGCTTTACTGCAGGCCCGTAACTACTTCGATAGAGACATTTTACGAACATTACACATCACATTCATCCACTCTCACATTACATACTGCATTGAATTCCATTTAAACCCATTCAAATATTACAGAAACGATCTCGAAAAACAATAACATACTCTAAGCATGATCATCCGAGTAAACCACTGTTTAACGATATGCGAATTTCACCTTTTGATGCATTGCGTAAAGCAAAGGCAGCCTGCTGCGTAAATAATATCATACGGCACAACAACCCTTTCGATGCATTCTTGTTCTACACTACTTCTCGGCCCACTAGAAATGCTGCGTCTGGTAATTTCAATCTGCCCCCCACAAACAACGCGTATGGAGACCGTCAGTCGCCGTTTATAGGAGAAAAATTAAGGAACAGCCTGCCACTTGAAATAAAGAAATCCCAAAATTTTAACACTACTATAAAAAACTTTTATCTAAGCTTGTTGATGCGAGCTAACTTTGCGATTTTTTGTTTGCTGGTAAGTTGCGTTGTAGCCACAGAAATATCATACAAGCTGGATGCATGCTGCTGTTCTGTATTGTGAATATTGTTGTGGCCTAGCAACGAATGTTGTATTTGTATTGCATTTGGGAATACGGATGCTGGTATTGTTGGCTAGTTAATATGTCTCTGAGTTGTCTTCTTTATGTTATTATGTGCACTTTAGTGATTTGCCTGCGTTGGTGCACCTTTTGACACTATTACGAATATAGATTTTATTGTCGTTGGGCATGGAAATCGCATGCTAAAAAGGCTTGTACTAGTACTGTACAACACCCTGTGTTTTGGAGTGTTAGTTTCTTTTTTTATGTAACAGAAAACCTGCATCACTGCATACATTTTCTTTTTGAACTCAGGGCTAGCCATTGGCTACGGGTCCAAGCAGTCTGATGATCCTTTGTATTGTATGATTCAACAAATAAAAAGAGCTCCGCCACCGATATTGTCATGATCCTTCTACGACGTGCATGATCTTTCAACATGGATATCTATGCCAGCTGCTTACGGATCAAGGCCGCACAATGCTGTCGACGGTCCCATCAGACATTCTGCAGTCATGTTAAGCCAGGCCAAGCTGATCACTCTGTATCATACGCAGACGACTGGCCTCACGGAGTGCCTGAATCGAACACTTACCGACATGGCTTCGAAGTATGTTTTCTCAGACCACTGTGAGTAAGACCTTGCCCTACCGTTAGTCCTACTTGCCTACAATTCTTCAGGCTCAGTCTTTGCCGTTCACGACCCGTTTTTGTTTTTCGAAAAAAATAGGGGACCCTAAACCTTCACCTTCAGGAGTTCAACGCGATAGCGACATCTTGTTCCTAGTGCGTTCTTCAAACACTCAGTGCATGAACCCTTTTCGAATTTGCTATGCACCCACTACGCGACCTTGAAGGAATATGTGCAACAGCATGTGTACTATTTGTAGTGGGGTACCGGCGTTATGATATAATGGAGCTGTTATGATACTGAATATTCTGACGCCCGTTTGCAGTGGACCCTTGTACCACGCATTACTACTGCCATATTCCACGTTGCGTTGTGAAGCGTGTATGCAAGTTTGTGAATTAGGAAAGCTACTTTCACTGCATTTCTAAGCAGAAGTTTTTCACTGTTTTTCCAAGCAGAGGCGTTGCCGTGTGGTAGGACATCCGCTTGCCCCGCAGACGACACGGGTCTAATTCCCACTTGGACCCAAGCAACCCTGGTTCGTTCTCCACTCTGCTTCAGGATTTATCATCATTTCTTTATTTTATTTGCATTGTTTTAATTTTGTCAGTCATGCATAGTATAATAATTTTTCGCTCACAACCAACGACGCTGACAACGACGCCTAAATTTCCTCCAAACAAGCTCTTCCAAGCTTTCGCGTTAAAATTATTTCGTTTCCAACAGCGTCAACAAGAGAACAACCCCTTGACCTTAGAAGTCAGACTGCTCGTGCACGGAAAACAACCCGCACTCGCATTTTGACCCCTCAAGAGAAGCAACTGCATTTGCCCAAGCGTCAAGACTGGGGTGTGCACTTTTCGCTCGGTTCTTTGGTTCTGCTTTGATCTCCGATTGGTCCTGCTGGCCCATCAAAAAACCGCTTGAGCAATGCCTGTCTCTAAATGATCCTGAAGAGGTGCCGAGCTGGAGGACGGCCGCTAACGATTCTATGCTACGTCGTAACCAAGGGCGGAAGCCTGCCCAATTCATCCAAGGTTTGGGCAGTGGCCAACTTGCACAAACCTACATTTGTCAATGAGCTGCGTACTATCGTTGGATTGTGTTCGTATTATGAACGCATTATTCGAAACTGCACTGCTGAAGAAGCTGCACTATTGCAGAAATAAGGGCCTGAAAATTGGTGCTTGTCAGAGAGCGATGATGCTTTCACGCAGTTTCATAATTTATGGCTGTCTCCTCTGGTAATATGCTACTGCTACCTCACTGCCCCTACAGAGGAACGCACGAATGCCAACAATGTTGGTCTCAGTGCTGTCTTGAATATGTCGGGTCATATGCAAATTGTGCGCCTAGTAAAACCAAGCCCAAAGAAAATGTCACCAAAAACGAATGTTTGGCGATCAACTGGGCCCACATTTCTCTTGGACCAAGTCCTATATTCTTGGTATCTTTTCAATGCAGCTACCCAAACGCAAAAACACCTACCCCGTTCAAATAGCCAAACGCACAACCCTGGTTAATTGCCTCGTCAAACCAACAGAACCATTTTCGGACATGCACTGTCGAGGGCGCGACATCGTCAACATGAAATGCCTCAGAGCCAACCATGATTCGCCGGTAGCGAACAATGGTTAGGTCACCGGCCATTTCCCTGTTCGTACCCGAGGTATTAGGCGTGCGTATTAAGCATTACTTGGCGTAAGGTATGCGTATTAGACATTAATTGAATATTAATCGTGCTTTATTGAACTGGCATATGAAGTTTCGATGCAAATGATCAAGGCGAAAAAGTTTGTGAGAAAGTTGCTGGGAAACGTCTTATTAAAAAGCTTCTAACTGTGTATGCATTAAGTGCTTCTGCTTCTCTGCTAACTACAGATGCTACTTAGATAATTTTATGGTGATCTGGGACGTTAAATTCTGACGATTCTAAATAATATGCTTATTACAGATGCCCAAGAAATAAAAGGTGCCTTGGTATATGCTCGCTTGTACGCCTGGGCGCGCTGTGATTGCAATGCTATTTAGCGTTTCCCGTACAAACAATATGCTTCCCTTGCGGCACTTTAAGAAACATGAAGGAGACGCAGCGTTCATCGATTGTGTTGCCACTAGCGAAGCGTGTGTTATGGCACAGCACTGTTGTGGCCGCACAACCGCCAACTGATATGGTATTTTCATGAATAAGCCATTCTAATGCGAATGTTACACAACTACAATTTGTGTTCGTAGATAAGGCAGGATGAAGTGTGAAAATTTATTTCTTGAGAGTAATTAAAAAATTTTCATAATTCTCAAGTGTTTAGGAGTTACTTAAATTATTCATATTTATTTAGTGCTTCTTTGAATGTACTCCTCAGTTCCGGATGTATGTCTTTTCAGTGCTGTGATTTTCGAGCCTTCATAAATGGTGTCAGCTTTGTCACCAGGTTTGTATTATCCATCGCACAAAACCACAATGCAGTTTAAGAAATGATGTTTATGGCGATATCAATAATATGGACAGTCCCGGCTGGTTCTTTCCATCGCCTCCACCTCCACCATCATTCACCTTGATATATATATATATATATATATATATATATATATATATATATGAATAAGTATATAATTGTGAGCGCTGACTATGTAAACCATCTTCATTTGTATGACCAAACCAATGTACTGATCATCATCGTATGTCACGCGGGCTGTGTCTCTGGCTCGTGCGTCTGTATAAAAAGATAACCTGCTTATTGCCGTACCGGACGTGGTCTCGTAGGTGGTGTTACGTGCTTTGGTTCCCATGTCCTCCTGCTCTACCGGTCACCCCTGGAGCTCCGGTCTGGTCGACGGTTGTGCCCTCAAGCAACAGCGATGGCAGAACCCAACGCGTCCGCTGCTGCAACCGCTTCTTCTCAGCCACTTAGGCTTCACTACACCGTGAGTACTTCTCACCGAGGCCCTCCGGTATTTTCTGGCCTTCGCAACGAAGACGTCGAAGAATGGCTGGACAGTTATGATCGAACCAGCGTTTGTAATTATTGGGACGAGGCGTACAAACTGCGCTACGTTCTTTTTTACCTGGATGGCGTCGCTAAAACCTGGTATTAGAACCGCGAGATTGACTTCTCCAATTGGTCGGCCTTCTCGGAGCATCTCCGTCAGGTATTTGGCACGTCTGCAGGATGCGCAGCGGTAGCGAAACAGAAGCTCGCAACCCGCATCCAGGGGGACGACGAATCGTATACGTCCAACATTGAAGATATTCTGGCTCTCTGTCGCCGAGCACAAAACGACATGACGGAGGCCGATTGCATCCGACATCTACTGAGAGGTATCAACTCTGTGGCCTTCAATGCTCTCGTGATTCAGAATCTAACTACCGTCCGGGACGTCATCACCACATGCCAACGCCTGGACGCGCTTCATTCCATGCGTCTTCCACATGCCTCCTGCGACGCTCGCTTTACCGGAGAGCATGAATTGCGGGTCCTTAGCCGCAAAATTGTCAGAGAAGAACTCCACGGCCTTTTTCCAGGCAACGCAGTCATTGCGTCTGTCTGCACACCTCCTCCCAACCTGCGTGAGATAATCAAGTACGAATTGGCACCAATGAAAAGCGCTTCACATGCCCTATCTCCTGTGCGCTTCCCAGTGCCTTCGTACGCAGAAGTTGCATCATGGGCCCCTGCACGAGTTCCAACCGTGCCTGCGGACGTCGGATGTGACCATGTGGCTGCGATGACAACGCAAGTGCCAAGGCCACGCCACTATTCTACATAGCGTCCTCCGCGTCCCATCTGCTTCTACTGTGGCATAAGGGGTTATATATACCGTTTCTGCCGCCGCCGTCAGCAGGATGAACGACGTGGTTACCCAGCTTACGAGACTTTGCGCCGAGACCCGATGAATACGATCCCGCACCGTATTCGTCCACCTCCCGTCGGTCGTCCTCCTCTCCACGGTCTCAAGCTGGGCCTCATCCTTCTCGTTCCCGCCATTCTTCGTCACCGTTTCGGCGTACGTCATCACCCCTGCGTCCCGCGCCGATCTCTCTAGACTCGGAAAACTTGAAGGTGCAGTTTTGGAGGGGAAACTGCTTGTTGTCGGAACGTCACAACTGCTCCGTCTCGTCCAGCTAATTTACTGCCTGTTTGTGTGGAAGGTGTTTTTGTTGACGCCCTTAAAGACACTGGAGCCGCAATTTCGGCAAGCGATCGTGAATTGTGTTTTCGCCTGTGTAACTTGCAAACACCTTATGCCGGTCCCATGTTATGCGGCGCTAATGACAGTCCAATTTGCCCGACCGGGTTGTGCACTGCTCGTGTTCTCATCGATGGAGTCCGATATCACATACCATTGGCTGCGCTCATCAGATAAGCTTAGGCTGGGACTTTTTGTCAGGGGCGTCTGCTGTAATTTCGTGTGGTCGGCCCCTCATTCGTATTACGGACACTGAGATTTCTTCTGCTGCCGACCTTTCGTCGCCTAACCTTGTGACAGCTGCAGATTTCCTCCTGCCTCCCGGACAAGAACGTGTCCTTACGATCAAGTAACGAGACATTCTAGATAGTAACGCTGTGGTTGGTCCTAGCCAGCGCTGCATTTTTTGAGGGATCACTATCGCATCTTGTTTAGTGCGGTTCTCCCGTGGTTATGCAAGCATCACAGCCTACAACACGACGCCAGAACCACTTCTTCTGCCAGAGGGGACCACTGTTACCGGCATTACCGAAGAAGCACCCGTTTGTGTCGTCACTGGTTGATCTGCTTCGTCATTCTCAAAGTGTATGCCAGCGGAAGATTAATCTCCTGCTCTCAAGGCTACTTTGTGTGAACATCTCAACCCAACGCAAACTGATGCCTTGCTAGCGTTATTGATGAAGCACAAAACTTGCTTTGAAGTTTGTTCCGAAGGTCTGGGTCAAACAACAGTGGCCCCCCATCGTATCGACACCGACGAATCCCGTGTCATTCGCCGCTGCCCTTACCGTGTGTCGGCTTTTGAACGCAAGCTTACAGAAGAACAAGGCAACCACATGCTCGCGCGCAACGTCATCAGGCCTTCGACAAGCGCATGGTCTTCTCTTGTCGTACTAGTAAAAAAAGGATGGCTCGGTACAGTTTTGCATTGATTACAAATTACTCAACAAAATTAATCGTAAGGATATCTACCCAATGCCTCGCATTGACGACGCTCTTGATACTTTACAAGGTGCTAAGTACTTTTCAAGTCTCGACTTGCACTCTGGTTATTGGCAGATTTCAATGCACGAGTCTGTTAAAGAGAAGACTGCGTTTGCTACGCCAGATGGGCTCTTTGAATTCAATGTGATTCCTTTTGGCCTGTGCAATGCCCCAGCCACATTCGAACGAGTTATAGACACGGTACTGCGGGGATGAACATGGAAGACCTGCCTTTGCTACCTACACGACATTGTCATCTTTTCGTCCAGCTTCTTTCAGCGCCTGGAACGGCTATACGAAGTGCTCACGTGTTTAGCTAAGGCCGGTCTCCAGCTCAACACTAACAAGTGTCGGTTGGCCAGTCACAGCATCAAGGTATTAGGTCACGTCGTCAATAAACATGGTTTTGAGCCCGATCCCGACAAGGTTGCCACGGCACTGCACTTTCCTACACCAACCACACCCAAAGACCTCCCCTGCTTCCTTGGCTTGGCATCGTATTTCTGCCGCTTTGTACGTGATTTCGCTACTATTGCGGCTCCTCTGCAAAAACTTCTGACCACGAGCGCAGCCTTTGGTCGGAAGACTGCGAAGCCGCTTTTCACACCCTCAACCGATGCTTACATCACGGCCAGTGCTTCGCCATTTCGACCCTGCAGCACCTACTGTGCTATACACTGACGCAAATGGACTTGGCATCGGCACTGTCCTTCGGAACCACGCTTCCGAACAACAAGTCGTGGCCTACGCTAGCCGTACTCTGTCACCTGCTGAGCGAAATTACAGCATCACTAAGCAAGAATGTCTCACAATCGTGTGGTGCGTACAAAAGTTTTGCCTTTATTTACACGGCAGGCATTTCACAACAGTGACTGACCATCATGCTCTGTGTCGGTTAACGTCTCTCAAAAATTTGTCAAGACGCCTTGGGCGTCGGGTTCTACGATTGCAAGAGTATGACTACAGCGTCACATATAGGTCGGGTCGAGAGCACCAACTTACGTGGGTGAACACGTCCTGGCCTCGGAATTTACCGCACACGTACTGGTAGAAGTCTTTACACGGGTCGACGGTGTAGTCTAGATGCTGCCGTATTTGCGTTGCCACTGATTGGCAAAGAGGTGTGGCGCATTCTCTGCTGAACGGGGGAGGCAACGGGAAAATGAATCCCGGAGTAGGTAGCATTGCACCCGGAGAGGTGGTTGCTACCGATGGCAGCCTGTCTTCCGATGGGACCCTCATCGATGGAACATGAAGAGAATCCTGTGTGTCCACCTAATTATTACATCAATAAATAGGATGGCAAGGTTAGTCATCACTTGATTGGTACTCGCGAGTAACACTTTTCACAATGAGGACAAGATTTGAACTAAACCGGAGGGGAAATTGAAAGACAGCAAATGCCCGTATGCTCACAAGTCATCTCCCAAAAATAGAAATGCAGTTTAATCTCGATTTGAAGAAATGAAGAAATGATGACTGTATCTCGTGTGGTTATCGGACCATCCTGAGAGTCCGAGCGTAGCAGGAAGGGTACTAGGTTCATTGCAGAATGCTTTATACACAAGCGTGGAACGGGAGAGAGGAACAGAAATATCACGACTGATCGGCACGTGTAGTACATGCCATAGCAAAACCTTCCCATAGAATTATCGATTCAAAGTATTTCAATGAATACAAAGTTTCAGAAAATTGAACAATGAATTTCGTTTTATTTTTTGACGTCCAATATTGTAGTGTGCTGCGTACGCTACATTCGCAGCTGCCTTCTACAGCATTAGTTAACTGTGCACAACATCCGAAACGTGTATTACACCGGAGAGCCAGCAGGCTTGCCTTTCGGTGTCTTTTCATACCGCTCACGGTGAAGCAATCAGCTGTAATAACCAATATTGGCCTACGCAGCGCGCAAATCAGGGTAAGACAGGCCGAGCTTTTACAACTATAAGTACTGTATTTAGGTGACGGGGCTAGTTGAATAGTGTTTAGGGGTGAAGCACTTTACCCCCCATTTCTCCCGTCGACTGTCTCTGTCAGCTGTCAAGGTACAAAAAGAACCGTTTCTAAGTAGTGCATATGTGTGCAATTCGTGATTATGAGAACTGTGATAAAGTCTCAGATATAAGCCATGTGCAACATTCAAAACACTCCTGATATATTGTAATAGAAGTCAAATTGAATAATCAATAAACAAACAATGTTTCGAAAGCAACATATCTGCCTATTCAACTTTTGAAGGATGTGCCCAGAGGGATGGGGAATGTGCGTGTCATGCCTGACCAAATTACAAACACAAACCCTGAACAGCTTTCACAATGCACAGAGAGCAGCCATGTCACACTGTATCTGAAAAATTTTCGACATCTATAGGGACGGCTTACTGCTCTCCCATAGTTGAGTACCAAGTACTCGAAATCGTTAAACATTTTTTCTAACCCCCCCCCCCCAGTCTCATTTAGTGTGAGGCCCACAGGACAGCTTTCAGCTCCCCCATAGTAGAGTACCAAGCACTCCAAATCACTTTTTCTACACAAAAGAGAGTGGTAACCACCCAAATATCATGCATAGGCTTTGTCTTTGCCAACATTACATTACATCGACTCGAACAGCTATTGGCTTTCCAGTACGCAGTCTACAAAGCAGTAATAAAGAAATAAAATAAAATGTAGAGCTGACCATATAGTATTTTCACCAAGAGAAATAAACTAAAAGGGCAATAGAGAGGAAGAATACTAAATACATTTGCTTAAGTATAGATACCTTAAGTTACTTAATTTAAATTCAGAGTGCCAACAAGCGGGTGAAGTATGCTGATATACATCTCTCTGAGTGATTAAGAAAAAGAAAAGAAGAGGAAAGGGCCACCTCAATAAGTCCGCGCAAATGTGAAGTTATGGGATTTAAAGGCATAGTACGGGAAAGGTAAAAAAAGTTGATTGAAAAAAGAAAGTAGGGCACATTAGATCCGCCTCCTTGAGCACGCTCTCGAATAGCACTACTCGCATTCATCTGGGCAATCCACAGAAATGACCGGGGCAAAAATATTCATCGAAGATTCTTGATAAGCCAAAATGGCGCATAAGGCGGGAGCGCACGAGGCACTGACAAGCGCGTGGCCCTGGCACGAAAAAATCACAGTTCAGTTTAACTCATGGGTGGGGGTCTAGAAGGCCTTGATGTGGTATTCCAGACATTTTGAATCCCAAGCACGATGGGCTCATGTGAAGCCAGAGCCACGCCACACAGTCCACGCACCGAAGATTAAAGTGGCCGGAGCACAAGCACTACACGTAATGCCGCCGCAAGTACAGTAATCACGGTGTCTTTCAGGTTGACCGGAATATATAGACGAGAGGGTGAGGGAGTTGTCGTGCTCAAAAAGACAGAAGGCACACTGGTTGCCGCCATCGATCGGTGACCGATGGCGACAGCGGTGCGAAAGGAGCGACCCTTCACGTCTGCCGCGCTGCCACTCTTGTCAATGTTGTTGACAGCGGCTATGGCTTACTCCAACGGTGGCGGCACGTCACGAGACGATCCGGGAAGGCGAGGATGGCGGCGGCCTTGCGTCGAAACGGCCAGGAAGAGCAGCGCGGCTCGTTCGCTGGATGTTTGCCGCTGTAGTTGTTGCAGCGAAAGGGCCCCACCGTGGTGGTCTAGTAGCTAATGTACTCGGCTGCTGACCCGCAGGTCACGGAATCGAATCCCGGCTGCAGCGTCTGCATTTCCGATGGAGGCAGTAATGCTATAGGCCCGTGTGCTCAGGTTTCCGTGCACGGTAAAGAACCCCAGGTGGTCGAAATTTCCAGAGCCCTCCACTACGGCATCTCCCATACTCATATGGTAGTTTCGGGACGTTAAATCCGAGATAATAATCAATGATGTAGTGATGGTGCTCCGAAGTGCATGGTCTGTTGGTGTGACTGCCACTGCAACGGAGGCGGCGCTCTTCGCACGAGCAGGTTTTCAGAACATGGCCGTACCTGCCACACCGGGTGCACTGCAAGTGCCCAGGCAGGCGTGGGCGGATCGGCCAGTGCAGTTTGAAAAGGAACACCTTCACTGGTAAGCGGTTCTCTGAGAGGCGAAATTTATGCGCTTACTACAGCGCACACATGAGATGACCGAAAAGATCGAGCCGATGCACATGCGGATCCACTTCCGCATTAGCTCCGTAGATGACGCCTACACAGGTGTTGTACCCGAAAAGCTTGAACGTGTCGTTGAAGGAGCAGATCCTCCGAACTCCGAGCAGTTGCGAAGGGTCTGCTGAAGGAGACACGTCCACGGCGACAAGGTTGCGCTGAAAGTTCACGCAGATGTGACGTGTGGCAGCGAGTCAGGAAAGAAACGCCGCGATGGCATCACGAGACGCGGTGAGAAAGTTTGCCTTCTGTGCCATCGGTATAAAGGTGACCGTGCCGCCACCTTTTTCAACTGATGAGAGAGAGGTAAAGGCTGTAGGTTCGGAGACCAAGTCGAATTGAATTTATTTATTTAATTATTTACAACACGATGTTGTGGAAGATCAGGGGAAAAAAGCTGATACAATCAGCGTGAGGGCGTCCAGGCTACCCTACACGTGGTACAGCATAAAAGGTGGTAACTAATGAAAATGAAAAGAAAAAAAAGAACGGGAAAATGAAATGTACACATAATGTATTGTACAAGGATATCCTTCATGCAAACAAATATGTGCACATAATATATTGTACAAGACTATCCTTTATTGAAAGAAAGTAATGTGCGTTTATACACATAATATAGAAAACATAATAAAAAGTGGGTCCGGCGGCAGCATGGAAAGCACTCGCTTCAAATTCTTATGCTCTGTTTTGCAGATTGCTGCATGCATCGGAATCTACAGTGTTGTGGACGGACCATCTTTTTCAAGCAACGTATGCTCTGGGCCGGTCAACGAATGTTTCGTCTATTCCTCGTGCGGCGAAGTAGCTTGCTCGGTTACGGCGAAGAAACTTTTTGGCAACCGTATCAGCTGGACTGAAAGTGAGTGCGCATGGTGCGATATCGGGAACAAGGCGACATCTGTAACGACACCGGAACGTATAAAGGCATCGCATCGCCCGCTGCTCTTCAGTGGGTCCGGCGGCAGCATGGAAAGCACTCGCTTCAAATTCTTATGCTCTGTTTTGCAGATTGCTGCATGCATCGGAATCTACAGTGTTGTGGACGGACCATCTTTTTCAAGCAACGTATGCTCTGGGCCGGTCAACGAATGTTTCGTCTATTCCTCGTGCGGCGAAGTAGCTTGCTCGGTTACGGCGAAGAAACTTTTTGGCAACCGTATCAGCTGGGCTGAAAGTGAGTGCGCATGGTGCGATATCGGGAACAAGGCGACATCTGTAACGACACCGGAACGTATAAAGGCATCGCATCGCCCGCTGCTCTTCAGTGGGTCCGGCGGCAGCATGGAAAGCACTCGCTTCAAATTCTTATGCTCTGTTTTGCAGGTAAGCTTAAAGTACAATTTCAAAAGCTATAGAAGTGGCAACTATTTCTTACTGCTGCTGCCGGACCCCCCTGCAGACCTCATGAATATGTCTTTTGTGCTGATGAATTTCTTGAGAATGCTGTTGCTTGTGTGTGGTGATGTGGAGAGTAACCCTGGTCCTGAGGTCGAAGACATGTTGCGAGAGTTGCTCTCGGGGCAGACGAAAATTGCACAGGAGATAACAGGTCTTTCCTCTAGGGTTGCATCCTTCGAAGAACGATTAACTAAAATTGAGCTGTCCATTGCGTCAATTACTGATGTTGCACCACGCGTGTCTGAACTCGAGAAAGCCGTAGCTGACATTCGAGAGATTGTTAGTAAACTGGACCAAAAAAACGACGATTTAGAGAATAGGTCCCGTAGAAATAACCTGCTAATCTATGGCTTAACCGAAAACTCTGGGGAAACTTCAGACGAGTTGCTGGAAACAGTAACTGGACTGATTACATCAAAACTAGATGTTAAATGTGGCGATATCGAACGATGCCATAGGCTGGGAGTGCGTAAGAGCAGTAGCACTAGCCCAAGACCTGTTATTATTAAGTTGCTGGATTTTAGAACTAAGGTTGCTATTTTAAGCAATGCAAGCAAGTTGAAGGGCACGAAAATATTTATAAATGAAGACTTCTCTGAGCGCGTGAGGCAGATACGCAGGGAACTGTGGCGGAATTCAACCGAGATAAGAAGGGATGCGAAAAAAGCCAGGCTGCACTACGATCATTTGTTGGTGGACAACGTTCGGTATTCTTGGGATGAGAAGAAAAAAGTTATTGTTAACGAAAGCCGTCGGCTGTCTGCTACAAACAATGAATGACGGCTTAGTGCGAAGTCCTTTGCGCTTTTGAATTTAAATGCAAGAAGCCTAGTTAATAAAATTGCAAATTTTAACTGGCTCATTGAGTGTCATAGTCCATCAGCTATCTGTGTGACCGAGACTTGGTTAAATGAATCTATCCTTGATCATGAATTCTTGCCTCCTGGTTACACGGTTCTAAGAAAAGATAGGCCTTCTGGCCGTGGTGGCGGAGTGGCACTTTTTATTAAAAGTGGTATTGAATTTTCTTTACTGCCAGAACTCACAAATACTGAATCTATATGGTGCAAACTAATGCTTGATGGTCTCGCTATTGTTGTTGGTGCTCTCTATCGTCCTCCTAACTCTGCCTCAGACGTTTTTTTGACTGTCAGTGACTATATTGTGGGACAAAGGCTGGACTGTTCTAAACTCGTATTGACCGGCGACTTTAATGCCCCCTCTATAGATTGGAATTTGTTAACATCAACTGGTCGTGACAGAATAATTTGTGATTCTTTAATTAATCTGTCACTAGCTTTCGATCTATCACAGCTGGTTGATCAGGCTACACGCGATGATTCTATACTAGATCTTGTTTTTGTCAACCATGAGTTGGTTACGAATGGATATCAGTGCAGGGTTGTCGATGGAATTTCCGACCATAAGGCCGTTATTGTTGATTTAAATGTTGCTTGTAAGCCAGTACGACCAACGTTTAAGACTGTGCTGAATTTTGAATGCGCAGACGACACTTCTATTTTTGCTAAACTTGCAACATGCTTTGATGATTTCTTATCGAGTAGTGACCACTGCAGTATTGATACGTTGACTAACCAATTTTACAGTATAATTAATGAATGTATAGCGCAGTTTGTTCCTCACAAGAGCATAAAACGTCATGCCAAACACCCTTGGTATACCAGGTCAATTATACAGCTTAAACGTCGTATTAAGCGACTGAGAAAGCGGTGGAGGGTTCACAATAATGACGGGGAGTCCCAAATTAACTTGCTTAAATCTGAACTAAAAGCTAAAATGAGTGACGCCAGAAAGTTTTACTTTAATACCACGTTAAGCTCTTTTATGAAAAATAATCCCATGAAGTTTTGGAAAACTATCAATCCTACCACGGCCTGCCCGTCAACCTTCATGATAGATGATGTGTCCTGCTCCGATTCATCCAAAATTTCTGAAGCCTTTAATAAGTATTTTCAAACTGTATTTGTAGATGACAATGGAACGACCCCTGACATTCGTAGCAGCCAGGAAATAGATTCGTTTCCAGCAATCGAAATTAGCTACACAGGCGTTCTTAATCTTCTGTTGAATATCGACACTACTAAAGGTGCTGGGCCAGATGGCATACCAAACATGTTTTTGAAGCGTTACGCAGAATGGAACGCTCGTTATTTATCAATAATTTTTGTTAAATCATTAGAAACAGGTATTGTGCCGACCGTTTGGAAAATCGCCAATGTAATTCCTGTGTTTAAATCGGGTAATAAGCAACTCATTTCTAACTACAGACCTATTTCATTAACGTGTACCTGTTGCAAGCTTTTAGAGCACATAATTCATAAACATGTACTTCAGCACCTCACTAATAACAACTTATTGTCCCGTAATCAGCATGGTTTCCGCTCTGGTTTTTCTACAACTACACAGCTCATTGAATTCACTCACGACATCGCTTCGGCTCTTAATACTCGAGGACAGGTTGACGCCATATTCATAGATTATAGCAAAGCATTTGATGTAGTATGTCACAAAAAACTTCTTACTAGACTCAGAAGTATTATTAACGATGACAAAATAATAGGCTGGATAGCTGATTGGCTACGTTTGAGGTCACAATTTGTTACGTTTGAGCATGCGCAGTCATCGTCGTGTGCAGTCACTTCCGGGGTACCACAGGGCTCGGTGCTTGGGCCCCTATTGTTCATTATTTATATTAATGATGTCACACAGATTATTAAGGACACACCAGTGAAGCTGCGATTGTACGCTGACGACTGCGTTTTATATACTAGCGTAAATAATGCTCATGACCAAGATGTTCTGAACAAAGTATTTTCGTCCTTTTGTGGTTGGAGCGCCATGTGGCAAATGAACATTAATTACCAAAAAACTGTTCAAATGACATTTACTAACAAAAAACAGCCGCTAAGGTTTAGTTATAGTTACAATGGGCACTACCTAAACTCTGTTAATACATTCAAATATCTTGGTGTTACCTACACTCAAAACCTAAAGTGGCACCATCACATTGAAACAATTTGCGCTAGAGCACTTCGAAAACTGGGATACTTAAAACGAACACTCAAGCACTCTACCAAGGACTGCAAATTAACGGCGTATAAATCGCTCGTCCGACCATTGCTAGAGTACGCCTCAGTGGTGTGGTCACCCTATACTGCACTTGACATAAATATGCTCGAGGGTATACAGAAAAAAGCAATACGATTTATATTTGGCCGGTATGACCGCAATTTTTCTCCCTCATCTCACGCAAGCTCATTGTCGTTAGAACCCCTTGCTTTCCGACGCACACTTGACCGTATCACTCTGCTACATAACATTGTACACAGCCGCAGTTGCATTGAAGCACCAATTACTTTTTGTGATTCAGCACGAGTCACGCGCCGTTCTCACCCACTCAACATTGTTCCCTTCCAGCCATTTGTAAATTGCTTTAAGCATTCTTTTTTTCCAGCCGTTGTTGAGATTTGGAACAACCTAGATGGTTCCCTTCGCGAAAAACCAATTGAATTGTTTTTGAAAGAACTGCCTATCCGTATTTTGTAATATGTGTTAAATGCTTTGTATGTTTCTTTGGTATTGCTTAATGTATGTCCGTTCCTTTTCCTAATGTACCCACTCCTGCTATGTCTCGTGTATCGAGACAGCAGTATCTGTAAATAAATAAATAAATAAATAAATCATTTTTTCCTTCAGAAACAGGGAAATACGAAAAAGAAAAAAGACGGTGTTATTTATGAGGCATATTCATGACAAGCATACTGTGGGGAAAACTTTTCGTAGTTTTAATGAGCCTTTTCGAATTTTCAAAATATGCCATTACTGATTCTATTTAATAAAGCTAGGAGCGGGAACCGAAGCATTTATTGGCCCTAGTTAATGCGACATTTCTAATTTGCCTTTCTTCAGGTTTGCGTATAATATACCTTAGTAGGCTAGCCTGTCATCCTGCTAGTATTTGTAGAGTACTAGTTTTTTTTTTTTATTGAGCTCGATTCATACTGCCGACATAGATCATAGTTAAACACCGATTTTACCGTGACAAGGTTTTGTCTTTTAAAGAGGTCACTGGTGTTCAAGAGGTATGAAACCTTGCATGCTAATCAAATCAGGCGCTTTTGCAAAACTACGAGCTTGTCAATGTTTCATTTGGCTATAGTGTCCCTAACCAGCAGTCCATAATTAAGTATTGGTACGAACAGAGCATTGTATAGAAGCATGTTTATGTTTATAGGGCATTCAAAAGAGACACGGCGCATCACACCTATTGTTCTAGATAGTATGCTACTTAGGTAATTTATGTGGTCATTTCAAATCCTGTGCTCATTGAAATAGACGCCCAAAGTTTTTATTGACGGTGAAAGTCATTTTTATTGAAGTTTTTATTGACGGTGACCTGCTGAAAGTTTGTTAGTTTGAAAGATTTTGTGATAAGACAATGAAATGCCTGAACATGGATAGCTAAAATTGAATGATCTCCCTCTCCTACTCCTCGCCACTGGTGCCACTCTCTTCTAGGAATGCCAACTCTCTTCATTTATGAATGGGTACTCTTCACGTTGCATGAGACTTCTTTCACAAGGATGAAGGTGTCCATGAGACGTTTGTCGTTGTGCGAGAAATTACCTTCAGCTTGCTGGAAGACTGCGGTGCGTTCGTGCGCACTACAATGCGTAATTAGAGCCACACGTTTTGTTTCTAGTACTTGAAAGTAATGAATGTTTTTAGTACTTGAAGTAATGACTGCCTGTTTTGCGGACAGTCATTCATACATCAGGTTTGTTTGACAAACGTTGCAACCACCACAGCTCTAGGGGAGTATGCATATGACGTACGCCTCGCACACAATTCTCAAATCCGCCGTGGTGCATTTCAGCTCAATCAAGTTCTTTCTTTGTTGGTGTGGTTAGAGCGCAGGAACACGGCCACACAGAGACGAGCAAGTGCGCACGGCTTGCTTAGAACAAAATGGAAAGTTGTCCATATTGCGCCAGAAAATGTGTACGCAAGCACATATACAAGTTATAAAGACCACCATGCTCTAGTAGCAGCCTAAAAAAAGGGTTGGATTTTGCCTCTTCTAAGTCTCCTCCTTCACCTTTTAAAGGCACAATTGCTAACAGAAGAAGCCAAACAAGTTTTACAGGTTCAAACGGCAGAGCTGAGCAACGCGTCGGTCACAACGTGTTTGTGTCAGATCATCACTACGATCCCTGACTGCAGGAGACGTTGCACGGTGTACTTTGGGGACCATAAGTTCTCCGAGGTTGTCAGAGTGAGGGTCCGGAAGAACGATTGCTGGTAGGAGGTTGTGATTTTGTCGGCAATGGTTCCTCTCCGGCAGAGCAGTAGGACGGAACGGCACGAAGTGAAGGTGGTTACGCTGTCGGACGCCACTTCGCTCTTTTTCCACCACGTACCTTCTTCGTTTTTGCCTCAAACTGAGAACCATAGCCTGCAATTAGTGGCGTTGCTAGAGGGTCACGCCGTGACCTCGTACGTCTTCCCCGAATATTCTTTTGTTATGGCAAATAGAGTACAAAATTATGGCCAACCTCAGCTCCCCCCCCGCGTGCCCCCAATTATTATTATATAGCGAGGATATTATCAGTGTTACACGTCGCATAAGTGTAGCCAGCAGCCACGTCAAAGTAAAACGGGGGCAGTTAGTATAGACGCCTAGAAGGTTTATTGCGACATCCCTTGGGCAAAAGTTTTCAGGAAAACCCACCTTTGAAAATCTGTAGAAAAAAAACCATTTTTTACACTGTTACCTTAAAAAACTTCGTTGAATCGAGTTTTGTATCCCAATCGATTTGTAAATTCAAGGTGACCAGAACGCGGAACAGAGAGTTAACGGGTAATAATTATTTCTGCTTTTAATTGGGAACTTCGTTAAATTAGCTTTCCGTATATATAGGTATGGCAGTACATAATACCACACGAGGCTGCGTGGTCAACACTATATGTCAAAATGAAGCAAGATGTGAGAATTAGCGCTATGAGAGTACCAGAAGGTCAAAACTCTCACGAAGTATGCAGCTACGCAGCGAAAGTTTGCTAATTGAAAAAAAATACTGGCATAATTATTATCACGATAAATCGTGGCAGCGTTTTGGGTAGGCCATGTTTCGTGAAAGCTCATGTTAAATTTAGAGAGGCTACAAACACTTACACACATAGAAGTAATTATAGGCCTCGTGGTGCATCATTATGAAGAAAAATACATCATTATCATATATCACTACGAGTGCTAGTGGGCACACTATTATCAAGCGTAGAATTTTCGCTCATACCTCACATACTTCAATTCATGCGAGTTTTCTATTTTTGGTTGTGCTATTTAGCGATAAAAAGTTAAGGTTCATTCCAAATCAACTTCCTCAGCAATGTTACTCCAGTCGACACCAGCAAGCGTGGTTACATCTTTCCAAACAAGAGAGGTTGAAAGAGAGAGAGAGAGAGAGGTGGGTAGGAGCGTGTCGTTGCGCAATATACATATAATAGGCAAGCACAAGAGACGTCCTACAAGCGCGGCAAGTGCATGTAGGTAATCTGAACGCTCTATCAAACAGTTGGTAAAAACACATGATAAAGCGCGTCCTGACAACTACTTTGAACACTCTGATGCATTTTGTTTTGTCTTTATGTTTCTCATCGCTTTCTTGTCAGCGTGGGATCAGCTCATTAAATTTCTAGTGCTGCACTGACACCATATTGGCTATAGTTTCAAACAAGTTTATTGACTGCGGACGTCATCAATACGTCACCTATTAGATTGACGAATAACAGGGACCAATAGAAATCGCCAGGCAATTCAACACAAGCTTTTCTGTAGTTGCTGAACAAAGACAATACCCGCAGTTTTATGACCACTTCTTGCTTATATTCATTGTGCGTAGGCAGCAAATGATGAGTTTTTTTACGCGACAACGTCGAGAAGCTGCAAATCCTACTCAGCGACAACACTGTCAAAATATCATCAATTGTGTCACAAGTTTTCGGAGCCCTCACCATGCTGGCGTCGCTGTCTGACGACTGTTTGGCGAGTGTGTACGCAAGAAGGACGAAGATGAGCGACAATCCTAAACACACAACCAGCAATGAGACGAGGGGTACGTTGATCGAACGCTGCTCCAGCTCCCCCTGAGAGTCGGTCATCAGAAGGTGGCCTTTGTGTATCGGTAGTCCCTCCCACTCCTGCGTTATCAGTGTAAATAGGAAGAGAAACAGATAGTTACGAATCTGTGAATCACGGAACTGTAGCTCGAATACAATTGGCGTCAATTTAATTGAAAATAGATGTATTACCTTTTTAAGAAAACTTTTCTAGCTTGAGTTGGTGTTCGGTAATGATTAATTTTTTGTGCCTTAAAATCAATAATCAAGACTGTGTGTTCCGTGTCCGTCGTCTATGCATTGATCTTTCTGAGCCTGAGTCTAATAACAATGCGCGAAATGTTGTGCAGCGCACTCGTGAAGTTGCTTATTTAACAAAACTTGGGTACGATGGGCATTGCGATAGTCAATGTGCAGCAGCTTCCAGAACGAACGGTGTTTTTTTCAGAACAGAGCATGCGATGACGACCTACTAGAACGTGCGACCTACAGTGCCGGCGTCACAGTGCTACTGGCCTGAGGGTCGTGGGTTAGATCCCGGCTACGGAGGTTGCAATACGATGGAAGTGAAATGATGGAGGGCCCCTCGTACTGTGCGGTGTGCATGTATGTGAAAGAACACGATGTGATACCAATTCCGGAACCCTCCACTCCGCCATCCCTCCCATTTACACTGTTGCTTTTAGATGTCAAAACCAGCGTACTATGCTGTTGAAACCAATATTACCACATTTCTTTCTGAAGTTTTGTTATCACCCCGTTATACTGTAAGTATTTCTCAGCGCTAACCGCGTCTCCAGTGTTCGGGAACCTTCAGGGCTGTAGTAGGCCATTTTGTTAAAATAACGCGCAAATCTTGAACATACGCGGCCGCTAGCGATAGCAATGGAATATTCGATGGCGCGTGTATAAAAGCCGACACGCTCAGCTTTTGTGTGTTGATCGACGGTTGACCCTCTTTTCGCCGCTATCAGTACCAATGTGCATCGCTGTAATCTGACCATTCGTTTACTGGCCACAAGTTCGGCCGAATAAACAGTTTCATTTTAGTCAAGCTGTCTCTTCCTTCGTCAGCGTCGAGACCCCGTGACAATATTCAAGACTCTAACAAAAGAAAATTCCGAGTATCCTGAACCAACGGAGAATAGCCCAAATATGGAAACAAAGGTAGGATCGTCTAATGCAGTTTCTAAAACAGGTGATGTATTTTCTAACCGCAGATGAACACGAACTGCAACGAAATCGATTGATTGATTGATTAATTGATATGTGGAGTTTAACGTCCCAAAACCACTATATGATTATGAGAGACGCCGTAGTGGAGGGCTCCGGAAATTTAGACCACCTGGGGTTCTTTAACGTGCACCTAAATCTGAGCACACGGGCCTACAACATTTCCGCCTCCATCGGAAATGCAGCCGCCGCAGCCTGAAGTCGAGCCCGCGCCCTGCGGGTCAGCAGCCGAGTACCTTAGCCACTAGACCACCGCGGCGGGGCACTGCAACGAAATTCGACCCTCCGTAAAAGTCAGTATGTAAGTGGTCTAGCTAGAGGTAGTGCTGGCTGCTAAATGTCGCCTTCAAAATATAAACTCTTATCTTAGAAAAAAAGTTACAAAAGATGGTGTTTTTGAGACCAAAACAAGAAAAAAATTGGCAGAACCCACGTACAGTGGGAATCGATGATATGCGAAGCGCGAATGAGAAATGTTGATATGTCGCTTTGAAATCAGCACAACGTTACGAGGTGGAGGTAAATGATGCCGTACATACTTCCATATCATGATTATCATGTTTGAATGTGTTGTTTATCTTCGTCATCTATTCACGTCACGTGATACCGAATTTAGTATATGTAGAGCAGTAAATGACGCAGTGAAAACTCCAGAATGCCCATCACCGTGGACACGTGCGACGCACTTCCTACTCCTTAGATTTCGCAGTACTGAAGCGTCCATAGAATTTTTGCTTGTTTCAAAGCATCCTAGTGAAAAAAGTCATTTGTCGTAGCCAGCTTGCTTGCGATACTTTACCGCATCAAAATAGTGAAAGAGCAGGTCACATCACCATGGCTTAGTAGATTTGCGGGGAGTATCGACTAAAAGAGGCGAAGACCGGGGGCGCCAGAAAGCGTTTCATCCGCCACGAAATGAAGCAGCCTGGCTACGCAGGGGAGCGGGAACAAGTGTTCGAAAAGCACCACAAGTGATAATAATGATGTTGATTCCCTAGAAGCTGTGACTCATACCCACTAGCAAAGGTGTCACTAGGTGGCCCCGTCGTCGCCATTGTTATCTTCGGAGCATCTAACCAATGGAGGGCTTACGCAGAGTAGTAGGTGATTTTTTCCAGTACTTACTCTACTGTAATACTCACTCGTCGGAGCTATAGTTAAATAGTATATATTGAATTCAGAAACTATTTCTTGGTAGTGGGCCAAATATTTTACCCAGCAGAATTAAGCTAAATAACCTTTAAGACTTACTGATGAAATCCTCTACGGGAAAGGTAAGCGGCTCTGTGGCCCAGAGTCGTGGTTCGTTCTTCGTGTACTATTTTAGCGCTTTTATTAAACTTACTCCCACAAGAAAAATGACTGGTCTCGTATAATTATCGCTTCACAGTAATCACACGAGACGACTTTGGCCATGATAAAGTGTTTTGTGAATCTACAAAACTCACGTAAAGGCAGTGGCTGGGGCGATGTCACCTTGTACCAGTAGCCTTCGAGTCTGACGGCGTTTATACTATGCCTTGCAGTATACACGGATCCCGAAGAAGTATGGCCACTTACGTGGGTTTGGTCTTGGCGAACAACAGGGCCGAGTTCACTGTTGCCTCGCGTGACTAACCCCGATGTAGACGCGCCGTCGGACAGCCAAGGCGCCAAGCGCAGGGCGGCAGGTACACAGTACTGCTCTCAAGCAAGGTGCGACACTTTATTGCCGACGGCATGACGAAAAACGGAGAACCACGCCCGTTGCAAAAGGCTGCGGGAAAGCAAACGAGGCTTATCCACGGCACGGGCCAAAAGTACAACACAAAGTGCGCAGCGAGTACGTCTCCGTGGGCAAAAGGCTTCACGGCGACACAGCCCTGAGACAAACGGACCCTCGCGACTATGATGGGTGCTCTGACGATCAGTGGCCACAGAGCCCGATCTCCCGAGCGAGGGCAAACTTCACTCGCGTTGGCTTCGAGAGGCACGGCTTGGCGTAGTAAGACCACGCGCAAACGGACCACACCACTCTTCGGCCTACTGTTCGGAAGGGACAACAAAAGGTAAGGGTTCGCTACAGGCGCAAGGCACCCTTGGTGAGTCCATGCGTGCTCCAAGTACAAAGGGAGACAATGGACAGAAAGAAAAGGCTTGCTGATCCTTCGGTGTCCCGAGAAGATGTCTCTATCACCGGGTGCACGCGCGAGACGTTTCGGAAGCCTGAAGACGAAAGCACGCCTATCCCGCAGCCAAGCGCCTTCGGTGGTATACTCTCTTTCTTAAAGACGCCATAATTTGTTCTGAACTGCCACGGCGTGTCTCGCTAGCATGAAAGCAGTGTCTCTGGGACTTTAAAATGTCAAAAAGTGCCTGTTCACGCTGCGCCAGCGTATGAGAAATCATCTGGGTATGACCGCACCGTCTTGGGATGCAAAAGAACCAGTGAAACAGTAAAATATTACTCAGCACTGTCCGTGAAGATCCCAACACGATGCTGCAATCGCGTCAGTGCGGTGTTTTCTGATTGCACACATTTTCATCCGCCACGAAAAAGTCCAAGCTCCACTGCCAGTCGACATAATCCCAATCAGCAGGAAAAAGTACGAGTCCAGTAAAAGTGTACGAGTAGATACAATTATTGCGTTTACTCAAGCGTGACGCCAGCTATTCCGCTTTACAGCAGCGATTTTCATTAAGCACGCCTGTATAGTATGCGGCACCAAATCATTGCCATACTCTTTTGCAGGCTGCATGGCAGTAAGAGAATATATTACGACTCACACGTGGATGCAAGCACCACGCAGCTATACAATTGTGATGGCGTACTATAGCGATGCAAAGACACGTGAACGGCGCGAAAAGCATAGCTTTCTACTCGGTTGAACTGCGGCATGCCTTGACGCCGCACTGTGCTTTCAGTTGGCGTCAACGTGGTATATTAAAATCTTGTTCTGATTGGCACTTTCGCAACGCGTGTGTGTTCCGAGTGCCTGGCATGAGTGGAAAATAATAAACACATGCAGTGGATGAGCGCAAGTTGGAGCGATATTTGACCGCTACCTTGACGCCCACTTACAGCACAAATTCTGCCTTGCCTTAGCCAAGGTACGTGGCAGTGCGACTGAATCGAGAACAACGCTTTCCGCTCCTCGCGTTTTTTTTTTTCATTGCGATAGTACCTACCTGATAAATTTGCTTCCGTAGTCTGCAATGTACGTGCTGTTGACATTCCGGACTGTCGAGGGAGGTCTCTTCGGCGTTTTACAAGAACTCAGCACAAAATCCCAGGAGAGGAAGAGCTAAAAAATTCCTTACTGTGAGACTCGGTTTGTGCAGTTTCACTTTTGCTTTGCGGAACGTCTGGTCACGTGGCAGTGCATGAATGTTGCTTCACCGCGCTTGCAACAGATGGCGCTACGCGTTTTTCAATATGGCAGCACACACTGATCTCGCTGTGTTCTGGTGTATAGTTCAGAAAGTATCATTACTCCTCTATCTACGCCGTCTGACTCTCGCCCCGCCATCGTCTTCCCCTTTTTGCACCCCCTCTTTCGTAGAGGCGGCGCATCTGCACTGCTGAATGGCTGGGACACACATTACCAGCTACTCAGGTGACCGTAACGGCACATGATGCGCGCGCAAACGAACTTGGCGTGCTTCTCATTCACCAAGCTCGCCTTGAACCCTCCAGGCTTCCCGCTCCGAACGTGCTTCAGAGACGATTCCCGACCTTCGTCCTTTGAGGCAACGCCTGTCTGCTCTGTGCTTCAGTTCAGCAGCACGTAAAAGAAAGGAGCAATTTTATAATATATCCTCCGAAGAGAAAAAAAATGTAATGCATGGGCAGAAGTGTATTTAGAAAAACGGAAAAATGAACTTCGTCCCTATAAAGCACGTCCTTTTTTGCGAAGTAATTGTTAGCAACCTCCTTATATATATACCAGGATACCTGGATGAAATTGTATCGAGACTATAATACTCATAACCGGACTGTCCGCTAAGTTCCATAACAAGCCTATATAAATGAAATACAAGTTTTTTTCGAGTGAGTCACTATGCTATGCTGTTTTCTGTGTCTTTTGACAAAGCTTTGTTGGGTTCTTGCGCGAGCGTTGAATTTCAAAGCATGCACTTTGTATGCTAACGTGTGTTAATCCCAACATGTATTGATGAACGGATGTGTTTGTGAGTGGGTGTGCACGTGCTCGTTTATGTATGTGTACTTCGGCGCCTGCGTGTGCGTTCGTTTGTGCGTGCAAGTGTGCGCCTGCGTTTGCTTGCGTTTGCTTGCGTTGTCAGCATTTGCGCCGGTGAGCGTGCGTGTGCGAGCTAATGTGTATGTTTATATGAGTGTGTATGGTCGGTATGTCTATATTAGACCGATCTTGTTCCGTGTCCGCTGCAGCCGGACGGACGCAGCCTGCCATTCATTCGCAACGAGAGGCTGCGTCCGTGCCACTGCTGCGGACACACGTATGAATCCGTCTATTCAGGCCTGTGTGTGCGTGTGTACTCGCACGTGTGTCTGCTTATGCGCATGCCTGTGTGTGCGTTCATTGGTGTAGTCTGAATTTGTGCGCGCTTATGTGCATAAGCGCATGCATGCGCTTGTATGTGTATTCGTGTGCCAGCTTGCACCTGTATGTGCGTGCGTAAGTTTTTGGATCTATGTATGCGCCAGCGTGTACGTGCATTTTTGTGTGTCTTAACTATAATTATTTGGAGCAACAGCATCACAAGCGCTCGTATGTGCAGTCAGCTTCTTTTAGGGGTGAAATTCGTTAAGCCGTGGGTTCTTTCCTCCTGTGTATGCATGTGTGTATGCATGTATGTATGTATGTATGTATGTATGTATGTATGTATGTATGTATGTATGTATGTATGTATGTATGTATGTATGTATGTATGTATGTATGTATGTATGTATGTATGTATGTATGTACGTACGTATGTTACACCTACCATTTTTCTTTCCATTGCTCGCTGCGTCGTCCTAAATTTAAGCTGAACCTTCTTTGTAAGTCTCCAGGTTTCTGCTCCGTAGCTAAGTACCGGCAAGATACAGCTGTTATATACCTTCCTCTTGAGGGATAGTGGCAATATACCTGTCATAATTTGAGAGTGCTTGGTAGGTGTAACCTTAGGAGACATGGTAGGTGTAACCTTAAGAGAAAAGAAGAGAGCTGAGTGGATTAGAGGCAAACGGGGGTTAAGTATATCATAGTTGAAATAAAGAAGAGGAAATGGACACGAGCCGGGCATGTAGCGCGTAGACAGGATAACCGCTGGTCATTAAGGGTAAGTAACTGGATTCCCTGAGAAGGGAAGCGGGTTAGGGGGAGACAGAAGGTTAGGTGGGCAGATGAGATTAAGAAGTTTGCGGGTGTAAATCGGCAGCAGCAAGCACAGGACCGGGTTAACTGGCGGAACATGGGAGTGGCTTTGTCCTGCAGTGGACGTAGTCAGGCTGATGATGATGATGATGATGTATGTATGTATGTATGCATATAATGTATGTATGTATGTATGTATGTATGTATGTATGTACGTATGTATGTATGTATGTATGTATGTATGAGTGTATTTAAGTTTGCATGTACGAATGTATGTATGTATGTGTGTATGTATGTATGTATTCATGTATGCATGTACGTATGTATGTAATGTATGGAGGAGACCCACGCCGAGGGAGGCACTGCGGAGCGTGGCGCTGTCAGTCAATGTGGGGAGAAAACTGGTTACTCGAGTGTTGGCCTCTCCGCTGTCCCATTCAACCTGCTTCAAAACGCGTTGCTTTGCTCGCACGCTGCACGTGTTCTGCACGTGTTTTTTGAGAGTCTCGCTTCGCGCGCGGTTATGATGTATGCGCTCTGTCCGCATTGAATATGATGCCGCAATTGAGGATTTTTTTTTTCTTGGCAGCAATTTGGTAAAAGGGCAGCGAAGCAAGTTGTAGCAGACGACGCCGTCCTCGTCAGAGTGATGTGCGTTTCGCAAGTGAAAGACGACGCTGTTTACGACGTTAGAGGTGAATAAAACTTCTGTACGTTCATACTTATATACCTGTTTTATTTGGTTTACTCTGTGCACTATGCACTATGTCTGTTACTGGATGCATGGGTAAGGTCGCTTCTCGTGCTTTAGGTTAAGCGGTTCTTGCGCTGTGACTGCCATTAGTTGGAATACCCTGATTTACTAGCATCCACCCAAGTTATCGGGCGGTATATACACAGCGCTTCAAAAATAAATGGTATATTTGGGGCTTCTTTCTGACCCACAACGACAATTGGCATCTATCTCACGTGTCTTTCCTTGCATTATCACCGTTCTCATCGCGGGTACCTTGAGTTCACGAACAGCGTGCTACCATCATGATGAGCGCCCAGCTTTCAGAGAAACTTTTGTGTGTGTGTCTAATCTGCAGGGGAAGAGCGCATTGCTATAAAGGCATTTTATCTTGGTCACGTATCAAAAATGCACCGTGTTGTTCGGCCAACGGACGTGCAACAACGGCTAATGCATTTTTTTTCTTTTTTTCATAGTTGTCCAAGCTTTTGGCAACCACACACTTCCGTCGGCGCTGCGTAGATTTAAAAATATATAACAACACATTACCAATACCACATGAGCACACAGCTTCAACTACTACGTACCCAACAATATCGAATAATAGTAGCAGCATAAAATATTTCTTCGCTATTTTTTAACAGGGCTCTAAAGACGGGCGTTGAAAATTTTTACCTTTAAGATGAGGACGTGCATCTCCCACTAACTCGATAGATTAGAGGAACGGTGACGCAGGATTTAACACCCGTAATTTTGAATGCATTGTGAGCGTGCTGATTTTAGGGGCGAAGCTCCTTAGGGCGTGGGCTGTGCGTCCCCTGTAGCCTGTATGTAGCCACCTCTAGTTCTGTTCTTGCAGTGTTCACTAGATGGCGGTACCGTCCCCTGTATGTAGCCACCTCTAGTTTAGTTCTTGCAGTGTTCACTAGATGGCGGTACCGTCTCCTGTATGTAGCCACCTCTCGTTTAGTTCTTGTAGTGTTTACTAGATGGTGGTACTTGTAGCTGATGATGAAAAGATGCAAGATGTTATAAACTAGAAAGCGGTACTTGTAGTTGATGAAAGACACGAGATCTTATAAAATAGGAATGATGTCACATATGGCGCGTGTCATTAGTTGAAGGCAATCGTTCGATTTAGTGCGGCGACGTACGCTAGGGGGAGCGATGTAATAAAATCGAGTGGGCAAAATGTACAGAGGATTCATGGTTTACCAGGTTTACCTCCGGAGCTTCGCCCACTCATCATCATTCACTTCGTGGATATGGCGGATTTTTTTTATGAAAAAAATTGCTTACATACTTTTTTCGGCGCACTGCTTTAATCCATTTCTTTCGTCTGCTTGTTTCGTACCATAGGTTTGGGAATCGGTAGAATTTCACTGGTGGAGTCGACCTCTTCGTGTTTGCATGGTTATTGTGACCGTTGACGACGCAGCGATGCCACCCCCTTTTCTGTGGGGGCCACGCGCCCACGGCGGCCTCCAGATCGCTTCCAAGCGTCAAGCTAAGGAGGGAGGAGATGTTGTGTTCCAAGCACCCCTGTGTCACGAGCGAGCTCCGAACCCGTGAAGGACCGGTTGCTGAAACCACTTCCAGATGTTGACTCCTCCCCTTCCCCCGCTCGGCGCAAACCAGCCACCGTCGTTTCCCCTGGCACTTCGGCCGCCGCCTCCATCCGAATAGGAATAAACTTGTTTTTAACCGTTCGAGGCTGTCTGAGCTTTTTGGACTACCGCGACCAACGCGTACGCACATAGGCCGACGACAACACCAGACATAACAGTTTGTATGTATGTATGTATGTATGTATGTATGTATGTATGTATGTATGTATGTATGTATGTATGTAGCAAACTGTAGTTTATTACTTGCTCACTGGAAGGCGTCGTGTGTATATGTTCTTGTGAAATATATACCTAGATTGTGTTAGTGGTATTCACAGCATATGCACGAAGTAAATGATTGATTATTTTATATGAGGGGTTTAACGTCCCAAAACCACCATATGATTATGAGAGACGCCATGGTGGAGGGCTCCGGAAATTTCGACCACCTGGGGTTTTTCGACCTGCACCCAAATCTGAGCACACGGGCCTACATTTCCGCCTCCAGCGGAAATGCACCCGCCGCTGCCGGGAGCCACGTAGTAAATGATGAGTGGAGCGAAGCGTCCATCCGTACGCCCGTTCGTCCATCCATCTATGCTTCCGTACGTCCATTCGTGCTTCCGCCGTCCGTCCGCCCATGATTCTGTCTGTCCGTTTGTTTGTCCATTTGTGCTTCTTTCCGCCCGTCTGCACGTCCATGCTTCCCTTCACTCGTGCATCCATCCGTCCGTCCGTACTTCCAGCCGTACTTCCATTTGTCCATCCATCCGTCCATGAGACCGTCCGTCCATGAGACCGTCCGTCCATTCATCTGTCCGGGCGTCCCTCCTCGCTTCCACCTCTCTGTGCCTCTGTTCGTCCGGATGCACGGAAAAAATGGGTGGACAGATGGACGCTTCGCCCGGCTCATCATCATTCCCTACATGGATGTGCTGCGATTTTTTTCTTCTTTTAAGGAGACTGAGGTAAGCCGCAGAGGAAATGGAATACAGTATCCCGTTCGTTCATTGGGACGCCATACCGGGAAGTGCACTAATTCTACTCGGGCTTCACGCTAGAAGTTCTTGTTACACAAATTTATGTCGTATTACGTTTGGCGCGATAGCATAAATTTTTCGCGTTGGTGTTGGTACAGCGTCGAGTGTACTGGTGAATTCATTTATAAAGCGCCACATTCTTTCTCGGCTACCTTCTTTGTGCCATCAAGACCACAATAACTAATAAATAAAAATTCGGTGTGAACTTTATGCACTTACATTGCAGATCTTATCACGTCTCCCTGTTACGAACAGCACAAGCGTAGACGGAGTAAACCACTCAGCCGATAGTTGGGACTCGTTTTTTAACTGCTTCCGCAGGTACTTACCGAATCACGTTAAAATATATCAGCCACTGTGTTCAACCTGAATCTTACTTTCGCCAGGTGGTTTTTAGGGGCGAAGCTTCTTATATGGGCACCCGTTCATCCCTCGTATCCGTTGTAATATGTAACAAGTATAACATTTTGACCTCCAAGGTGGTGCTGGTGAGAGATTTCTTCTGTGCGTTGTTGAACAATAAAGAATAGTGCTCAATGTACATGCCAATGACTGCTAATGTGGAATGAGAGACAGGAGAATTCGGCTTTTAGTTATCGCGCACACTGCGATTCCCATTAGCAGCCATTGGCATGTACATAGAGCACTATCTGACAAGAAAGGGTTGCTACGTTATACTCGCTGGGTGTAACCTCCTTAGTTTTAAAAAGGTTTAGCGAGCGTTGAGCCGCAGTGCCGTGAATACAGTGAACTAGTATATACCATGAACTCGAGGTGGTTCAAGGTGGGAAGTAGACGCGAAGCGCAAGCCGTAAGAAAGTGTACGTGAGCCACCTCTTGTTTATTCCTTGGAATGTCCACTGAATGGCGGTACTTCTATATGGGGAATATATGATGAAAAGATGCAAGACGGTGGTACTTGGAGTGTTGAATAGATGGACGAACGAACACACAGACAGATGCATGAATGAACGCAAGAACGGACGCATGGGTGGATGCATGGACGAACACAGGGACGGACGCACGAACAGACGCACGCACGGACGGGTGGATGGACGCATGGACGGTCACACAGACAGACGCATGGACGGACGGAAGTAAGAACGAATGGACAGACGAATGCTTCGCCCTACCTTCCATCATTCACTCCATGGATATGCTGCCATTTTTTTTATTTGACATAACCTCGCATAATGTGTCAACGAGCGGAATGAGCAAGCGCATGAATTGATTCTAATGCGGCTACAGCGAGCAAGTAGACGGTGCATGGCCGCGCCGGCCTGTAGAGGCTAGAATTTTGGGAGCAATTACAGAGGGAAACGCGTGCACGGAGGATAGTGTTGCCTCTTTCAAAATATAGGTGCTCTGCGGGAGCCTAAAGTTACTGTATATGCGACCTTTACGTAGCGTAGTTGCGCATAGACCCACCATCTTGCCCGCTGAGATGTGCATGTCATGCAGGAAAGCCACCTTTTCCGAATGAGCAGCCGACTCAGCCCAGTGGGTCCGCGCGTTCTCTAGCTTGTTCATAACACATCGCTGGCGCAATGACTTTCGCTTCGAAGAAAAAATGGATAACTCGGACGAATTATGGCTATAGATAGTGCTGATGCTGTAGCTTGTCCGATGGCAGTCACCATAGGAAGATGTTTTTGTTTTAAATAAGGAACACGTTTACACGCGAATCTTGTAAACGTGAATCAAGGAACTGATCTGAGAAATTTGAGGAACTAACTTATCGCGAATCGTGTAAGCGATTCTCGACAACTAAGTTCCTCAAATCGTTCGTTTCACGTAGTTTTTCGCCGCTGTAAACGATAAGGTAGGTAGATCGATAAAAAATTGCTAGAACTATCCTTCCGCGTTTCACGAACAACGAAAGACATCAGCATCATCATCAGCCTGACTACAAACACTGCAGGACAAAGGCCTCCCCCGTGTTCCGCCAGTTAACCCGGTCCTGTGCTTGCTGCTGCCAATTTATACCCGCGAACTTCGTAATCTCATCTGCCCACCCAACCTTCTGTCTTCCCCTAACCCGTTTGCCTTCTCTGGGAATCCAGTTATTTACCCTCAATTACCAGCGGTTATCCTGTCTACGCGCTACATGCCGGGCCCCTGTCCAATTCTTCTTCTTGATTTCAGCTATGATATCTTTAACCACGTTTGTTCCCTAATACACTCTGCTCTCTCCTTGTCTCTTAAGGTTACACCTGCAATTTTTATTTCCATTGCTCGCTGCGTCATCCTCAATTTAAGCTGATCCCTCTTGGTAAGTCTCTAGGTTTCTGCTTCGTAGCTAAGTACCGGCAAGATACAGCTGTTATGTACCTTCCTCTTGAGGGATAGTGGCAATCTACCTGTCATAATTTGAGAGTGCTTGCCAGATGTGCTCCACTCCATTCTTATTCTTCAAGTTACTTCAGTCTCGTGGTTAGGGTCCGCGGTTATTACCTGCCCTAAGTAGACATAGTCTTTTACAACTTGGAGTGCACTATTACTTATGTCGAAGTGCTGCTCTTTTACGAGTTTGTTGTACATTACTTTCGTTTTCTGCAGATTGATTTTAAGACTCACCTTTCTGTTCTCCTTGTCTAACTCCGTAATCATGAGTTGCAATTCGTCCTCTGAGTTACTCAGCAATGCAATGTCATCGGCGAAGCGCAGGTTACTAAGGTACTCTCCATTAACTCTTATCCTTAACTGTTCCCATTCTACGCTTCTGAAAACCTCCTGTAAGCACGCGGTAAATACCATTGTAGAGATTGTGTCCCCCTGCTTTACACCTTTCTTGATTGGTATTCTAGTGCTTCCTTTATGAAGCACTATTGTAGCAGTTGATCCCCTGTAGATTTCTTCCAGGATATTTATATATGTTTCATCGACACCCTGATTCTGCAGTGTCTGCATGACGGCTTATATTTCTACTGAATCAAACGGCTTCTCGTAATCTATGAAGGCTATGTATAGTGGTTCGGTATATTCTGAGCATTTCTCCATTGCCTGATTGATAGTATGAATGTGGTCGATTGTTGAGTAGCCTGTTCGAAATCTGGCTTGTTCCTTTGGTCGATTGAATTTCAATGTTTTCTTTACTCTGTTAGCAACTACCTTTGTAAATAGCTTGGATACTACAGAGAGCAAGCTGATCGACCTGTAATTCTTCAAGTCCTTGTCAGCGCCTTTCTTATGTATTAAGACGATGTTAGCGTTCTTCCAAGACTCCGGCACTCTTCCCGTCAGGAGACACCTCGTAAACAGGGTGGCTAGTTCTTCTAACACAATCTCTCCTCCTTCTTTCAGCAGATCGGATGTTACCTGATCCTCACCAGCAGCTTTGCCTCTTTGCATGCTCTACAAAGCTTTTCTGACTTCTTCTATTATTACTGGTGGGGTGTCATCTGGGTTACTGCTAGTTCTTATAGTAATAAAGTCGTGGTTGTCCCGGCTACTGTACAGATCTCTGTAGAACACCTCCACTATTTTAACTACCCTATCCATATTGGCAGTTATTTTCCCTTCTTTGTCCCTTAGTGCATGCATCTGATTTTTGCCTATCCCAAGTTTCCTCTTCATTGCTTGGACGCTTCCTCCGTTTTTCAGAGCGTTTTCAATTCTCTCCATGTTATACCTTCCTACATCGGACAACCTACGCCTATTCATCAACTTCTAAAGCTCTGCCAGTTCTGTTTTGTCTGTAGTACTTGAGAATTTCATGATTTGACGCTCCTTAATGAGATTCTTCGTTTCCTGGGAAAGCTTGCCAGTGTCCTGTCTAACAACCGTCCCTGCAACTTCCACTGCACACTCCGTAATGATACTCATCAGATTATCATTCATTGTATCTACACTAAGGTTGGTTTCCTCACTAAGGACCGAGTACCTATTCTGAAGCGAGACTCTGAATTCCTGCACTTTCCGTTTCAGTGCGACCTCAATGATTGACTTCTTGCGTGACATTTTCTGCCATTCCTTGCTCAAGTCTAGGCGAATTCGAGACCGTACTATTTCATGGTCCCTGCATGGTACCTTGCCAACCACTTCCACATCCTGCACGATGCCTGGGTGTGCACTCAATATAAAGTCTCTTTCGTTCTCATTTTCGCCATCAGGGCTCCTCCATGTCCACTTGTAGTTTCCTCGTTTTCGGTAGAAGGTATTCAAAATCCGTCAATTTATACGTTTTGCGAATTCTATTAGTAGCTCTCCTCTGGCATTTCTAGTACCGATGCTAAAATCTCCTACTGCCTGGTCTCCAGCCTGCTTCTTCCCTACCTTTGCTATAAAGTCTCCCATCAGTATAGTATACTGTGCTTTTACCTTACTCATTGCGGATTCCATGTCTTCATAGAAGCTTTCAACTGAAGAGTCACCATGACTGGATGTAGGCGCGTAAGCCTGTACCGCCTTCATCTTCTATCTTTTATTCAGTTTAATTACAATACCTACCACCCTTGAATTATGCTATAGTATTGCCCTATGTTGCCAGCTATGTTTCTGTGAATTAAGAAACCCCACTCCCAGTTCTCTTCTGTCAGCCAAGCCCTTTAGCAAAAGACGTGCCCATTTCGTAGCACCGTATAGGCCTCATCTGTCCTGCTATCCTCACTGAGCCCTGTTATATCCCATTTAATGCTCTCTAGCTCCTCGAATAGTACAACTAAACTTCCCTCACTAGATGAGGCTCTAGCGTTAAACGTTGCCAAGTTCAGGTTCCAATGGCGGCCTGTCCGGATCCAGAGATTCTTAGCACCCTCTGCTGCGTTGCAGATCTGGCCGCCGCCGTGGTCAGTTGCTTCACAGCTGCTGGGGACTGAGGGCCGTGGGTTATTTGACGTATGCAAACAACGAAAGTAAACGAGTATTTATGGCATTTCTACACGTGTTTAGGGCATAAATTAAACACTCGGCGAGGCTTTGAATAAAATTCCATCACGACTGAATTGTGCTGTTTTGATAGACTTGTAAGGTGCGTATTCAAGCATACACTCATGCCCAATTTTATCGCTCCATCCCATACAATGTACGTATTAGTGCACGCAAAAGAATAGACGTGATTGTTATCACCAGCTTTACTCGCAAAAGTATCGCCACTAGATTTACAAGTACACTTCATAATCATATGTCAGTCACGCATTCTGTCTACGGTGATGTGCATTATTGTACGTAGTATAGCGCCGGAATAAGTATACAGCTATCGCATCGAATAGCCGGTACATTAGACCTGCAGTGACAATTTCGACGGCTTATGGATGTAATGTCGTGAGCAACCTATGAGTTGTAAAGCAGATTTTATGCTTATTCGACTACTTTCATTTTACTTAATTTAGTTAGACGTAGACATTTGACAGAGATAGCTTTTGCTTGAGCATTTAATGTCATGATCATTTTTGCCCATGCCAACTAACATGAACGGGTAGTATATGATACGAGCGACCCAAAAGCCACTTGCAGTATAGCTTTCTTCTGGCACATGTTCAGAAAGACACAGTAATTTCGAACCTTGAAATTGCGCAGGATTCACTTCAGACGGTGACTGACGACAGAGACGTACTTGTCACATAGAATGATGAAGAAAGCTTTTCTGTTTTCTTGTCTATTCTTGCAGTGGGAAGCACGCTGCTCCGTCATCGTGGCAACTACGCGGCACTGAGTCACTGCGCTGCGCCGCAGAGACACCAACTCACTGACGTTCACTAAAAACACCGACACAATACGCATTCACAAACTGAACGAAGTAGCACTTCCGAACTCAGTGGGATCACCTCGCTGGACTGCTTGGAGAGCGGTGGTGGTTGCGCCAGTGGCGCGGCGGTGGCCATCACGCGCGCGGCCATCAACTTGTTCTTTTCTAAAATTGGCCTTTTTTCGCACATGAGCGCGCTTGGCGAATGGTGGCGTGGCTAGTAATTTCTATCAGTGGCGCCACCCTGCTACCTAAAGTAAGCATATAGAGTAACTCTACGGGAGCCTCAAGCGCAGCGCCACCGTTGACATCTTCTGTGATACAGTACCGGGTCAGAGGGGTTAACGTATATGCCCCTCTATCAGCGCAAACAGACCGCGAAAGAGAATGGAGTGATGTTAGAATATGAGAACCATACAGTTTTCACAAACATAGCTAGAGGGAAGTGTGGTGCCACCTTTAACGCGAAAGGAGTAACGGAGCCCAATGGGCGCGCGCGTTCAAGGGATAGACGGTTGAGGAGCAACCACAGAGGGAAGCGTGCCACGCGAAACCAAGGGATAAACAGCCCGGGCATTGCAGGCAGCGCGAAAAGCGTTGCCGAGGTGACCAGGCTTCTATCTCCTTCTCTGCTGGCTCAGTCTTTCACCGTATTTTGCCGGTGACGGTTAGCACTGCGTCGCGCTCGGAGTGCTCGACCACGGCCGCCTGGATTCGACGATCTAAGAATTACGACGTGGTGCTTGTGTGTACGCTTGGACGAGCGTGGGCTGCTGCTTTTGCGTTTCGCTGCACCCGTGAAGTTTGGAGCAAGTCTCGACACCTCACCACGCCGCGCTGTATATCTCTGGCTTCAAGATAGTGGGTTTCTTTGATTTTCAGGGCTCTGGCAGCTCTCTCGCAGCCAGAGATAGCCAGAGGACAATGAGCTAGTTCCGATCTGGAAAAGGAAACAGGGTCATGGTCACGTGTGTGGGGAACCAGAGAAAAATCGAAGCTGCCCAAAGATCGCAAAATCCGATGCTGGGACAGCCAGCGTTAACGTAAACAAACTCTACCGTCATGGTAGCAAACGAAACAATGCGCCGCGTGTATGTTGGTTTTTTTCTGCATTGTTCATTTGGAAATACGTAGCTAAGCTCACCAAAAAGCTGAAACAATATCCTCGAGCATACGCATTCGGGGTACGACTTCGTACGCTCGGACGATCACTCGCTGCGTGCGCGAACGAAACAGCCAGCTCGCGCACGCTGCCTCGAGAACGATGCAAGGTGAGCTGCCGCAAGGCTGACAGCTTAACAAGTTCACGTCTCTTTAGTACATGTATCAGCCCCTGCACAATACGACGCAAAGTCACGCAAAAGTGATCGTGTCCACAAAAGAGCTCGAGGATATATACCTGCTCAGCTATCGCGTATTATACGTCGCAAACACACGTTGACCAAGTTACGTTTTTGTGTAAAGTTTATGATATGTGCAGGTATTGGTACCACGAGTGCGCGTCGTATCTGAAATAAACACTTGCATTCCACGTTCTCGACCCATTTTAGAACTTACCTTGGCTTGTTTTCCAGTACTAAGTGGCATTAGCGAATGTCATGTATATCAGCTTTGATTTGACCTACCAGGTCATAGTACATACAGCGCGGCATTATTACGAAGAGGTAAAAAAAGACAAAGCCAACGATGAAATGGGCAATAAAAGGGTGTATACATTTCTGAATTCATTCTCTGTTTTCTTTCCTGGCACCGCAATTTATTATATCACACCACACATGCTGGCTCATATATAGAAATGGGTTCGCACGCCGTGCGCGACCAGCGAGCATCACCAACAGTCGCGATCTAGGGCTTTCTATCACCATCGAAGATTGATTGATTGATTTGTGTGGTTTAACGTCCCAAAACCACCATATTATTATGAGAGACGCCGTAGCGGAGGGCTCCGGAAGTTTTGACCACCTGGGTTTTTTTAACTTGCACCCAAATCTGGGTACACGGGCCTACAACATTTCCACCTCCACCGGAAATGCAGCCACCGAAGATTAATTGAGTAGTGAGGACAGAGGTTCTAACAGGTTCACGTACGCAAACATACGACGGAGCGAGCTAGTTCAATCACAATCGTCTTCGCTAATGCATATAAAGCAGGTACAGCTCCAGAAACGACTACTACGAAAAAAAATTTGCTCCAAAGTTACCTCCATACGTACGTACAAACGTGTAGTACGTACATAACATGCATGTGCACGACGCAGTCAACGGGCAACAGTTCACCGCGTTGTTCACATTAGGAAGCTTCACGAGAAACAACAAAAGCGATGGACAGTAGCTTCAAACACTCGCCGCCACTCGTAATCGCCTCATCTCGCAAGGCGCAACAGACTTTAGAAGATAACGCCACACGTAATGACAAGCGAAGGAGAAGTCTTCAAGCGCCCACATTGCAATCCATCGAGTTCTCACAAAGATGGCACCAAGCGCGCATCGTATCTTTTCGGCATCTGCTAGCCCGAAACTTGCCCAAAATCTTCCATGAATCTTCCACGACAAAATTTTCCTGGAAGTGTCTGGCGACCCTCGGGCGCCCCGCGGGTCGCCAGAACCGTCCAACCCTAAAAAAAAACGAAGGCCAACCAGAAGTTCACCGCAGGGGGGGGGGGAGCAGCCCGAGAAAAACGAGCGTGCTCTGGCTGACTCTGGCAGCCCACGGGTAACCAGAAGTGGATAATCGAAGAGCCCCAATCACGACCAACACACGACACCAACAGTTGTGAAGGCCAATATGGTGGCCGAGAAGACAATAGGCTTATCGGATATATACTTCAGTCCGACTCAGGGCAGAAAACAGCGCTGGATTCTAAGGCAAGTAGGTCATCATTCTGTGTTCTACTCTACTTGTCACGTGTGCGATACGGATCGCGCTTGCCGGCGACGGGCTCGGTCGTGTTGTATATCGCACGCACGAATTGCATCGCGAAGGTCAGCATCGGCGTCTGTAGTTCACCTGTGCTTTGCGACCGACTGGAAATCGGCCGCCATTGCCATCGGCCTCCCGTACGCTCGCTCGTCGAGTGCTCGCCTTTCTTCGCCCCTGCGATGAGCTCCGGACGGACGATATTGGGCTGCGACCTCATCGCTGTGTTAGGAGTCGTCGAAAACACGTTGCGAGTTCTCGTAAAGAGCTTGGTTGTAGTATGTCGCGCGCTGTGTGCACCAGCACAAGCTGGCGGGGCTTTCATTGGCGTCGGAACTCACTCAAAATTGGTAGCCATTACAAATGGCTTTCTCGTCAATCGGTCACAAGCAGCTCGGCGCCATTCGTTGGCCACAGCGGCGGACTCGCGTTTGCACGCTGAACTCGCTTGAGTTTGTGGAAAAGGGCCATATTACCGCCAATTTCTTCGGCGCTAGCTCCACACCAGCTCGACGCTGTTCGTGGCGGCGGCCAAGCGTACGATCGCTCTCCTGTTTGAAGTTCGCTGGCGGCAGACACTCCACGTGCAGCGCCGTGCTTGGTCTCGCGTTCGCCTGCTCGAGCTGAACGACGTCGTTCGCTTAGGACTCGCCGACTTGTTAGCGGCATGGTGGTTCGCGGAGTTCTGGCTGCAGCCGCCGTTCCTAAGCTGTTGCGCTACGGGGATCGAAATGAGTCTTTGACGATGGTGACAGCACGGTGAAACTATAAGCATGTCATATCTCACGTATGTTTTTATTTCACCTTGAACGTATTTCTCATGTGCATTTGTAGCCACCCTCTGTCACGTGTGACTCACTATTTTACATACTTATTGTGCAGCCGTGGACACACACCATGCTGTAGACTGTGTCGCTGGCGTCTGCGATGCCTGTCATCCATCTCTTTCGTCAGAGCAGCTTCAGGAGGACTGCCCGAAATGTGAAGGTAAAGTTATTCGTGTGTCATATTTTAGCGCTTGTTTTTATATCAACGAGCACGTACTCGTCATAGGCGTGCATCTTTTTCTGTCACGTGTGTCTAACTACATTTACTATATTATTGTACGTGCAGCAGTGGGTACACAACAGGCAGAAGGCTGCGTGAGATGGTGTCTGTAATGCCTGTCATTTATCGCTTCCATCGAAGGAGCTACCCAAGGAGTGAACAAGATTTGACAACGAGACTGGACTTGTGCACTTCACCACGAATTCACTTAAAAGAATGGAGAAACTTCATATGTATGTAGAAAAATAAAAGATTTTGATATCTCACGTTTGTCTTTCGTTGTTGCCATGACTGCGAAAGCAGTTACACATAGGTGGCTAACTACTTTTTCGCGTGTTTTTTTCTGCGCAATTTGTCGCTCACTGTGTAGAAAAACAGGCAAAAAAAAGTATTAGTTTTGGCAGAAAATAAACAAAAAACCATGTTTGAACTGGGGACAAAAAGTCCATCCGGTTGAAGTATTTGAGTGGATCAACCGTTCGTCCGGCAAGGTGCAAGTGTAAGAACTAACGGTTGCCTGGTTAGGTGTATATGTGGAGAATAACAGTTCCTCTGTAAGGTGCGAATGCGAGGACTAAATGTTAGTCCTTTAAGGTGAATAGCGGGACTAACGGTTACTCACTAAGGTGTAAATGTGAGGACTAAATGTTAGTCCCTTGAGTTCGTCTGTGAGGACAATTATATCCGGTGCCATAAGTCCTTAAAGCGATTAATGGTTGTGGCAGCCTTTTAGTCCACAAAAGACGAACCACACACCCTTTTAACATCCTTTTGCCTTAGGGTGTATATGTGTCTGCGGGGCTTTTTTTGTTTGACGTTCAAAGAGACTTCGACTCAGAAGTACATACGACTGCGTAAATAAATATGTTCTAAAACGTTTACAAAACGAATCTGATACTTGCCTATTTTTATTAAAAGTAAATGTCCACTCACCCTGATGGCACAACCAAACGGCGAAAGAAAGAAACGGACGACATAAAGTGGCAGAGAGAACACTCACTTTGTCGTCCGCCTGCCAGGTTTGGCAGTTCTTCGGTACTTCTTACGCTTCGTAAAATGGTACATCGAAGCAGAAGTTTCAAGTGTTAAATTAAGCACTTTTTGTGCACTGAGAAAAAATAGATAGCTTATACGTGCACTTTTAGTAAGAAATGAACCACTTTAACGTCAAGTCAGATGCGTCTTCGTGTTATACAAGTCCGAGTGATTTCCGAAGCTGACATATCCCGACATTCCCTTGCATCCAGCTGCTCACTAGTAGCGGATTTGCCTGTAGGTAATTTCGTGAGAAACTCTATGATGAGAACGGCACAAATAGGTGAAGAAACCACGCATCGGCAGCGCACCAGCCGATAAAGGCGGTGAACGGCCGATCGTCTTGTCTATATACAAACAGCGCGTAAATATATGCAAAACAAACTGTGGCACCACATTCGCTGTATTCAGTGCATCTAGCACACCTTCTCTTGTGTTGTCTTCCTTGTCAGCGAGCTCTTATTTGCTGTTTAATAGCGGGACAAAACTATTTCTCTGACGGTATAGCGCTGGTCTATCGTGTTGAGGTCCGCTCGAATCGTGTTTTGAATCGCCACTACAAGTGGCCTACAAGAACTTGTAGTGGCCTATAATCACCACTACAAGTTCTTAAACCACCCACGCGGTTTTAGAACTGAACAAAGGGTCATCCCTTTGCTTCAAGTTTGAATGTAAACAAGACACGAGAATTTGACCAGTCGTTATGGCCGATTTCCCTCTTTACCCTCACTTCACAGCCAGTGACGTCAGGACCTATCCCCAGTTGTTTACTTCCTCCATACCTTGCGCCGTCAATATGCAGTGAGCGACGGTATCACGTCACATTATCACTTGGTAAAAGTGGATCAATCTTAAAGGTTATGCAGCACCTTGTGAGGGCCAGTAAGCATCGCAGAGAAGGAATTACATGTAAACCTGAGCAAAAACTTCCGTTTTTTTGTGTGTGCAGGTTTAGTCGCGTTGCCACCTACAGTGATCCACCAGATAAATACAAAAGAAAATCAATACAATGGTTCCCCTCTTGCGGAAAAGAGGAAAGCAATGCTCGCCATTGAACAAGTCGAAACCGGTAGAATTGCTGATTGTGGAGAAGAGGATTGTTGCAGCGAGAGAGTCGTGCTCAGCCAACATGCTGACAGCCACTCAAAGCGACAAAGCCTATGCAAATAACGATTACCTTCCTGCTATTCGACATTGGCGTGAAACTTCGGGACCAACGCGGAGGCTTGTTGTCCTTGTAAGCTAACAGGCGTTCGAAGCCGGCGTGATTTCACCTTCCGAAAAAAATCTGCGCAAGGCAAATGCATACCTTCGGTGGCTTCTCAGAAGCCACTTATGGATCGCTGGCTTCGAACTGATTTGTAAACGTTGAGCACATCCAGATTGTCTTAGATGTACTGCCCGTACATTCTCGCCTGAAGAAGTTTACATAGGAATTTCCTTATGGAGTCAACTTGCAGATCGACTTCGACACTCTGTTTCCCAGACTTAGTTATATGGAAGAGCTACATTGCTATATGTCTGCGAACACAGACGCTCTTATGGCCACAGTGTCGGCTCATCTGCCAGCCGCTTAACTTCCCTGATTTTACACGCTTCCTTCGAGAATGGCCAGCAACTGAAGACGTCTGTCAGCGCACTAGCCGGGAACTCAACCCTGAGGTCACTTTATCTTTGTGGAAACTGAATGACAGTCGAGTAGCCAGGGCGCCTCGGTGAATACCCGAGGACCAACAAATTTCTGACACATCTAACGATTGTCAGTGAGGCTTTAGATCGCGATTGGCTGTTGCTAGACGAGTTTCTCGTTGGCAACTCTACTCTCTCTGCACTTCACATTTGTAGAGTTTGTGGTAGCGAAAGAACTGCGCAACTCTTGACGAACGTTCTCGAAGATTGAACCGCACCACAGAAAGTTTTTCTCAGTGGTGTAAGGGACGACCGAACTGATATACCTGAGACAACGTTGACCTGCTACGCTGAAGCACTGGCATTGAACGAAACGTTTGAGGAGCTCACAGCTGTAGTCCTCGTGGCATCCAAACAACTGGATCACTTTCTTGGTATTTCTGCCAAAAAATTATCATATTCAGGTATCGAATCATGGGCAGCAAGATTATGAAATGTTACTTTCAGTTCTCAAGGGATTGACATAGATGCAGTTATTGCGGCGTGTTTTCTTTGCGATTTGCATGCAGGCAACCTTGATAGTAGACCTCATCAATGTCAAGTTTTTTTTCAAGCATTCGCAATTACAGAGAGCTTAACGGGAAAGCCCGTGGTTTAAAAGGACCGCGTTTGAATAATTTGCGTGCGTTTTAATAAAAAAAATTCAAGCCCAATAAAAGTGTTTTTTCCCACTCGGCAAGTACATCTGGTCAAAGAACACTGAAGGAACTAGACCTTATTGTGACATATGAAGCAGAAGCCGTGAGCCGCGCTTGTTGGAACGTCCTCTTCTAATCAATTTCAGCCAACACTAGTATCGCATGTGTCTACTTTGACAGCAGCGACAATTTCGCTTATAATTAGCGCCTTGCTCTCACTATCGGGCTGAGCAGGACCATCACTCGAGTATCCTATAAACAGAGTGGGTGGCGATGAAACTAAGCTGACTTCGTTTTACCACTCTCGGAGCTGATAGGCGAAAGTTGTGATCTCCTCAACGTCTAGCTGTACGGCACAACTGATGTGGGCGTCGATGCAAGGCGCTTCCTGTTCAGGATCATAGAAATGACCCGAAGGAACTGCAGTTTCGTTTGATGTCCTGCTGCCTTCAAACAGACCGATACTCTCAATTCGTGGGTGTCTTTTAGGCCTTGTTGTTTAAAAGAAACTTACTTGCTTTAAAGAAAACATAATCTTATCCATTCAAGCAGTTTGTTGAGTGAAAGCTTAGCGACAGCATTTTTGAGAGGTGTGTTACACAGCCATAAGAATATTCTATAAACAGAGTTGCTTCCGGGAAATTTCGAGGCTCAGAATGAGATATCATATTCTGCTAGTAAATACAATTGCCAAGAGCGGCATTTACCAACGACGACACTATCTTGACGTCAGGTGGCACTGCGAATACTGGTAAATTCACGCAGCTGTCTGGCTAGTTAGGATGATGTTAAGACCAAAAACTTCAAAAATGACCACTTGAGTGTCACCAAAAACACTCAAAACGACTGTTCGTGCATCACCGAAGAAGCGGTAGAGCTGAGCAGCCATGAAAATGTCACGATATCTCACACGAGCACGTGTCCACAAGGCGGTACTGTGTCGCGTCGACGGGGTGCAATAGCAACAGGAACGAGTTTTCGAAAGCAATATATTGCTTTTTTGAGGATTAATTCACACCCAGCAGCACATTTGCTAGGCTCTTGAGAGCTTGGTCTTTCTTTTGACGGAAACAAGCGACAAGTGACAAATTTTCTAACAATACCCTTTAAGCAAACAGGGCGAGCTAAAATGTTGAAAATCATTTTTTTTTCTTTCTGCGCAATGCGAAATGCGAAGGCTTTTTTGAACCAGAATCAGTAAATTGTTCGTTCAAGCGCGACGTTTTTCTGTATAAACCTGCTCCCCCCCCCTTAGGTACGCTTCACCTGACTGCACACGTGGGCAGCTCAAAACATGCCAAAATGAAGCGCACAAATTTTTGAACAAGCTTAGTGGGAATTATATTTGGTCGGGCCAGAAGTGCTTGATCTGCCGAGCCAATGTTTAGCCGCAGCTGAAAGTACTTGCGGGCGTTTTTTTTTTCTTGCACGAGTTTTTTGTGTGCGTTCCGCGCGTTGTTCCAGGCGTTTTACATGTATTAAGGTTTAGCCATTGAAAGAAATATAGGCAGCTTAGAGGACATACGAAAGGCTATCTGGACCACATATTTCCACATGGCATCAACGGATGGTGCAAATTTAGCAAATACCAGTTCAGTGGCGGACCGTACGTTTAAAAAGAACTCCTTCCAGCATCTCTTCTAGAGGCTGTCAGTCCAATTTTCGAGCAAATTGCTAATCGTGAATAACTAGCGAAATGCTTTCACAGGAAAGCTGAAAACCTAACGAATAGTTCAACAACGTCGTGTAGGAGCGCGTTCAAAATACTGGTTTCAAAATATGCAGTCTTTACGCTGTAATTTCTTTAATGATGGCGTGGCAATATGGTTCTTGTGAATACGCTGAACGTGTTTGGAATTTCACCAAGTCGCTACACAGTGACGGGCCTACGTGCACTTGACCAATGCCGACAGTACTTCGCTGACAGGGCTGTCAAGCAGGCGGCAAAAGAGGCCCGGCCGGCCAGACTCCTCACCTCAAAAAGAAAATGTAATACTGGTGATGGGTATATGGCTGTTGCATATTAAAAATGTCTCTCAATCGGTGGCCATTTTGTGGTGCTTTTGAAGTAAAGCATATTTTCCATTTCAAGCGCTAATATATCAAAACATGCTTTTTTAGTACCTACGTACCTTTTTCTTAGCAACTACTCTATCTCGAGATATAGATTTCAGCCAGTATTTAGAGAATGTGCTACATGATATGGTGGAGCAGAATAATTTTTGTGTAAGGAAGTACTTTTTTTAACACGACATCTAATACCGATTACCGGGTAATAAGAACCTCAAGTAAAAAAACAAAGTTACAAAAAGTTAGCACTGCAAGTTTCAGGGGTAAATCTGCTTCATTTAGAAAAGGAATGGCCTATGATCACAAATATAGTAAATAATTACTTAATAATTCTAACATTTTCGGGTACGGCATCTTTCAATCATATGGTGGTTTTGGGACGTTGAATCCCACATATCAATCAATCAACAATCAATGGGTATGAATAAAAGATACATAAACTTGGCCTTCATTACATAGTGGTGGCAGGTCTAACACCGTTTCCTGAAGCTGACCACAATGGGCGAGGACACTTGTTCTGGCCAAACAGCATGAGCAGCCTAAAATAACTTAATCCTGAATAAAAACCTTGCCTAATATTGTTAAATTTTCACAAGAGCGATGCTTTGCCGTGGAGTCAGTTCAATATGTTTTTCAATAAAAGTGTCATTTGTCACTCACTGAGTTGTCCCTAGTGAGGACTCTGAGCTTCTGAAACAGAAACCCCTTTTCTGGATACTTTAGGGGCGACAGTTGCAATACCGACACACGCATAATTTATTTTTAATGCTACGTTTATGGCTACGAGTTTAAAAGGCAATCAGCATCTTAAATTAAATACAACAAAAAGGAGGAGTTGGTTACATAAGTGGTGCAATATTGCTTTATGAATATTAGTGCAACAAAAAAGACAAGAATGAAGACAGACCAACCAGTCTGCATCGCAATCTCGTCAACTGCATTTCACTGCCTTTATAAGTGATACCCCTTAGTTGTGTAATCCGATGGCCATATGACAACAGGCATCTGTTCGAAAGTTTGTTGGTATGTAAAGCATGCCTGTTTATTCATAATTTGTCCAATCTCTTGAGAGCAGCGTCTTCGTTGACCTTTTCTGCTCAGTTACTTGAAGAGTTGTATTCATTTGGAAGCTTGCATTGTGCTATCTAAGCCCATGTAAAACCAGTTCACCTCTTTGAACGTTTTTGCCAGCGCATTTCTTGTTTTTCAATTTTACCTGTATGAATAATATGCGTAATTTGATGTTTTTCCACGATTATCACCAGCCATCGGGCTCTTAAGGCGTGGCGACCCTGTAGTACCGTTTTAAAAAAATGCAAAGAACGGTGATTTTTTTTGTCCGTGTTGCGACAGGGACATCAAACTCCGACAGGTTCAAATTTACATCAACTAGAGGCTGTAATATATACCGCATTTTCAGCTGAGCCTGTGCATTTTCAATTATGACCTTATAAATGTTTTACACTGTATAGACGCGTCCACCCTATGCCTAATTACAGGTAAAATATCGCACAGCTCAATATACTTTCTTTTTGTCCGATGTGAGCTGGACTTGTCCTTTTTGTTAATTTTTTCTTAGATTAGGCATTCCGTGCTCTTTCTTCAGGTTTCAGTAAACGTGCTTATAGAACCTGTTTCCATACCTAGTGGTTTATTTCATCCACGTCATCTGAAACAGTTGCACTGCCAACGCACTCGATATAGTCTAAACCCAGAAGCTAGGGAGACCTCCACCTGCCCAACTAAGCATCGGAAAAAAGTTCGTTCGAGACGTCCATGGCGTGGCGTATTCCATTCCATTGTGCTGTGGTAAACTATACATAGGTCAAACTGGGCGATGTCTGAATGAGCATCTCAAAAAACACGCTTACAGCGGATCCTCGACGGTGTCTGGCCACCTAGGCATTCATTGCCGAGATTGCGGGTGCGCCCATAATTTTAAACCATGTGCGATTGTCAATTAGGCGTCATCGGGACCAGCTTATCCCTGAAATAGTGGAGGCCTTGGAGATCGCTGGACTAGGGGATGCATACATGATTAGGCCTTCGGTCGCCCCATCAGAAAAGGAAGTTGTCTTCTTCAGTGGTTGATTGCACGAGCTATGAGAATCGGTTTCATAATCCTCAATTTTTATTTTTTTACTATCACTTCTGTTTCTTTTATTTGTTGTTGTTCAACTGTCCCCTGCATTAGTATATATGCGTAGTTTGAAGAATAAAGTTTTTGTTGTAAGTAACCGCTCTGTCTGTGTCCATCTTAGTCGGGTCTCTTGCTTTTTAGTGCTGTTTATTTTCCACGATGTCGAACCCACACTCCCAAGCAAGCATATTAGCTGGATTATTATCGCACTTCGCGCCGACTATCGAAATTTGCGCCGACGTAGGTTGGAAACACTGTGTCCTTTTGCTTGTTTGTTTTTGTGGAACGCCTAATAAAACGGCAGTATGCATGCAGCCACTACCCGGGGTGTGTCAGTCACATTATTCCTTCGCCACAATGGCGACGAGTGTTTGAACCCTCTCTGACACGCCCCCCAGATAGCTGTTGCTGGCATCGCCCCACTGGATCCGTTGCTTTCGAAACCGGGTCACCAAGCAGCCATGGTCTCGATGGCACGACATGTTCAAGGTCTACCTGCTGGCTTCCGGTGCTTCAAAGTTCTCCCTAGAGCGACGCAAGGATGTTCTACTACATTCCTTGAGTACCGAAGGTCAACGTATTTTGAATACCTTGTCAGTTTCGCAGGCGCCCGAAAAGACAGAGGAGAAAGAAGGAACTGGAGCTACGCTCAATGTGTATGGCTTCGCGGTAGCGGCACTAGTTAAGCACTACGATGCCACCTGCAACCTGGTCGTCAAGCGCCACCGACTCCACCGTAGAAATCAGTCCCCAGGCGAGTCTCTTCAAGAATACATGACAACGCTAACAGAGCTTGCCGCGATGTGCTCATTTAGGTCACAAGAAGAGTAGTTACGTGACCAGTTTGTTGCCGGTGTGTCCTCACATTGTATTCGAGAATGTTTTCTGTTAGAACGTTTCTCGCTTTTCTTCAGCAAGGCAGTTGCTTTCGCGAGTCAAATCGAGCAGGAAGCAATCGAAATGAAGGATATTACTTCGGTGCAACCAGTATCTGCGCAGTCGGGCTCAAAAGACTGTTCATCGTCGCAGTTGCTGAATTCAAGGCCACGTGCTCGCACTTTCACTCAACGCGATAAGGCACTGTTATGCCAGCGAATCCTCGTCAAACGGCCGTGCCTCTGAAAAAGGCAATCTGGGTCAAGGCCTGCCCGCAGTCTGCCTGGCGCGAACGGCGTAAACACGCGCGGCGCGTCTCTGGCCCACGTGCATTGAGTCATCTGCGCACGTGACAGCGAGCCGGCGGTCTCGTGTCTGGTGGTCTGACGCATGGCGCGGCGACCCCCCATTGGAGGACTCGGCCCTGACGACAAAGCGGCGCTTCTGATTGGACATTTTGGTTGGACCCGGTGTAAATAAAAGAAGCCCTGCGGCGCGTCGCGATCGGCGGTCCTATGTGAGTGAGAGGAGGCCCCGTGTCGGAGAGCCGGCATGTGTGTGAGTCGGCGGTTTTAGGCGAAAAGCTGACCTATGTATTAGAGAGAAGAGCTCGGCTTTTCGAGTCTCTGTCGGCCCCAGTGCCGAAGTTGTAACGCTTCTGTATATATGCTGTACATAAACCTTGTTTAACTCACCGTCGTCTCGTCCGCTCGTCTTATCAGCTCTGCGCAGAAGCAGTCGCGAGCTGATAAACATACTCTACGCTACAGTGGTGGCTTCGGCGGGATCGGCCCGTCGTTCTCAACAGTGGTGGAAGCGGCGGGATCGGCCCGTCTACGCAACAGTGGTGGCTTCGGCGGGATCGGCCCGTCGTTCTCAACAGAGGTGGAAGCGGCGGGATCGGCCCGTCGTACGCAACAGTGGTGGCAGCGGTGGGATCGGCCGGCGTCAGCGACATCGATGCGGTGAGTGCCTGATGTTTTCCCCTCAGTTCACCAGACTACTCTAGCTCAGGTTGTAGTAGTTTAGAGAAGGGCTGTGTGAAGCATTGTAGTGAGCTTTGATCGTTTCAAGCAAAGTCGAAGTGCTTTGAAACCAAGGTTAATGCGGAGGGGGTAAACACAGGAGAGTGAAAAATTGCTTGCGCGTCTTGCTAGTGGACTTATAGTGGGTACGGCTAGTAAATTGTTAACAGGGGCAAACAGCAAGAGGCTAGTGTGAACGATGGAGAACCTTAAAGTGAAGGAACTCATCGAAATTTGTGAGGAACTCGGCATTTCTTTGGGCCGTGCGAAACGAAAGCAAGCGATCCTTGAGATCATGAAGGATGAGGGAGTGTCGGCTGAGGAAGTCGATGAGGCCTGGGTGGATATTAAAGCACGCCGTGAGGAGGCTGAAAGGCGGGAAGTAGAAGCTCGCGAACGTGAGGAGGCTGAAAGGCGCGAAGCTCGCGAAGAAGCTGAAAGGCGCGAAGCTCGCGTAGAAGCTGAAAGGCGCGAAGCTCGCGAACGTGAAGAAGCTGAAAGGCGCGAACGTCGCGAGGAAGCCGAGAGACAGGAGCGCCTTGAGATGAAACGACTAGAATTGGCAATCCTACAGTGTTCGCAGGCGCCTAGCGTAGCTTCTCCAACAGTTCAGGTCAGCGGTTTGAAAATTAGGGACCAATTGCCACCGTTCGTAGTAGGCGAGGACATGGCGAAATATCTCGTCAAGTTTGAACACGTCTGTGAGCGAAACGCTTTGGAGCGGTCTCTTTGGGCGCGGAACCTGCTAGCTCTTCTTCCCGGCGAAGTGTCCGACGCGATAACTTGCTTATCGAGGGAAGCGTTTGAGAGCTATGACGAGGTTAAGGAAGTGCTCTTGAGACGTTATAAGTTGTCACCCGAGGCTTTCAGGCAAAGGTTTCGGTATGCTAAAAAGGGGAATGAGTCACACGTTGACTTCGCGTTTCGTCTTAAAGCCGATTTGATTGAATGGCTCAAGGGCGAAGGTGTTTATGACGACCGCGATAAAGTGGTGGAATGCGTTGCATTGGAGCAATTCTACCGCTGCATCGAGGAGGATGTCAAACTTTGGCTGCAGGACAGACTTGGGGAAGTACAGTTAAACAAGGCAGCTGAGTTAGCTGAGGAGTATTATACTCGCCGAAAGTTGCATAGCAGGGCAGTGCGCGTTGAAAAGGATGAAAGGAAAGAGGGCTTTTCAAGGAAACCTGATCAACGGAAACCCGATCCGCACCGTAATTTCAAAAAGGACCCGTCTCTTACGAAGGACACTGTAGAGGAAGGGAAAACAGAAGCGGAAAAATCGAGTGAGGTTTCTAAACAACGCACTGATACCACACGGGCGTTTGAATCACGGAAGCCACTAATCTGCTACAACTGCAAAAAGGAAGGGCACATCGCGATAAACTGTAAGCAAAAGTTTGCTTTTGCAACAATTAGAGAATCGGAAAAGAACATGCGGTTGTTGGAGCCGTATATCCAAGAAATTAGTGTGAATGGGAAAGCGTGTCGAGCACTTAGAGACTCCGCGGCAACCATGGATGTTGTCCATCCTTCATTGGTGTCTCCGGATGACTTTACCGGCGAATGCGCGTGGATCAGGCAAGTCGCCGAGGAGCAGAGTGCTTGCTTACCAATCGCCACGGTTGTCATTGAAGGCCCGTTCGGTAAACTTTGCACCGAAGCGGCTGTGTCTGCCGCGCTAAATGATCGTTTTTCTTATCTTTTCTCCAACAACTCGGAGCAGCTTCTCAAAGAGCAGGGCAAATCGTTCTTCCCCAACTTAGCGTGCATGGCCCTCACGCGATCGCAAACGCGGAAGCCTGATCTGGTTCAATGCAGTGAACTCTCAAGTGACCTTGTCGGCGGGTCGACGGAACCCCAGAAAGGAAATTTTCCGCATGAGTCATGTGAGCAGTCACGCGAGCGGCCCGTCGCGAAAGCGGTCGGCACGGCCGGCGCGGTAGGGGGAGACGACATGGCGCCATTGAGTCAGAGCGAGAGGGTTGCAACGCTCTCGCCTGTAGCGGAAAGTTGGAGCGAGCTGCCGAGAGTTGATCGAGAGACGCTCATTCGAGAGCAGCGTGAGGATCTCTCGATTGAAGCGCTAGGGGAAAGCCAAATTGAAGCGCTAGTGGAAAGCCAGAAAAATGCGGCACAAGTGCTGTCGAAGGAGCACTACGAGAAATCGGTGAAGCGCGCTTTTGAAGTTGATAATCAGGTAATGCGGCTGCAGCCATCCAAAGGGAACAAGCTTGAGGTTGATTGGGAAGGGCCCGCCAACGTAGTATCGAAGCCTTGCGATTCAAATTATGAAGTGAAATTAGGAAGGCGGCCGGACAAAATTTACAACTTGATGAAACCATACGTTCAACATCAAGCGGTCGTAAATCTGTTGTTGAATGCTTCAAAGGAAGAGGAAGCAGAAATTTTGAGTTCTAGTGAGGTAATTGAAGGGGGATCGAAAGTAATCCGGGAGCAGATAAACCTAGAGCCTAGCGTAAGTGAAGGAGGACCTGAGAAAGAGGACCTGAGAAAGATTGTTTCCGAGTTTGGGTATGTGTTGTCGGACCGTCCCGGAGAAACGACGGTGATCGAACACGATATCAAGCTAAGCGGTGAGGAGTCAATCAGTAGCAAGTCGTATCGTTGTTCCCTTGTGCAACGTCGAAAGTGTGAGCCGCTTTTGGTGCCGCATAGGTATCGTCGCCTAAAAGTGGCCGGTTACTGAAGTGGAGCATGTTGCTCCACAGCGCAACTTTGACGTTCGCTATCAAAAAAAAGAAAAAAACAAAATAAAGGAAAGGTAAACGCTAATGCAGGTGCATTGAGCAGTGCGTTCCAGCTAGTAACTTCTCAACCTTTCGGTTTCTCGTTGGCGATTCGGGGCAAAATTTTGACCTCATCACGACCTGGGCTGAGCGCTCTCGTTCAGAGTGATCTCAAGGGGCCAACTTTATGTGGTATTCTAATTCGTTGCGTTGTTGTAAGTGTGAAAAATTCAAGTTCTTACTTTAAGAGTCTTGTGTCCCACATGTGCCTCTTGATGTAGGGGGAACAAAATTCCGATAGACACGTAGATAGGTATATGTTGTACTATACTTTGTCTGGTGTTCTGTCGGGTGACCGAGGGCACTTGCTTGTGTCGTGTGTTGTCTGTTGTCGAACCGTTCTTAGCAAGTTGCAGAACCATCGACAAGTGCTGAAACCGAAGATGGTCAGAAGAGACGAGTGAAGCTGGTCGACAAGTTGTGGCGACAAGCCAGTGGAGCTGGGCGGTATTCCCGGAACAGTCTGGAGCTGTATTCTCCCCATGGCCCTGGAGGCGAACCTGGAGGGACCTGGCGAACGAGCGCACCTGACATCCGAGCCCCGTGGAAGCAGCTCGTCTTTCCGGTGCATTGTCTGGCGGCGGGGGTGCTGTTATGCCAGCGAATCCTCGTCAAACGGCCGTGCCTCTGAAAAAGGCAATCTGGGTCAAGGCCTGCCCGCAGTCTGCCTGGCGCGAACGGCGTAAACACGCGCGGCGCGTCTCTGGCCCACGTGCATTGAGTCATCTGCGCACGTGACAGCGAGCCGGCGGTCTCGTGTCTGGTGGTCTGACGCATGGCGCGGCGACCCCCCATTGGAGGACTCGGCCCTGACGACAAAGCGGCGCTTCTGATTGGACATTTTGGTTGGACCCGGTGTAAATAAAAGAAGCCCTGCGGCGCGTCGCGATCGGCGGTCCTATGTGAGTGAGAGGAGGCCCCGTGTCGGAGAGCCGGCATGTGTGTGAGTCGGCGGTTTTAGGCGAAAAGCTGACCTATGTATTAGAGAGAAGAGCTCGGCTTTTCGAGTCTCTGTCGGCCCCAGTGCCGAAGTTGTAACGCTTCTGTATATATGCTGTACATAAACCTTGTTTAACTCACCGTCGTCTCGTCCGCTCGTCTTATCAGCTCTGCGCAGAAGCAGTCGCGAGCTGATAAACATACTCTACGCTACAGTGGTGGCTTCGGCGGGATCGGCCCGTCGTTCTCAACAGTGGTGGAAGCGGCGGGATCGGCCCGTCTACGCAACAGTGGTGGCTTCGGCGGGATCGGCCCGTCGTTCTCAACAGAGGTGGAAGCGGCGGGATCGGCCCGTCGTACGCAACAGCACCTACGTCTGGGAACCGCTTACCGTTTTAACAGCGCTCTCCATCGATGAATTCGCAGCAACACGTGAAATCTTCGCATTGCTTCAGATGCGGTTCTATGCAGAATCATGCTTCTTGGAAACGCTGCCCAGCTAAAGGAAAAGAGTGCTTCCTCTTTGACCACATCAGACATTTCGAAAATGTTTGCAACCAGAAGTAGTCACAGTGACCTGTCCACGAGATTTCAGTAGAATGCCCATTTCAGGATGAAACCGTAGAGGTTATTGTGGTTCAACAGCCTTTTACATCTGGAATTCACCTTAACGTTCAAGTCGGGCAGGTCGCTATGAAGCTATTAGTCGACTGTGGCTCTTCCGTTTCTATTCCTTCAGGCAAAGTGTTCGGCCAACATCTATCTGGCGTGGCGCGTTTCTTCCCATTCCGTATGTAACGCTTCTGCATTATTGCAAAAGACAAATTTCGGTTTGAGCCTGCTACTTTTCTGAGGTCTTCTCTCGTTGGCCTGGATGGTATTAAGGCTTTGAAGCTGCGCATTGAAGGGTCTGAGCTGCAGTTTTTTTTAAACCAGCAAGGTACCTAACGTTGAAGTGTCTCGGACATGTCTGGTAGATTAATCTATACAGCTGCCATCAGCACTTCAGCAAAGGTTTTGCTCTCTGTTCACAAATGAGCTCCGTCTGACAAAAAGCTTTGTTCACAAAATTAGGACACGTGCGGCTGTTTAGCCAATAGCTTCAAAACTTCGCCAACTTCCTTCAACGTTACGACCACGCGTGTCTTTCGAACTGCAGCGCTTGGAAAACTTGGACATCATTGACGTATTGATGCATCAGAATGAGTGTACTCTATCGTAGTCATTCGAAAGAAAGATGGAAGTATTAGGCTCTGTGTAGATTTACGTGAGCCTGACAAGGGCATCATTGCGGACAGCTGTCCGCTTCCTCACATGCATGAGCTGCTTCATGCCTCGGTGGGTGCCAAGCACTTTTCGTAACGGACTTAGCCTCTCCCTACCACCAAGTTTCCTTGGACCCGCAGAGTAGGACCAACAACTTTAATTACACATGAAGGACTCTACCGCTTCAAGCGCGTTTGTTTTGGGCTGGCATCAGCACCTGCTGCTTTTCTGAGTATGATATCTCGAATCCTTCGCTATTGCGCGGGTGTCCTCTTTTACATCGACGATGTCATTATTTTCGGCAAATCAGCTGAGGAGCACCTAAAGGACTTGGAAGCAATGTTACAGCGTATCAAAGACGCAGGTCTGAAGCTCAACAGTAGATGTGTGTTTGGAGTTCAGGAGCTCGAGTTCTGGGGCGACAAGGTGACACCTTGCGGTATTTCGCCACTGTCGGGGAAAATCGACGCGATTGTGTAAACCCCAGTTTCAAGAAATATCGCTCAACTCCGTTCGTTTCTTGGGTTGGTGAAATACCTCACCAAGTTTGCGCCACACATGGCTGAGATGGTAGAACCAATGAGGGCTCTTCTTAGGTAAGGCGAAACCTTCACCTGGTTTGCAGGGGCGGATAAGTTTCCGTGCGGTAAAGACGGTATTATTGTCTTGTCTGCACATGTTGTCTTGTCTTGCACATGTTTGATCCGGTGCTTCCAATTAGCATCTTGACTGATGCACCCGAATGCGGTCTAGAAAGAGACCTCCACGAGCACGCCGTTCATAATCTTCGTACTGCTGCTTTTGCAGCACGTACGCTATCTCCGGCTGAACAAAAGTATGCAGTTGGCGAGAAGGAAGCACCTGCATGCATTCGGGCCTGTCAGCATTGGCATACATACTTGTCGAGACGGCTCTTTACTCTCCGAACATATATCAAGTACTTGTTTTGTTTTTGTCTTCACCAGGCTCAGGCCGACGGCCACTTAAAGTTACACGTTGGTGCGCAAGGCTACTGCGGTAAAATTTCACGATACAGTACCAGAAAGGCTTGTTCAACAGAGTAGCTGATGATCTCTCATGGTTACCTGTTCAAATGGCAGATAGAGAGCAGAACTTTATGGAACAAATTGTTTCCATGGTTCAACTAACTTGATTGACAAAAGAGAAGTTTCAACAAGCGGTTCTGGCTGATGCCACTCTTCAAGAGGTAAAGGCGTTTGTAAATAGTTCATAGCCATCACACTGAGACTTGCTGCAAGATCTGCAACTATACTTCAGAGTTGGTGATGAACTGTCAGTAGTGAGTGAAGTAATGAGGCGTGCAGAAAGGCTCGTAGTTTCATCGTCTCTCGTGGCTCAACTTGTGGCAACAGCGCATGAAACGCACCATGGTAGTGCACGCACCAAAGCCGGGCTTAGGGAGCAATTTTGGTGACCCCGCATGAACATTCACGTGGAATGAGCAGTTCACAATTGCAGCATCTGTCAAGCAACAAATAAATAGGCCAAAACGTCACCTGCTCCGCCGCAACCTTTTGAGATACCGGAGAGACAATGGCAGAAACTTGTAATTGGTACTGTCGCAACGTTCAAAAAACAAGACACAAGGCTTCGTTTTGACCTGAACAGGAAGGCTCTATTCTCACAAACGAACAAAACGCAAGAGCAGACGCGCAAGGTCGTTTTCCTCGAAAAACGCCAGAGACTGCCACTCGTGATGCTCGCTTCTTCCTGCTCTGTTGTGCTTACGGATAATAATCGTAGCAATATTGTTGGTTCCCTGGAGAGAGCGCCTCCAGATTGCAGATTCGTCCTGCCACTAGTGGACTACTTCTCAAATTGGCGAGAAGTAAAGTTTTCAAGGAAACATTCTGCAAGCACTGTGCCTAATTTCTGATCAATGTATTTGCACGGGAAGGATATCCTCAAGAAATAGTATGCAATAATGGGCTCCAGTTCTCGTCAAAGGAGTTCGCCAACTTCTTACAATAACGAGTGATCCGTCTGTCGCATTCATCTATTTATTACCTGCAGGGAAATGGACAAATAGAGCGGTTCAACCACACGTTCTAGACTTACCTCCAATTGGCCTGTCTGAAACAACGTCAGCTCGAACAGCTGGACGCAGCATACAAGTGTGCACCACATGCCCCAACAGGAGTGGCCCCTGGAAGGCTGCCAAGAAAGAAGCTTGATATATTTAACTTATCGCCTGAGTCCTTCGCAGAGGCACCCTACCAGGCCAGGCTCCGGGAACGTGTCAAACGCAGGCAAGAACACAGCAAAGCCTACACCGACAGGAACCGAGCGGTGAAACCGACAGCAATGTTAGTAGTAGACATGGTGTGGGTGACGAAATCATCGGTTTTATTCAAGGGTGACATCACATTCTCGACACCAAGTGATTGAGCAGAGCGGTCCAGCATCATTCACTATAAGACTACGGCAAAACATGGAATGCGGCAAATCTGTGCAAGGTGCCTGCTTCACACCATGGAGACAATGGCCGTCAGCCACAGTCTGCAGGGCGTGAATGGTCGTTTCATCACGATCCTTTGGATGCAACACTTCTCGCTGAAACATGGCAGCCAGCGTCTGTGCCTACTGCAGACTATGATTTCAGGTCGCCAACGAGATAAGCCGCCAGACAGTTTCCTCCTTTAGAAACTGTCTGACGCATGCCCATGAACACTGCAGGACCACCTGTTGTGCCGTGCCCACCTGGCCGTCGCATTCAGCCACACCGCGAGAGACCGCCACAGGACCTATATGGTTATAAGTGTGCATGAATAAATTTTTTGGAAGTTGGTGTGCCTGTATACGTATAGTATTCCATATTTGTGCATGTGTATAGATAGTTTGGTCTGTATATAATGAGTGTATTTCGTGTGTATACATTGACGTGTATATAGTAGTGTGTATGTGGGCGCGATGAACAACCTAAAATAAATAAAATAGGGAAAGTGATGTATCCTGCAGCTTTGGCTTCAGTGTCTAATTTGGCGTCACTGTGTGTTTGTGCTTGTATATATTTGTGTAATGCCTAATAAAGCGGCAGTATGTAGGCAGCTGCTACTCGGGGTGTGCCGGTTAGATTACTCCTTCACTGCACATTGTTGTCGCATTGTTTTTTTTTGTTTTTTCGCACCATGAGCGCCCCACCTCTTTCATAGCGCCTTCGTTACTCTCTCTCTTGTCGGCATACCACCGTTGAGAAGTGCGGCCGTCAATTCTCTCAGCCACATTAAAATCAGCCGTTCATCTCGGGAGCTGCGCAATAAGCGATATGCTTGTACATGGAGCGTTATTTATAAGCAGGTATAAAAAATAAAGTGCGCTTTCCAGCCGCTCCTGGACTGTAGGCACTTGCGCGCTGAGTAGTCCGAGCTGTAAGTGCACAGAATGTTGTGGAAATCATCTTAGTTACATTTTGTCAACTGTTTTACTTGTAACAACTTCAGTTTTAAATGCGAAGCATTTCTTGGCGAACTTCGGTGGCTTCCAGCTATCTATCTATCTATCTATCTATCTATCTATCTATCTATCTATCTATCTACCTATCTATATATCTCTCTATCTATCTATCTATCTATTTATCTATCTATCTATCTATCTATCTATCTATCTATCTATCTATCTATCTATCTATCTATCTATCTATCTAGCCGCCAGGGACTTTTAGCTCTCCTGGCCGTTTCGATAATGGTATCAATACCAAACTTGGTATGGCATAACATGACTGTATGGAGAATGTACTTGACTAGTCATGACATGGAAATCATTACCGGTATGTCATGAATGTAATGATTTACATTTCATGGTCCTGTGGATCTTGCGGTGGTTTAGTTCACTTGGCATGTTGCAAAACCGGTATGGTATCACATGATTGCTTGGCGAACACAAAGTGACAGACCCTAACATGAAAAAAATGACATGCGTGTCATGTAACAAGACTACATGCCATGCTCATTATGCGCTGGCGGAAGTCTCGCTTGCTTCACTTATACCAAATTTGGTACTATGCGACTTGAATGGATGACGAAGGTATGATACTGGTGCAAACAGGACAAACTTGAGATGCGTGTCATGTAACAACATGGCTACATGCTACGCTCATGATGCGCTCGCACCCGTTCTGCTAGCTTCACGTGTACCAAACTCAGTATTATGTGACGCGAATGGACGACATAGGTAAATGACACATGCAAAAATGATAATCACGACATGCGTGTCATGTAACAATATCACTACACGCCACACTTATGATGCGCTCGTGGCCGCGTCAAATATGCCAAATTTGGTATTTGGTGACGTCAATGGATGGTGGTGTGGAACTGGTGCAAACATGATAATCATGAGATGCGTGTCATGTGAGAACAAAACTACATGCCACAGTCAAGGCGCCAATAGATTTTGGCATGACGCGGTGCGCGTGCTCACCAGCGTTCATTCTCTCGCGTCACTCCGGCGTTGCCACGACAGCCACCGGTGCTGCCATATACTCGCGTTGCTTTGACGCATGCGCGTTTCAGAGCGTCCGGCGTCCCTCCGTCACGAAAAGAAGGAGACGCACTGTTATGTGGGTAACGCATCGGCGCGAATGTCGCGCCAGTTGCCGTCGGGCCGCGCCGACGGACGCTGAACGTACTGGTCGCGCCTGGCGTCCGACTACAGAGTGCTCGCGTTGTGCTAACGTAGCGTCGCTGCGCTGAGCGTACGCGCGCGTCAACGCTACATGGGAGTATATTGGGCCCTCATGATGTGCTCGTGGCCGTTTTGCTAGCTGTACATATATCAAATTCGGTGTCACGTGACGTCAATGTACGACGAAATAGTGACTGCTGGAGACATGATAATCCTGACACTCGTCTGATGCAAGAACATGACAACATACCACGCTGATAGCAAGGTCGCGGCCGTTTTCCTAGCTCTACATATACTAAATTTGATATCACGTGACGTGAATAGATGACGAAGGTAAACGACACATTCAAACATATTAATCTTGACACGGAAGTGACGTACGGCTTCATCTACCCCTACCTTGTAACGTTGTGGTGATTTTAAAGTTCTCGACATATTAACATTTCTTATTCGTGCTACGCATATCATGCACTCGCACTGTACGTGTGCTCTGCATTTTTGTTGACTCTGCAATGACCCTTCAGCATCTCTAACGACTTTTCTCCCTGTTTCATTTTGCGCTCCAGGTTGATCGTAAAGTTTTCTTTCTTCCTGCTCTAGAATACACTTCTCGCGGCTCGGAAAACCTTTTTCTCTTCTCTAAAGTACACCCTTGGCTGCCACAAATCCCATGTTTGCTTCAAAAGATACTTTTGACTTTTCGAAAACCTACTTCAAAATGGTCTCGGCCAGTCATATTACTGAAAGGTGAAAACGAAGCGAGCCGAGATGCCAGTGACGCCCAAAGCGAAATATTCTTTACATTTAGCACTCCACCGCAAGCAGCGATGTCAGTATATCCTGGCTTCAGTCCGTTGGCTTGCCTTGGCGAGCCCGCCGTCCTGAAAGCCACGCCTTGGCCATGGTGTCAAAGTGGCGGAAGGGAGATGGTGGCACCAGTAACGTTACGACACCCGTTCTCTGAGCTGCCTTTGGCTCCATCTGGTCGGTGGTCCGACGCTGCAACGAAAATATCTGCCCGGTTTGCATACAACTGCACAAAGTTCAATAACAAAAAGTAGGCACCACACTCAAACTATTAACTGTGGCGCATACTCACTTCAGCCATAATTACTCATCGTCGTCGGCCACTGCGCGAAAAATTGCGCAAAATTACTCGTAAGTGTGTAGCGGATGCCATCCTTTTCCGAAGAATAATGAAAGACGGCACATTTAATGCCGGCCTACTACATAAAAATTATGATTATTTATGTCGTAGTGTTTACCCAGTAAGGGGTATTGTAGCAGATACCCAAAGAGTGCGTAGAAAAGGCTCTGAAAATCGCTTTTCGAGCATTGGCTATGAGTGTGCTGTGCGTTCCACGCAGGCCTGGTGTTTAATATTTGTTGTTTCAATATTTATGATTTTATGTGGCAACGTTTACGGACAGCGGTGGCGGAAAACTACCCCACGTTTACTGCTATTGTGATCTGATAACAGTTCTCACGTGTAGAAGGCGCGAATGCCAGCCTCCGTGATTGCCTCCTTATTCGTGCATAAAACAAGCGCGAATGAGAAAGGAGTCCGCCATTCCAGGCGTGCCAACTTGCAGGAGAACGCGCGCATAAGTGGAATGGTAAGAACGAGTGTCTAATAGAAGCGAAGTTACGAAGTACAAACAACATGAATAATCACTGATCAAGATCGGTTTCGTACATGAAAGTGGCGTTTCGGTCACCGTATGACAGGTTTCTTCACAATCTTCTTACTCACGATGGTTCATCACACTTCAGGAGCAAATTTAAATTAAATTCTGTGGTTATGATAGTTGTGGGCGTCTAGCGAATGAGCCGGGAAAAATTTAAGAAAGCACAGCTTATCCACGAAGTGAATGATGACGTGTGGGGCGAAACGGACGCATGGAAGGACGCGCAGGCGAACGCACGGAAGGACGGGTGGACCCATGGACGGGCTAACGGATGCTTCGCCCCATTCATCATTATTCACTCCATGGATATACACATTCACACTGTTTTTCTTTACATGCATTGCAATGCAACTGCCTACTACTACGACTACGACGAATACGAGGACACGGGGCATACGACCCGCGGCGTAAGTAGCTTTGCCCATAAATATAATACCCCACCTCCACGAAGGGAAACGTGGGAAATGCGAATGCATTGCGCAGCGTCCATAACGGCGTTTTGAACGTGAGAACCCGGCGTTAGAAGAATAATGTTTTTTTTTAATGCAAAGCATTTCTTAGCAAGTTTCAGCGACATTGAGCGTATCTATGTATCTATCTATCTATCTATCTATCTATCTATCTATCTATCTATCTATCTATCTATCTATCTATCTATCTATCTATCTATCTATCTATCTATCTATCTATCTATCTATCTATCTATCTATCTATCTATCTATCTAGCCCCTTACGTTTGAGTGCTCTCAAGGTTACCCCCTTGGCGTGAACCAAAATTAGCACAGGAGGGTAAGTTGGTTCGACGAATAGGACGCGCCGGTCAAGACATGAATATTCTCACAATCGAGTCACCTACGTCGTCAATCACTTCCCGTAAGACAGCGACACATACCCACGGGCTGGTATGTGCCGCTATTATGCGGGTATGTGCCACAGGTGATTGACACTAAGTATCTACCTGGTAACGACGGGGACACATATAGGCAATTTTAATGCGTAAGCGTTTAATCGGTAGCGTCGGTAGCGTCGATCCAACGATGGCATACAATAAATGTCAGTGTTAAGAAAAAACTAACATAAGCAGCGTTAATCCCCCGATGATTGCAAATAGAGAGTTTTAGTACTGCGGAATGGTGCTACGTACGCATCACGCAAGCGCCTTGCGTTACGTGGCGTCGTTTGCCACTAATAGGCTTTTAGTACGCCGTAGTGCCCGCGTACGTAACGAGCGTCAAGCGTGTTGTGCCATCTGGTAGATCAAAATAGAAGCACGTGTTGTTAACAGCCAATGTGAGCCAATCCAAGTGTTATAGCCAGATTATGGCCATATTTTAAGCCACAGAGCCAGTTGGTGCTTCCCTTCGATGCCGCCATTTTGCAAAACGAAGTCTCGCGCTGTCGCGAACTTGTTCGAGAGCGGCGCGATCAGCTCATACGTACGCACGCACGCGTCTCATGCGTGCGTACGTAGCGGCTGGGTACATAAGGCGATACGTGCGCGTTGCGGTCTGCGCATGCGCACTACGCAGAACGCGGCGTCCTTACGTACGGAACGCCGCCACGTACGCAGCGTACGCTGTACTAAAACTCTCTAGTAATGAATTTCAGGTTCCAGCAAAAATCGAACCCAAGAATTCTGCGTGGCAGTCAAGCATTCTATACCACCGAGATACGTCAGGTCTCGAATTATATACTTTAAAAATAGACACTAATCTTCTTGAAACTTCAATGGTGGTTGCACTGCTGCCCACATAAATTTATAAAAATACATATGCACTCCTTTGATACAGCCGTCACATCAGGTTAACGTCAATTGTGGTTAGGCGCCGTGCACTGAAGTTGATTTATGTAGCAGTGTCCAGGGCAAGCATCTTCGCGAGCATCACCGCTTCATATCAGCTTGTAGTGGTGCTAATACGCATGTTCCTGTTGACATCGTTGCGCAAGTTCAAACAACTGGTTTTTTAAATATCTGCAACTCTTCGTTTGTCACTGCGTGCAGCATTTTTACATATGCTTAGCGTCATTTCATGACGTGACACTCAATAAAAAAAATTCGCGCACATCCAGAAAAGAATCGCGGATGATGTGTTTACTCCTCTCGTGTTCCGCAACTCTTCGACAGTAAACGACGTCATTGATGAGTGCCGACGCTTTGAAGAGGCGAAAAGTCGTCGTATTACTCCTGAATGTTGGCGTGTTTTCAAACACAGTTGCCTTATCTACCTGAGAATGTGCCCGTCTCCCTCAAGCCACTGCTGCTTGTGCGGAGCGCCTGCCCTGAAATCGAGGCTGCATCTCCTAATGCTGATTGCGCCCATGTCACAGACGATTTTTGCACAAGCTTTATTTAATGAAGACCATTGTGCACCAGGAACTGGTCAACGCCGGACTTCAGACGCTCTGCTTAGTTTACAAACCCGACCGACTACCCAGTGTACTTGATATGTCCCGCTATCTGTACAACCGTCCGCGTTACAGGAACTCAGCAGAATGGCGAACCTCCGATGAGAGACCAATCTGTTTCTGCTGTGGTTGAGTGGGCTACATTTCACGTCATTGCCGTAGGTCCTGGAATCGGCAGCAATGGCCGCACTACGATAATACCCAGCACCTCCACCATAATTTACGGGGGAAAAGCGTCTGAAAAATATGTTTACTACGCATAAACAAGCAGGCATACAAGATGAAACCTAGCCTACAAGAGAGTTCAAAGAACGTCTTCTTTCCTATCAAGTTTATTTGTGGCGCATTTATCATATGGAAGTACCACCACCCAGTGAACATTCCAAGGACTACACGAGCGGTGTCACGGCCCGACTAGAGGAGTGGCACGCGCGCAATCTCTTACGACCTGCGCTTCGTGCCTAGTTCCCACGTTTCACCACCGCTAGTTGATGGCGATGTAGCCCAACAACTGGCTTGACAACAAGATGCCGGAATCCGAAGAAGTCGTGCACATCCTGTTCGGCTCGGGCTGTCATGGTGGAAGGACATGTTTTTTGAGCGCTCCCGATCGTCTGCGCAAATAAGTGGTTTTGCGTGTGTTGAGCATGCATTTTTAATTATAAGGCAGCAGTTAAAATCTCTCTAGCACTTATTTTATTGTACAACTTTTTCGGGGGTCAGTCACCAGGTATTTTTCAGTTGGTGCGTGTGTGTGTGTGTTTGATTTTTTTTTGTTTTGTTGTTGTTTTTCTTTTGCAACTCTGTGAGGGACGTACACGTATATTGAACACACAAATTTTTGTAGTAAAGCTTGGACTTTCTCTTTTTCGTAGGGAAAGGCTCGGGTTGTGTAATTATCGAGTGAGACAAGTCTTAGGGACAATTGGTGTCAGAAAGATATGGTTTAAAAAACTGTAAAGTGTTCAGAATGTGGTGTGGGTTTGAAAGTGGAACCAAGTGTAGAAGCGGATGAAGAAGAGGCTGACGTGAAGTGTAGGCAATGTGAGGTCGAGGAAAAAATGGAGAAAATGATGGTTGCCCTTATTGAACTGCTGATGAGAATTACAGAGCTCGAGACTGCGTTGGCGACAGAGCAACAGAAAACGAGGGCAATGGAAGAAAGGCTGAAGTCCGCCGAGGAAGCACTAGCCAAGGTCAACAGCTAGAGAAGCAGCCTATGGAATGAACAGTAGGGAACCGGCAGCCAGAACGGCGGAGAAGAAAGAACAAGCAAGTTTGGAAAAAACAGGTTCAGCCGGCTGAATTGTCACAAGGCCCAGCTTCAGCGAAGTAGTGGTGGGGCGGGGAGGGGACAAAGCAGCCGGCGTCAAAGGTGCAAGTAACCCCCAAGTGCAGGACGTTCCAGCTTAAAAGTCACAGAATGTGATAATCGCCGGGGATTCGAATTTAAATCGATGCACAGAAGCCATCAAAGAGAGGGTAAGAGTTGACAAGAGGGTTCCAGTAGGAGCGTTCCGAAGACGCAAGCTGGAAGCAGTCATAGTCAACTAAGCGCAAAACTCAAAACTAGAGCTGATAGATGAAGCCTCGTGATAATTTTAGGGGGTTTAAACAATGTCCTAAATGAAGATACAGCAGGACTAGAAACCACACTGGCGAAAGGCGTCGATGACATGCGCGCCACTTCTCCTCAGGTACAGGTAATGATATGCATGATACCGGAGGTACCGGTGCGTGATAGCAACCTGCAAAGAGTGGTTGTCAACGCAAACCAAGAGATATGGTGGATGAGTCGAGAGAAAGGCTTTGAGGTGGTGGAAATAAACAGAGAGGGGCATAGGTGGGGTGGTTTTTTACGAGAGAGAAGTCACTTCGATGGGCAGCTAGATCAAAAGGTGGGTTGGCGACTTGCAGGACGTGCAGTAGCTTTTTCGGGGGCACGTGGGCCCTTCGGGGTGCAGGATAGCTAGTAACGAGGAAAACAACCAAGGAGACTCTTTGACAGGTGCTATGGACAGATACGATTCCAAAGTGGCACCAGTATCTAAGATAAGTAGAGTCAGGGGCAGAAATAGATGTAGCCACGAGCGCCGAGCCAATTCAGACATAGGGTATATTAACATGCAGGGTGGCAGGAACTGGCTGAAGTGGGAAGAAATAGAAGAAAAGCTAAGAGAGAAGAGGCTGATGTTATACGGTTTTGAAGAAACACATCTTAGGGACATGGAACAACCTCCTAACGAGCCAGACTACGCTGGGAATATTGTATTAGAACAGAAGGCAGCAGAAAGGGGGGCGGTATTGGAGCACTTATTCATAAAAGTACAGACTGGCAAAGGGTCAAGCAGGAGTGCAAGGAACATTTATGGCTAAAAGGGAAAGTGGCAGGGCAAATGATACTCTTTGAATTTGTGTACTTGTGGACGGGAGCAAAGGCTAGAGAGGGCAACCAGGCATTGGTAGAGTTTCTATCAAAGGACATTGAGAAGTTAGGAGGAGAGTGCGAGAAAATTATACTAGGAGATATTAATGTGCCGGATAGCTAGTAACTAGCTATCCTGCAGATAGCTAGATAGAACATATAGATGGGTATACCGCCCGACAGGCAAAATGATCATGGATATGTGTGAAATGCTTGATTTGTTCATTTGCAACAGTACGGAGAAATGTGAAAAGCAAATAACATGGGAGGTAGGAAGGCTGCAGTCGACGATAGATTACGCACTGATGTCAGATAGGATGTAGGATAAGCTCAGGGGAATGAACGAAGATGAAGGTGGCTCCAGAAGACAAGGTAGGAATCACAAACGTAACAAGCTCAGTTTTGCAAGAGCAGTGAAAGTGGGAAAAAGACAAGATGAGCAACTACAGGAAAATTTTTTATCAGAAAGGCAAATGGAAAATGCTGATAAAGAAATCGAGAAAGTAATCACTGCGGATAATAAGACAGGGTGGACATACACGAATCTAATTAGACTCTTTGAGCTAGATCTTGCTAAGGCACGTGACAAGTTAGCCCGGAAAAGAAGACACAAACCCAAACGTTGGTGAGATGAGGAAGTTAAGCGAGCCATAGCAAAACGTCAGGAAGCCTCTAGGGAACACAGACATGCTAAGCAGCGGGGTGAACCGACAGATGATGTTGAAAGAAAATGGGAAACCTTTCTAAGCTGTAGAAGGGATGCATCCCTTCTGATCAATGAAAAGATTAGAAGAAAGGGAGCTCAGTGGCTAGCAGAAGTACATAAAAGATAGAAAGGCAGCTGCGAAATTTTTGAACCATGTAAACTCCCTAAGAAATGAGACGAGCCCAGAGCAGAGGTTGATAACTACACCTCAAGGTTCTAGGCTAGAAGGGGACGAAGCTATTGAATATATAGGAACAATTGTGACAGAAAAATTTCAACAAAGAAGTGCTTTATGCACCACAATTGACAAGGATAAATCAAGTGGCGCAATGACTCCATTTTCACAACGAGAGTGGGAAAGGGCTGAGAAAAGGGTTCCTAGTAGTACATCAACAGACCCAGATAGCATTTCTAATATGCTACTAAAGACATTATGTCCCAAGTCTAACAGGCTTTGACAGAGACATTGAGCAAAATAATATTCGATAATAAAGTTCCCGATGGATTGAAACTTACCAGGATGAGCATGATCTATAAAGGAAAGCGGGACAAAGCTGAAATAAACAGCTATCATCCTATAACAGTTACATCAGTGGTCTACAGGCTGGCGATGCAGATTATAAAGGAAAAACTGCAGGCATGAATAGAGATTGAGGGTGTGCTGGGGGAACTGCAGAATGGGTTTCAAAAACACAGGAGGTTGGAAGCCAATCTGTTCTCACTGACGCAGTGCATCGAAATAGCAGAAAAGGAACACAGGCCCCTGTGGCTAGCATTTTTGTATATCAAGGAAGTGTACGATAACGTGGTTCAAGAGGAATTGTGGGGAATACTGGACACACTAGGCGTGGAAGATGTAGTCACTAATCTATAAAGTATATCTATAAAGGTAACAAGGTAGTTATAAAGTGGGAAAAACAGGTATCCAAGCCTGCAAAGGTAAAACAAGTGCTTAGACAGGGGTGTCCCCTGTCACCCTTATTATTCATGACGTACCTACAGGAATTAGAGGTCACATTAGAGGGAAGTGGACAGAGCTTCAACCTCTCTTTCGTCAAACAAGGAAAACTCATTGATCAGGCACCACTCGCATTGATGTACGCAGACGGTATAGTGCTAATGGTCGATAACAAGGAATATTTGCAGAGATTGGTGGACATCTGCGCTAATGAGGAAAATAGGTTACATTTCAGATTCAGTAAGCAAAAATCAGCAGTAATGATTTTAATTGACAATGAAGGTAGGGAGTTTAGGATACAGGATGTCGCGCTAGAGATAACAGATAAATACAAATATCTGCGCGTATGGATAAGCAATGGGGCCGAGTACCAAAGGGAACACGAAATATACGTGACGACTAAATGTAACAGGAATGCAGTGGTAATGAGAAACAGGGCACTGTGGAATTACAATATGTATGGTGTTGTGAGAGGAATATAGAAAGGGGTCATGGTTCCTGGTCTGACGTTCGGCAATGCGGTCTTGTGCATGAGATCAGAAGTTCAAGCAAGACTAGAAATTAAGCGACGTAGAATAGGTAAGGTTGCCTTAGGAGCGTACGGGAATACACCAAATCAGGGAGTACGCGGTGTAATGGGCTGCATATCATTTGAGTGCAGGGAAGCTAGCAGCAAGATAAACAATGAGAAGCGATTGAGAGGAATGGGGGAGAAGCGATGGGCTAGGAAGGTATTCAGCTATTTGTACATGAAGAATGTCGACAAAATGGAGGAAGCGAACCAGAAAATTGACTGGTAAATACTTAGAAAACAACACGAGGCCAAACCAAAAAAATTATCGATTAAGAAGGAGGTGAAGGAAGCTGAGACTGATATGTGGAGAATCGGCATAATTAAGAAGTCCGCACTAAAAATCTATCGAAGTTTTAAGCAGCAAATTGCCAAGGAAAGGCTCTATGAGAATACTCAGGGTAGTTCTCTACCATTTGAGGCCAGGACGGGAGTAATGCGAACCAAGACATATCAGGCAAAACACGAAGGGGCAGACACAGTATGCACTGCGTGGGAGAGGAAGAGGAAACTGCGAACACTTTATAATGTCCTGTAAAGGCTTCAACTTATAGTTCAGGATGATGGCGCAGAGTTTTCCTCAAGCTCACTATTTAAAGAAAAAAAAGGATCTAGTTTTTGGTTCATTAAGTATAACGGCTTGGTGGCACTAGCCACCGGCCGATCTAAAGGGCACAGCCATATCCACCCATCCATCGCTGAAACCGAGAAGGTTACGTCCAACTGGTAAGGTAGTGCTCAAAGTGCGTCTTTCTGTTACTAGTTTTTGAATGCGAAGCATTTCTTAGCGAACTTCAGCGACTTTGAGCATATCTATCTATCTATCTATCTATCTATCTATCTATCTATCTATCTATCTATCTATCTATCTATCTATCTATCTGTCTATCTATCTATCTAGCCGCCTATACAGCTTTTAGTTCTCCTGGCCGTTTGGATAATGGTATTGATACCAAACTTGGTATGGCATAACATGAATATATGGCGAACATATTTGACTAATCATAACATGAAAATCATGACAGACATATATCTGATGAATGTCACGATTTACATTTCATTGTCTTGCAGCTCTTGCAGTGATTCCGGTCCCATGACATGTTGCCAAATTGGTATGATACGGCATGATTGCATGACGAACACAACCGACAGACCCTAACATAAAACATGACATGCGTGTCATATAACAACATCACAACATGCCAAGCTCATGATGCACTCACGGCCATTTCGCTAGCGTCACATATACCAAGTTTGGTATTGCGGTACGTGAATGAATGACGAAGAGATGTGACTGGTGCAAACATGATAATCATGAGGTGCGTGTCATGTAACATCACTACATGTCCCGCTCATGATGCGCTGGTGGCCGCCTCGATAGCTTCACTTATACCAAATTTGGTATTACGGGACGTGCATAGCCGACAAAGGTATGATGCTGGTGCAAACATGATAAACATGAGATGTATGTCATGTACCAACATGACTACGTGCTATGCTCATGAAACGCTCGCAGCCCTTCGCTAGATTCACATGTACCAAACTCGGTATTACGCGACGTGAACACACGACTTAGCTAAATGACACACACAAACATGATAACAACGACATGCGTGTCATGTAGCAACATGACTGCAAGCCACACTCACGATGCGCTCGCGGCCGCTTCACTATCTTCCCATATGCCAAATTTTGTATTACATGACGCCATGGACGACGAAGGAATGTGACTGGTGCAAACATGATTCACATGAGTTGTGTATCATGTGAGAACATGACTACTTGCAATAGTCAAGGCGCCAGTAAATTTAGACATGACTCGTGGGCGTGCTCACCGGCATTCATTTCGTTGCCTCGCGCCAGCGGCGGCCCGCCAGGTGCCGGCCTTGCCATTTACTCGTAGGTGCGCGCTTGGCTGCGTTGCTCAGACGCATGCGTGTTTCAGCGAGTCTGGCGTTCCTTCGTCACGAAAAGAGGCAGGCGCAGTGTTGTCTGGGTAACCCATTGGCGTTAAGTGATTCTAAGAGAGGGAAAGGAAGAGAAAAGTGAGCCCCGTAACTGTCTGCACCACGGTACGACACCTCAACAGTAGTTCACAAGGGATGAGGGTAAGGAGGGATTAAAAGGATAGGAATAAAGGTGTAGAGAAAGAGAGATGCGCTAAGCCAGCAAACGAGGACATATCGAGGGGTAGAAAAGATAGGAAAGATGGCAAACGGTCCCAGGAGTCTGAGGACGGGGCACCATTTGCGAGCGCTCTTGTCGGCATCAGGAGAAGGCGTAGGGCAAGTCCAGTAGGTCAGAGCTACGCTGTCGTCGAAGGTCGACGTCAGAGGATGACGTAGGGCCAGCCCAGTCGGCCAGAGCTACGCTGTCGTCAGAGATCACGAGGGCACAATCGGTCGGCACAGAATCCAGCGAGCGAGTCCAACCTATCGGTGCGAAACGCAGCATGTGGCGTTTCGCGCTGCTTGCTATCGGGCCACGCCGACAGACGCTGATCGCGCCTGGCGCCAGACTCGCCTTTTGCTAACGTAGCGTCGCTGTGCTCAGCGTCCGATCACGTCAACGCTACATTGGAGTACACTGGGCCCTTCATGATGCGCTCACGGCCGGTTTGCTAGCTTCACATATACCAAATTGGTGTTACGTGACGTCAATGATGACGAAAGTATATGACTGGTGCAAACATGATAATCCTCAAACGCGTGTTATGTAAGAACATGACAACAAACCACGCTTATAGGGTGGTCACGGTTGTTTCGCTAGCTCCACACATTTTGAATTTCGTATCACGTGACGTGAATTGATGAAGAAGGTGAACGACACATCCAAACATAATAATCATGACACGTAAGTGATGTAAGGCATCATTTACATTTACCTCCAACTCGTAACAGTGTGGTTATTTTGAAGTGACATATCAACCTTTCTGATTCGTGCTTCGCAAATCATCGATTCTATTGTACGTGGGATCTGCCATTTTTATTCCCTTTTAGATGCGGAGCATCTAATACTCGAGGCTTGTAGTGCGGTGCCGTCCGCAAGCTTCCTCCTCCTTCTTCCACCATCTGTGCACCCTTCCTCCTCTACACACCGCGTGCGCTTCTCCTCTTCACGAACATTCGCTAGCTGTATAATGTAGCGCGCATGTGCCGTCACGCTTCGAGAACATCGGCAGCTGACGCGCGCGCATGCGCCGTCGCGCTTTGAGAACATCGGCAGCTGACGCGCGCGCATGCGCCGTTGCGCTTCTCTCCCTTCTCAAACATTCGACAGCTGACGCGCGCATGCACCGTCACCCACCATCTGTGCCGCGCGCGCTTCTTCCCTTCGAGAACATTCTACAATTCTCCTGATTCTCCAGTGGACGCGCATGCGCCGTCGCGCTTCGAGAACATTCAACAGCTGACAGTGCATGCGCCGTCGCGCTGTATATATACTCAAGGTCGGCGCTCGCTCGCTCAGTTGCCGCTCGTCGGTTGGTTTGTACGGCGCGTCGACGTCCAAGGTCGCGGTGAAATGAATTCCAACGAATCCACAAACACAATGATCGACGTCCCTTCGACCAGCGCCGCCCTTTCGCATATGTGTGTACGTGTTCACTCATTTAACACCCCCTCCTACAACCACGTTAACCAATTTAGCCATCAACCCAAGTAAGTCGCAATTTAACACCCCATTTCACAACCACGTTAACCAGATTAGCCATCGACCCAAGTAAGTCGCCCTTTAACACCCCGTTAACCAATTATATGCTCCGCATCCTCCTCAGTGTTCCCCCGAGGGAAGCTGCGGGCAATTTTTTCGTTTGATCATTGCGCGAGATTCATGATACGCCTTTTTCGGGTAGATAATAACAACTTCAACTATCACAACAGTTAAATCATGATTAGTGCTGATCACGGGCGTATGATTCAAGTGGAAATTTATTTCGAAGATTGGTGCTACCAACAGGTAATGAAAATTATATGCAACAAATGAAAGCAGAACTTCCTCAAACAAAAAAAAAGATGTGAGCGTAATCAGTCTTTTGAGCTCCACGTAGGTGCTTGGTACTACACGACTTTTAAATTCCGTGAAATACCTTTATCTTTTTAAATGCGAAGCACTTGTCGGCGAACTTCGGTGACTTTGAACGCATCTATCTATCTATCTATCTATCTATCTATCTATCTATCTATCTATCTATCTATCTATCTATCTATCTAGCCGCCTACGACTTTTAGCTCTCCTGGCCGTTGCGGTAACGGTATCGATACTAAAATTGATATGCATAACATGACTATATGACGAGCATAACTGACTAGTCAAAACATAAAAATATGACATCGATGTCATGAATGTTATGATTTACATTTCATGGTCTTTCTGCGCTAGCGGTGGTTTCGTTCACATCGTACAATGGAAAACTTGTATGGTATGACACGACTGCATGGCGAACATAACTGACAGACCCTAGCACAAAAATCATGATATGCATGTCATGAAAGTCATGACTACTTGTTACGCTCATGATGCGCTGGCGTTCATTTGGCTAGCTTCACTTATATAAAACTCCGTATTACTCAACGCGAATGGATAACATAGGTAAATGACACATCCATACTTGATAATCACGACATGCGTGTCATGTAACAACATGACTACATGCCACGCTCATGATGCGCTCGTGGTCGTTTCGCTAGCTTAACATATACCAAATTTGTAATTACGGATGACGAAGGTAAATAACACGTCCAAATGTCACAATCATGACAAGCGTGTCGCAGCCTTTTCGGTTGCTCCACATATACCAAATTTGGTATCACGTGACGTGAATAGCGGAAGAAGGTAAATGACACGTCCAAACATGATAATGTTGAAATGCTTGTCATGTAAAACATGACCACCTGCTACGCTCATAGCACGCTCGTGGTCATTTCACTATTCCACATATACCGAATTCGGTATCACGTGACATGTGTATAGATGACAAAGTAAACGACAGGTCCAAACATGATAAAAATAAGATGCGTGCCGTGTAAAACATGACTGCATGCTACGCTCATAGCGAGCTTGCGGCCTTTTCGCCAGCTCTACATATACCAAATTTGGTATCACATGACGTGAATAGAGGCCGAAGGTAAATGACACATCTAAACCTGACAGTGATGACATAGAAGGCATGTACGGCTCAATTTACGTCCGCCTCGTAACGTTTTTTTTTTTCACTTTAGAGTGACATATGGACTTTTTGACGTATGGACCTTGCTTATTCGTGCTTCGCATACCATTGATTCCCACTGTACGTGTAATCTGCCGTTTTTTGCTATTCTAGATCTTGGCCAGCTGTATCTTCATTGACTTCAAGTTGCTCTAAGAGGCTTACCTAGAATTGAAAGGCTAATGACAAGAATCCTTCTTCTGATGCAGGCCGTTTCCTACCCTGTATTGCTGAAAACTCGGGCACAAATACGGAGAACCACCTCAAGACTTAGTGGTTCACAAACAAGAACTACAAAAAAACAGGTAAATAAAACCAATATAAAAATGATTTAATAAAGCAATAATGTGCGCAAAGTACGCATTGAGCACCATGTTAAGCAATACTAGCAAAAATAAAGTAATATGCCACCTGTAACAAATTTCATTCAACCAAAATAAAAAGGAAACATACCTAATGCGCAAGAAATTTCATAAGGTATCGGAATGGTACTACATGTCGGCAAAGTTTCGTAAGGTACAGCTTTACTGATTAAAGCCAACACAGGTTTATACGCATGTCTTTACACGAAGCATCTTGCATATAGACAGGCTCGAGAAACATTGTGCTAAATGACAATGTAGTTTGGCAACATGTATTGTGTGGCAGTGAGGACCAAATAATTTATTTCTGTGATAGATAGCATTTCATCTCAAAGGATAAGGATGAATGAATGGAACTGCCCTCATATTTTTTAAAGTTTCAGGCAAGGCACGCAGTTAAGATAACAAGACAGTAAGTTACACCAGTTGGTTAGGATCCATCGTGAACTTACAGCGCAACACCAGAAAAAATACAGGACAGGGAAGGATTAAAAGCGCTGTCTTTTCTTTCTCTTTTACTCCTTCCCTGTTCTGTATTTTTTCCGGTGTTGCGCTGTAAGTTCACGATGGGTCACGATAACAGCTGTGCAACGCGCTTGCGTCATTTCTATGGTCGTTACAATGTCACGGCTCCTTCGAGCTGTCCAAAAATATTAGTTATCATTTTAAGGTAGCTATAAGCGCAGGGTCAAGCGTTCGTTTTTATAAGACATTGATGATGTAAAGGCACCCGGGGCGTATAAAGAACCAAGGGGCGCGATGCCAAGGAGCCGATTAATGCATCAGAGAGAAGACGAAAGCGTTAGAGCGTCCGAAGACCCCTCGGCTCTTCGAGTACCTGAGCTGTCGGCCTCAGCGCCAAATATGTAACACCTCTATTCTAACCGTCGTCTTGGCCGCTCACCTATCAGTTTTGCGCAGAAGCAGCCACGAGCTGAGAAACTCGCTTTCGTAAGCCTTGGCGGCCCGTGACTTCGGCGGACTATGCAACAGTGTCGGTGGTGGTGCGAGTCGTAACTACGGTAACGTACCTTACCATCATCATTCTAATATTCTGTATCACTGGCCATGCACCCCGTTGTGATTGTCAGCGTGCTTCGGCTAAACAGCGTCGACGCCACAAACGAACATCAAGACATATAGTACGAGTTGTTCAAATAAGCCTATTGTGTGCTCTCTGCCCCCCAAAAAAACTGAGGCTATGATTTGACGCCACTAACACGGCATACGCCTTTGGTCACTACGCATTAAAACACCGCATAACAGATTGTTTCTTTTTTAAAACAGTTGACACAGCGATCATTGGGCACTACGGCCCACTGAAGTAGTTTCAGACAAGTTGGCAATGCGTTCCACCACCACAGCCAGTCTAATTCTCTAACGACTTTCAGCACGTGCTTGTTCCGTCATCTCTACCACTTACTGGGGTTTCATGTCTAGTCATACCCGTCAGTAATGAAGCGACTGATCAGTATTTCACTAATACGTGCGGCTGAAAGCTTTTCGAAGCATTCTTCGGTGGCCTCGACGTCGACTAAACACTTGAGGCCCGCTGCTGCTTATGCAAGGCATGCGGGTGTTCTGTTATGGCCCCCGGTACCTATCCGACGTGCACGCAACTCCACAATTTCTGGTCCAGTACAACAATAAGCTACGACGAGGACAGTTTTTGTCCTGAAAAATATTTGTAAACTGTTTTCGCTTCATGTGTCTTGGTAAATGCCGAAATATCTTGCAGACTGAGTGATCATTGCGTCACAGTGACTTTTGCGTCATGCGACAAACTAAAGTATGTGGGATACGCAAAAGTTTGTGTGGCTATTTCTACTGCGTCCTCTTAAATATTTTCAGTGACCACCTCTTCTTTAAAGTATACATATGCCCCGAGAACGTTTACGACAGCAACGTATTGAATACCACTCGGGCAAAAAAACCACGGAAGCCAGCGAAATGAAGGTTCTTGCTTTTTTCCGCTTTCAGGCGAGCACCACGAAAGCTGACGTACTCTTCAAACAGCTTTAAGAACGCGTGAAAACTGGCTTGATTTGACAGATATGTCATCCTCATAAACAGTGATGCAACTGTTCCCTGACCTGTCTTTGGAGAGCGCTGAAGGAGGAGAGATTCAGAAAAGTAAAATATGTTATTCCGGCTAGTTTTTCTCTCTTCAACCACTCATCTTCCTCCTTGTAGCTTTCCGACGAATATTATGGCACTTGCCCCACTCTAAAGTAGAAGATCTATGAAAAAAAAAACAAATAGCACTTGTGAGATCGTGCACCCCTGGCGAATAACTCTTTCTACTTAAAATCACGTTGTCTTCACAGCATTGATGAGGAGCCTGCTGCTCATTCTTGCGTCTAGTAGCTCCGTGTAGTGAACGTGTCTCCAAAAAAGTGTTTGGTGATTTAGAGTATGTGCTACTGTGCTATGGAAGAGCAAAAGCCATCCCTTCGCACACAGGATTAGTGCACATGGCTAGCACTCATTGTAGACGGAACCCATAGAAACGTGAATCTCTGTGTCAATCAGTTTGTTTAGAAAGTAATAATGATTTAGAGTACTCAGTACTCTACTATGGGAGAGCAGAAAGCCGTCTCGTGGGCCTCGCACTTAAGAGGCCACGTCGACCAAAATTACCCGTGAGGCTGTTCAGAATTTGTGTGGTTACAGAAATTTATTTTCCCAAAATTGAACACCAATTACAATCCAACAAAACATCGTGCCTGAATACCATATGCACACACACACTGAAAACTGCTAGAAGCAGGGAGTTTTATTGCATACTAGTAACATCACTTCAGGTGAGTACACCTGTCTGATTAACAAAATCAATTCAGCGGCACAAGAGATCATAGACACGACGCAACTTACATCTCTGCATTACTTTCGAAGATCTGAATCACTGAAGGAAAGACAGAAAAGGGGAAGCACAAAATGCACTATGTTAAAAAAAGAACACATAATACTTGTTGCAAGAATCAAATTTCGTTTTTGGCTTTCCCAGTGAGTTTTAAAACAGCAGTAAAAAATTCAATGTTCCCACTCTGCACTCCAAATCTACGTATGTTTATAAAACGTTTTAACAATTTATGGCACTTGGTACTATGATGTGGGAGAACGGAAAGTCATCCCATGTGCCACACTTGAGACCATGTCAAGAAAAATTACGCTGTGAAGCAATCTAGAATATGTGTATGTAGAAAAATTTATTCGCACAAAGACGAAAATGCAGTATCAGAACTTCACGTGTGAGTACAACTGTCTGGTGCAGCAAAATCGCTTCAGCGAAACGTATAAACAAGAAAACATAGACACGATGCAACTTACAGCATTGCAATACTCTCAGAGGTCATGAATAACTGAAAGAAAGAGAGATAAAAGGAAACACAAAAGGCGCTAAGTTAAAAAAGAGTGAAATATTTGTGACAAGAAGCTAGTTTTTTTTTTGTCTTTGCCAGTTGGCTTTTAAAATGGAAGTAAAGGAAATTCAGTATTTCCTCTGTGCACGCCAAAAAAGGTGTGTTTGGAAAAAAGTTGTTAACTATTTAGAGTATCTGCTACTCTACTTTGGGAGAGCATGAAGCCGTCCCGTGGGTCTCGTACTTGATGAGGCCGTGTTCTGAATAAAGAGCTTAGAAGCAAAAACGTCTGAGTGAACGAATTCTAACAGTGTCGGGTCTTATGAAGACCCTCATACGTCCAGCATAATGCGACAACCTTGACATTTGTACTGATAGCAGCCAATGTTTATCAAATTCGAAGCATTTCTTAGCAAACGTCGGCAACCTTGAGCGCATCTATCTATCTATCTATCTATCTATCTATCGATCTATCTATCTATCTATCTATCTATCTATCTATCTATCTAGCTGCCTTCCACTTAAAGCTCTCCTCACCATTTCGATAATTGTATCAATACCAAACTTGGTATTGCATAACATGACCGTATAAACAACGTATTTGACTAGCTATAACGTGAAAATCATTACATGTACGTCAAGAATGCAATGATTTACAATTCATGGTGCTGCAGCTCTGGCGGTGGTTTCGTTAACATAGCACGTTGCACACCTGGTATGGCACGGCATGATTGCATGGCGAACACAAGCTACAGACCCTAACATGAAATGCATGACCTGCGTTTCATCTAACAACATGACTACATGCCACGCTCATGAAGCACTGGTGGGCGTTTCGCTAACTTCACTTATACCAAATTTCGTATCACGGGACGTGAATGTATAACGAAAGTATGATACTGGTGTAAACTTGATAATCATAATATGCGTGTCATGTAACAACATGACTACATGCCACGTGCATAATGCGCTGGCAGCTCTTTCGCTAGGTTCACATATACCAAATTTCGTATTACGGTACGGGAACGGATGACGAAAGTATGATAAAGGTGCAAACATGATAAACATGAGATGCGTGTCATGTAACAACATGACTACAGGCAATGCTCATGATGCGCTCACGGCCGTTTTGCTAGCTTCACATGTACCAAACTCGGTATTACATGACGTTAACTGATGACATAGGTATATGGCACACTCAAACATGATGATCACGACATGCGTGTCATGTAACAACATGACTATATGCCCCACTAATGATGCACTCACAGCCATTTCGCTAGCTTCACATGCTAAATTTGACATTACGTGACGCCAATGGATGACGATGGTGTGTGACTGGTGCAAACATCATAATCATAAGATGCGTGTGATGTGAGAACAAGACTACATGCCGCAGTCAAGACGCCAATACATTTCGACGTAATGCGGTGTGCGTGCTCGGCGGCGTTCATTTCGTCGCATCACGCCGGTATTGCTACGCCAGATGCCGGTACTGCCGTATACTAACGGGCGCGCACACCACTTTGTTTCTTTGACACATGTGCGTTTCATTGCGTCCGGCGTCCCTCCGTCATGAAAAGAGGGAGACGCAGTGTTGTCTAGGTAACGCATCGGCGCGAAATGCAGCATGACTCATTTCGCACCGGCTGCTGTCGGGCCACGCCGACGGACGCCGGTCACGCCTGGCGTCAGACTATAGAGTGCTCGCGTTTCGCTCAAGTAGTATCGCTGTGCCCAGCTTGAGCGCGCGTCAACGCTACTTTGGAGTATAATAGGCCCTTCATGATGCGCTCGTGACCGTTTTGCTAGCTCCACATATACTAAAGTTGGTGTTACGTGACCTCAATGGATGACGAAATAGATGACTGGTGCAAACATGATAATCCTGACACGCGTGTCATGTAAGAACATGACAACATACTACGCTCAAGGCGTGCTCCCGGCCATTTCGTTAGCTTCACATATACTAAATTTGGAATCACGTGACGTGAAAGAATGACGAAGGTAAACGACCCATCCAATCATAATAATCTTGACACGGAAGTCGTGCACGGCATCATTTACCACCCCCTTGTAACGTTGTGCTTATTTTAAAGTGACATATCAACATTTCTCATTCGTGCTTCGCATACCATCGATTCCCACTGTACGTGGAATCTGCCAATTTTTATACTGTACCTGCTTCACACTGTAAGAAACAACAAATTTTTTACTAATACAAGTACTCCATCGAACACAGTGCAAACCTTTTAGCCTAATAACACCTCAAACATGTCTTCGTAAGTCGGTCTCTTTCATTAAGTCACCAGATGAGGGGTCCTTCGAACGGTGTTCGACATACGCTCCCGCATGTGGCATTTGGTTCAGTGATGTGTAAACTGAATGAGTTTTTTTTTATTTTTAACGTATCGTTAGCTGACACAGAAAACAAAATGTTTTCATCAGGTGGGTAACATCTAGATAGTTGGGTAAAGAAAGAAGGGGAGCATATCGTGCATTATTTATTTTTCACGAATGAATGTCAGGCCCTGGCCTCCTAGGTGACTCTTAAGTGTATACTGTCCAATTTTTGTATACTGTGCTATCTTTTTCTTACTCTCAAAATTGCATCCAGGAAATGTAGCCAGTCGAACAAGGAGCCTGTATTTTTGAAGCCAGACCTAAGTAATGAGGTTTCAAAGTTTTTAGATCGCTGAAATATACAGGATGTGACCTTGAAATACGAACGCGTTACCTTAGTGGCTGATATTTTCCTATTTATCCTTGCGAGTTGCATTTATTTCGTGCAGATAATTTTTTCACCGTTTGCATGTGTAGCCAGCAACAACTGGTCAGACTGCTGCTCAACACAGATCTTGCGTAGATGTCTGTATACTTGAAGAATTATTTTTGTCATACGCGCAACTGGCCCCTCTTAACTGTTGTTTAATTTTTTTGTCCACATTTCCCACGCGAGGTAAAAAACTGCTCCATTCAATAAAGTTTACCTTTCTGAAACAGCAGCATAGTTCCTCGAATATGCATGACTGGGCGCAGCACCGAGGCCCTTGAGGTGTGCGGTGAGACCACCTTTACACTACTCCTTCATCTCCTTTAGGCTTCCCTCCCAGCAGAGTTTAAGCAATCGTTTCATGCGCACCCTCATCTTTCTCTCCTACGTTCCCCCCTCTCTTGCCATGCAATGCAGACGCAGGCAGCATCTGATAGTCTATACTCGCTCCTCTCTCTCACTTCATAGTTAACCCTGACCACGGCATTAACACCCCATTGTGCATACGCGTTCCCTGCCCCTCCCCTCCAGCGCTCCCCCCCCCCTATCTCACCACGCCAACGCAGGCAGCGTCTGCAAACGAATTACTTGATTGAAAAAAAAATGGCAGCATATCCACCGAGTGAATGATGGAGAGTGGGGCAAAACATACGTCCGTCCATTCGTTCTTGCTTCCGTTCGTCCGTGCGTTCGTCTGTGTGACCGTTCATGCATCCATCCGCCCGTCCGGGCGTGCGTCTGTTCGTGCATCCATCCCTGCGTTCGTCCATGCATCTGTCTGTGTGTCCGTTCGTCCATCTATTCAACACTCCAAGTACCACCATCTCGCATCTTTTCATCATATATTCCCCATATAGAAGCACCGCCATCCAGCGGGCACTCCAAGGACTAAACGAGAGGTAGCACACGCACACTTTCTTACGGCTTGCGCTTCGTGTTTACTTACCACCTTTAACCACCTCGAGTTCAAGATATATACTACTTCACTGTATTCATGGCACTGCGGCCCAATGCTCGCTAAACCTTTCTAAAACAAAGGAGGTTACGCCCAGTGAGTAAAACGTAGCAACCCTTTCTTGTCAGATAGTACTCAATGTACATGCCAATGGCTGCTAATGGGGAATGAGAGACAGGAGAATTCGGCTTTTAGTTAACACGCATGCTGCAAATGTTCTATTGTTCAACAACGCACAGGAGAAATCTCCCATCGGCACCACCTTGAAGGTCGAAACATGAGGCTGATTACACACTACGACTGCGACTACTGCAAGGGACGAACGGGTGCCGCTTTAAGGAGCTTTGCCCCCAAAATCGACTGCACACCCCGTATACGTATATTCACGCTGGATTTTGACCTCAAACGTTATGACGGTAAGAGATTTCTCCCGTACGTTGGGACGACGCTAGGGGGCCATCGAAGCAAACGTGCTTCGCATGAGCTCCCGCCTCGACGCCTCATCTCACCCGCAAAACCTCATCGCCGCCACCTATGAAGTACTGGGCCGTCTTCTACTAATCAAGCGCAGTCAGTGGATAGGCAGTTTTTAACCGTAAGTCTGAATTTCCTGAAAGTCTTTTTGTTTGAAGATCCAAAGCGAAGAACGCTGCTCTAAGCCTGAGTGGCTTAGAGCAGCGTTCGAAGCTGCTCTAACGCTGCTTAGAGCCGCGCCTTCGCAGAACGCAGTTGCGTAACCGCAGCCACGACATAGATCGAAGAGAAAATGAGAAAATGCTACTAGCGTCTCGCAAAAGAAGCCTTTTAACAACGGGGGATGGTTTATTGCAACGTACTACAACTGAAGGCTGATCGCCTTTCCGGAGACCAGGGCCGAAGTGGTAGCCAAATCAGCGTCGAGCCAATCTAAACAAAAAGGGAATCCTCTTCGAAAAGAGAAGCTGCCTCCACTGCCGAAAACCGACTTTAAGGTCATCATTAGACCGAGGGATGGGCTTAACATCAGTCAACTAAGCACGCATCAGATGGCACACCCTATAACTAAGGCATGTGGTAACCCAGACATCTGCAACGAAGGCAACCTGCTTATATGGCTACATAATGAATCTAATATCGCCATAATCAGCACGCCAAGCTTGGAGACCGCCAACAGTGTGCAGAGCCTTCGAAGTCACCGTTTTGGTGCAAAAGATTATGCAGTGATGGCTTACGTAGCCGCCCCGGACAACTCGTGCAAGGGTTTTATTCACGGACTGGACGCCGAGACCACGCCAACCGAATTACTAGCCCATCTTCGGGCGCGTGCCCAAGGAATGAAAATACTTTATGCAAGAATGCTTGGAAAATCCTAAAGTGTCATAATTACCTACGAGGGCAAGATCGTCCCACATTATGTTTACTACTGCGTTGGTGAGCCACGTTGCTACCTCTATCGATCATCGTGTCAAGTTTGCTACATATGCTTCAAGCCTGGGCAAAGGGCCGATGTATGCCCGACACCAGACGCTGTTTTCTCAAATTGCACCGAGCCAACCATAGAGGACGGACACAACTGTGAGCCCCGGTGCGCGCTATACAAGGAAGCGCACCCTACGCGGGCAAATGAGTGCAAGGAACGCCTCAGAAGACCGAGAAGCCCATGACCAAGAACAAAAGAGCACATGGCCACCGGAACACAAGGCGCCGATGGACGTGGCCGGGGCCGGAAACGTTGGTTCAGCAGGGATGGCACACCTCGCCGCGGTGGTCTAGTGGCTAAGGTACTCGGCTACTGACCCGCAGGTCGCGGGTTCGTATCCCGGCTGCGGCGGCTGCATTTCCTATGGAGGCGGAAATGTTGTAGGCCCGTGTGCTCAGATTTCGGTGCACGTTGAAGAACCCCAGGTGGTGGAAATTTCCGTAGCCCTGCACTACGGCGTCTCTCATAATCATATTGCGGTTTTGGGACGTTAAACCACCATATCAATCAATCAGCAGGTATGGCACCTCACCATCCAGGTCCTGATCAGCATCAAAACCACAGTCATGGTCGAGATCGGCGTCCAGGAGCCGCCAGGCTCCAGAAAACAAGAAAAAGCAGCAGAAAAAACCCGCCACCAGGAATGAAGACGACGGTAAGGTGAGCAGGAAAGCGCCTTTTTTCTCTGCCTCTCCCACTGCTCCACAGAACACGAATAAACAGAGAGAGAGAGAGAACACAACTTTATTGTCGTCAGACTTAAGGAGGTAGGTGACCCGCCAGGCTGAACTTGATGGCCACCTCCTCACGAATAAACAGACAGTATTGGTCGGTAAGAATGGCAGTGCGCCACCTAACTACAAAGTAAAGAAATTAAGGCAGACTATTCAGACACTCAGGGCAGTAAACGCCGAACTCCGGAAGTAACTAAACGATCTCGAAGATGAACTGAAGGCCCTGAGAACATGGCAGACCAATGCTAACCCCCGAACAGACCTAACTCTGACAGCCACCATAGGGTGCCAGGAACTCACAACTACTATGGCTGCCATAACAATGCCCTTGAAAATCTTAGCAACCTGATCTCTAACATCCAAGATGAAGCGCGCATGAATAGAGAACGTCTGGTGCGACACACGGCCATGAAATCCAGAGGCAAACCCTACGCTTGGCCATCATCTGAGAATGGCGAGCAGCCGTGAATGCTTGGTAGAGTTAAAAACCCTCGAAATATGGCAGTGAAGCTGTCATGGAATCCGTCGAAAGAAAGGTCTTCTGAATCAACACAACAATAAATGCACAACTCCACCAGCCATCATTACCCTCCAGAAAACCGGCTGTTCACCGAAACTCACTGTCATTTCGGTTTATGATTGTCTTGGCCAAAGTGAGATCGCTACTCTGGTTGCCAAAGCGGTCACCGCAATTGGACATCACATCGATGCAACAGACATTGACCCCGTTCTCATTGAAATCATAACAAAAAAAGAACCGACGAAAGCATATATCTCCTCAATATCCCCCAGGAAGAGTCTCATCAAGAACCAATCACCCACACGTAATTATGCCCTACACACCGAGAATTGACACATTTAAAAACACTTTTCTTGTCAGAACGATTGTCGACTGGAACTGTCTTGCCGCCGATTTCTTTGAGAATGTAGACACAGTTGAATCTTTTGTTGATAAATTAGAATTGTCATTGTATGATGTAGTTCCCACTCTGTAACAGCCTGACAGTGCTTACAGTATTGTGAATAAATAAATAAATAAATAAAATATCTACAGCCCACAAAGCCAGCGGACAACCAACTTCAGCTCCTTTCTGCACAAGGCAGAACAAGCAGCAGGCAAAAAGGGTTTAGTCATCCTTGGAGACTTCATTGCGTGGAACAAGAGCTGAGGATATGTCAAGGAAACTCAGAAAGGCAGATTTGGCCAGAGGAGCTGACCGCAGTAGGCTAAACCTCATTACAGACACACTCAACCAACGCGAGTGGGGAATAGAATCAACCGAGATACGTGCCCGGACTTGGCGTTCATTAAAGGGGTGTCACTGGTCCCGTTAATTCGGGAGGCAATCACCAGGCTAATTCCAAGGGCCGAAGTATCGGCCACCCGAACCGCACCACGAAAGCGTGGACAATTTAGAAGTGGTCCTTTTTGGCGCGCCAGAGGACGCCGGCTGTGGTCCAAAGAACAAGTCAGAGCCGAGAGTAGATAAACAAAACAAAATTATTTTCTCAATTACGGCAGAACAAATTTGATACACAAGTTTGCACACTCGACAATAGTTGAATACAATGTGTCACCAGTCAAAGAATGTAATACACAGTACAATCAGCCACACTCGAAACAACGGACACAGACAACAATACGCGCTACAATGCAGTCACATGCATCGAACAACCAAGACACTTAAAGAATAAAGAGTTAGAAAACTTATTCAGTCCAAAGGTCTTGGAACAAAAGTCTGAATGATACTCTTCCGAGAATCACTCACTCAAAGTCCAGCGTTGTAGTCGTTCTGCTGCTTCCGAACTTTCTCTTCCAGGAAACCTCGCGTCTTCAATTGGCCACTCTCCAAGCTTCAAACTTCTTCGCCGGAAAAAGGTCGGCTTCACACACGCAGCTGTTGCCACGGGTCTTCGCTCACTGGCGGTAGACACACACTCTTGCCTGTAGGCCGAGTCTTCACCCCTCAGGTGGAAATCCTCTTCCCCTCCTTTGTCACGGAAGACAAAAGGCTTCGCCCACAAGGCGGAACACCCTACGCACTCTGGCGTGAAATTCCTTCTCCTGCTTTGTCACTGAGGAAAAATCCTTCGCCGACGACACGGCGGGACACCCTACGCACTCTGGCGCATACTTTCTTCTTCTCCAGATCTCCCATCTCTGCTGCTCGGTTAAATACCTCCCGCGCGAGATTCGAGAAAATTCTCATCATTTCGTCGGCGCAATGCGCAGCGAAGGCTGGGGGAAAGCGCGAGTTGGTTCGACGGCCGTCCGCGACTGATGACGCATCACCACACCCCTTTCCATCGAGAACTTTCCAGTGCTTGCTCAGCCGCCGATGTGAGGAGGTTCGTCGGCGAACCCACGCTTCCGAGGGAAGAGGGGTGCGCGCCAGCGGAGTCTTTGGATGCTGGTTTTCTTTTTTTATTGTTGACCTCGCGGCGTCACTCCGGCGTTTCGTCGCGAGAATTAGGCGGCGCGCCCTTTTTGAGCGCTCGTTTTGTGACACTGCCCCCCACCTTAAGAATATTATCTCATAATATTCAAAACCACACAAACAAGCGCGAACAGTCCCGACACTCTCATAGACTGTAACATAGTCCGTCGTTATCATTGTTCATATCTGTAGTCAATTGAAATGGCGCTTTTTGGCCGTCAATTGGCCCTTGCGCCACTAAAAACTACTCATCATTATCAACATAGTCCGCCGCTCATGACACGTCACATTCACAATAGATCAATCAATATATTTTTACATTGTATTTCAATCTCACAACACATGAAATATAACCACAGGTGCATGAGTACAACACTCTATCACATATTCCAGACAATACAAATGTACAAAGTTCTCTCATTACAACAATTGTACAATACTATACATCACATCACCGTAACAAACAATTTGACTCACTCGACATACAGTTGTGGCACAGGAAAACAACCACATTAACTTAACATATAGCACTGTCAAACACATTCCGAATCGACTTCGACACCTATCCTGTGCATTTCGAGCGGCGCTTGCGCCCTCTCTTGCGGTGCTCTCTCGATCCCTTCTTATTGTTTTTCCTCGTTTTGTTCCGGAGAGCCTTTCCAACGATGGTATCTGAGGTGGTGTCTCAGCTATCGTTGTCACTTCCGACATTGTTAACGGGTCATTACGCTCAACCGATCCTGCCCGGTTATTCACCCGCTTGTTCATGTCACGACAGTTGACCTGGCTGGCCGACTCCGTCATTTTTACACTGTCGCTCGGTTGAAGTCGTGCCGACGTAAGTGCAGCTGCCCAGCACGTGAACTCATTCAACACGATCATGATCTCATTCCCTGTCTCTTGCGCCCAGGCTTCACCTTGGGCTCGAGTGAAATCCTTCACAGGATTGTTATCCGTTGAATCCCGCGGTCCCTGTGTCAGCGGTAGCTCCATCTTCGGGTCTTCCCCCAAACATTCTGGATCGTTCGGCCCTCGCGCCCCTTCGATGTTTCCTATGACGAGGTCGTACGGGGAGGTCGTCATGCATAGAGCGGTAACCTTCCTGCTGAAGTACGGGGTTTCGACCTCAATCTCTGCTTCGGGAAGCATCCGAACCGTACTGTAAATTAGGCAAACTGGTTTCGTTTTGCCTGTTAACTCACTTTGCTGTACCAGATTTCTCCGCACGATAACAGTGGAGCTGCCGGTATCTCTTAACACCGTAACCTTCTTGCCCGCAACTTTTCCAGGCAGCGTTGGCATTACCTTCATAACACCGGTCGGCTGTTTTGTCATTACAGCACCCACAATAGGAAGTTTCTCCCCATTTTTCAACTCTACAAATCCATCGGTGACGGCATTATCATCGGATTTTGGTGCTGCTAGCACACAGAATACCTAGTGAGTTTGACTCGCTCAGTTACGACATGCGTCTGCTTTGTGGCCAGTCTGACCACACTTAAAACGTTTTACTACCATAGGGCTCGTAAAGTTAGTAGGACAGTTGTTCGTGCGATGACTCACTCGGTTACACAGAAAACATCGCGGAACACTCTCCGGTGCACGCTTCTTTTGTTCGGGTGCCGAATTTTTCGAATCTTTGGGACACTCCTTCTTGACTTTAGCCAAATTTATGCCACCTTGTGCTTCCACGAACTGGTCGGCCAATTCAAGCATGCCTTCAAGCGACTCAGCCTTCCTCTCTTTCAAGTACAGCGACAGGCTTGGGTGGCAACTAGTAAGAAATCGCTCTTTAATAAGGAGCTCTCTAAGCTCATCGTACTCCTGCGCTGTCCCTGAAAGTTCAAGCCATCTGTCGAAATAATGGCAAAGTCGGGTGGCATACTCTGTAGCCGTCTCACCGTTAGCTGGCTTTCCTGTCCGAAATTTGTCCCGGAATCCTTCCACAGTAAATCTAAATCGCTTCAGCAAAGCAGCTTTCACCTTTGCATAGCTGGCTGCATCGGTCGGCGTCAGTCTGCCGTACACACTGAGCGCTTCACTACTCAAGCGAGTACTCAAAGCAGTCGCCAATTGATTTTCCGGCCAATTCTGGCTCCTTGCAATCGTCTCATATCTGTAAAAGTACGCATCAAGGTCGTTCTTCCTTTCATCAAACGCTACGAGCAGCTTGCTTGGGTTCAAGCGGAAGCCATGATCTTCCCGTTCGCTGCTTTCAACTCTAGCTTGCATCGGAGTTTCACTTAGCTGTTGCAAACGGAACCGCTCGAGTTCCATCTCGTGCTGTCGCTGCCGTTCCCTTTCCTCTCTTTCTCCTTTCGCCCTCTGAGCTGCCAGTCTTTCTTTCTCCAGCTCCAACTTCAATTGCTGCTCTCTTTCTTCTTTCAGCTGTCACTCCTTTGCCTCTCTCTCTTCTCTCGCCCTTTCGGCTGCCAACTTTTCTCTCTCCAGCTCCAGCTTCAATTGCTGCTCTCTTTCTTCTTTCACTCTTTCAGCTGCCAACCTCTCTCGCTCCAACTCAGCTGCTTTTACTTCCTTGTCCCTCTCAGCTGCCAACCTCTCTCTCTCCAACTCATCTTCTTTTTCCGCTTTGGCTCTTTCGACCACCAACCTTTCTTTTTCCAGCTCAGCTGCCTTTTGTTCTTTGGCCCTCTCTTTTTTTTCTTTCTTCTACTGGGTGACCCACTTCCGTAGTTCGGCGCCAGAAATACCCATCTTCTGCCCAAGGGCGACTAACTTTTCGAGATCCATTGTGTCTCGCAAAAAAAACCTTGCCGCGTGCAAAAAATATCTGCCTAAATCAGTATGTCGGAACACTCTCCTGCACTCGTTAACGAGAACACTGAGCAACACACAAAATAGTTCCGATAGCACTATCAACAACTCGAGCCTCTTTCTCACTACTTTGGAAACACTGTGCACCAAAAGGTCCTAGTCGCGGATGCCAGATTGCCACTGGTCCCGTTAATTCGGGAGGCTATCGCCGGGTAATTCCAAAGGCCGAAGTATCGGCCCCCCGAACCGCACCACGAAAGCGTGGACAATTTAGAAGTGGTCCTTTTTGGCGCGCCAGCGGACGCCGGCTGTGGCCCAAAGAACAAGTCAGAGTCGAGAGTTGATAAACAAAACAAAATGATATTCTCAATTGTGGCAGATCAAATCGATACACAATTATGCACACTCGACAATAGTTGAATACAATGTGTCACCAATCAATTTACTACACAGTACAATCAGCCACACTCAAAACAACGGACACAGACAATACGCGCTACAATCCAATCGCATGCATCGAACAACCAAGACACTTAAACTCTAAAGAGTTAGAAAACTTATTCAGTCCAAAGTTCTTGGAACAAAAGTCTGAATGATACTCTTCCGAGAATCACTCAATCAAAGTCCAGCGTTGTTGTCGTTCCGCTGCCCCCGAAGTTTCTCTTCCAGGAAACCTCGCGTCTTCAATTGGCCACTCTCCAAGCTTCAAACTTCTTCGCCGGAAACACGTCGGATTCACACACGCAGCTGTTGCCACGCGTCTTCGCTCGATATCGGTAGACACACACTCTTGCCTGTAGCTCGAGTCTTCACCCCTCAGGTGGAAATCCTCTTCTTCTCCTCCTTTGTCACTACGGACAAAACCTTCGCCGACTACACGGCGGAACACCCTACGCACTCTGGCGCATACTTTCTTCACCTTGTGCTTTGTCACTAAGGACAAAACCTTCACCGACAGACGCGGCCGGATATCCTACGCACACTGGCGTTAACTTCCTTCTTCTGCTGATCGCCCATCTCGGCTGCTCGATTAAATACCTTCCGCACGAGATTCCAGAAAGTTCTCATCATTTCGTCGGCGCGACACGCAGCGAAGGCTGGTGAAAGGGTGAGACGGTACGAGGGCCGGGCGCGAAAGATGACGCAACCCTGCATCACCACGCTCCTTTCCATCTAGAACCTTCCAGGGCTTGCTCGTGCGCCTATGAGAGGAGGTTCGTCGGCGAACCCACGCTTTCGAGGGGAGAGGGGCGCGCGCCCGGGGAGTCTTTGTATGCGGGTTTTCTTTTTTTTATTGTTGACCTCGCGGCGTCGCTCCGGTGTTTCGTCGCGAGAATTCGGCGGCGCGCCCTTTTTGAGCGCTCGTTTTGTGACAAGGGGTCTGAAGGCCCGATAGGAAAACAGTGGGAAAACGCTTGGCAGTGACCACTGAATTTCGCGTGTCCAGATAGAAACGTTACCGGTTAAGAAACGACATGGCCTGGCCCGTTTTACAGACTGGAAAACTTTTAGAAAAACTAGGGCAGAATTTGAGATTAAAGAAATCGCGGACGTTGAGAGCTTGGTCTCGGAAATCAAGGCAGACTAGAAAAGGTTAACTCGAAAAGTATTCCTATCCACAAACACGCCTGAAGTGGACAAGCGTTTCTTACACCTCTGGGACGCCCGCCGGGGCCCATTAAGAAGATGGAAGCGGCAGAAACACAACCGAAAACTGAGACCTAGGATCGCCGCAGTCACCAGGGAAGCTGAAGAGTATGCGACGGAGCTGTCAAGGTGCAACTGACCGAAAATTCAACAAGCTACAAGGTACACTAGGTTGGAAAAGGACATTGGCTTTACATAGGCCCTCATAGACCAAACTACGACCAAGACGGAAACCTGTACGGCGACACAAAAGATTGCACACCGATTCAAAGGCACAGACCGGGAACTGCTGGAACAAATAGTGCTGCGCTATATTGGCGATAAAACGAAAACTGACTGCAGCCTGGCATACACTGGTGAAGCTGATCCCACTCTAGTGCAACCCATTACCACAGAAGAAGTTTGACATGCTATGCTGTCGGCAACAAAGAACACTACGCGAGGAAATGATGGTATCAGCAACGCTATGATACAGAACCTTGATGACAAATCTATCACAAAGTTTACAGAATTCATCAACAAACATTGAAAACAGGGTACCATTGCGAACAACTGGAAACATGCGGAAATAATAATGACTCCAAAGTTTGGAAAGGCTCCAAGCTTTGAATATTTAGGACTCATTTCGTTGACTTCATGTTTGGGAAAAGTATACGAGAGAATCGTGCTTCAGAGGCTGGAGACCTACCTGGAAAACAATGAACTCATGCCGCGTACAATGTTTGGCTTCCAAAAATGCCCCTCAACACAGGACGTCCCCCTACAAATCAAAGAAGATGTGCTTACCGATGTCCGAAAATATGACGAAAACGTACTACTTGCACTGAATCTTAAAGCTGCTTTTGACAATGTCAGTATTAACGCTATGCTAGAGGGGCTTAGCAAATTAGGTTGTGGAAAGCGAATACACAACTACCTAAAAGCGTTTCTCAGTAACAGAACCGCCACAATCGGTATAGGAGGCATCCGCACTTATACGCTCAATACGCCCACAAAAAAAAACACCCTAAGGTTCTGTGATATCTCCGATGCTGTTCGACTTCGTTATGATCGGCTTAGCTTGAAACCTCAAAAACATTAAAGGACTCAGACATGCCATCTACGCAGACGATGTTACAATCTGGGTGACAAGAGGATCTCTAGGACACAAACAAGATCTTCTGCAATGCGCAGCTGATACAGTTCGCGACTACGCGCATCAATGCGGCCTCGTCCACTCTCCGCAGAAATAAGAAGTCCTGAGAGTCTACAGACAAGGATACGATCTGCAAAACTCCATAGACGTCTATATAAGGGGGCAGAAGATTCCGAAGTGTCCCGAATCAACATTCTCGGCATGTGGATACAAAGCAACTGTCTTATAGACCACACCATCAGACAGCTGTCAGACACTACAGCGCATATTACGAGGATGATCACCAGAATCTCTTACAGAAGACGGGGTATGAAGGAGGAGGACACTTGAAGACATGTACAGGCCCTCGTGGTAAGTAGAATTGTATACAGTGTCCCCTACCAAGCACCACTTCCACAGTAAAAAGAACATATAGAGGCAATACTTAGAAAAGCCTACAAGTACGCCCTTGGTCTACCTGTGAGCACCTCGACAAAGAAATTCTTTAAACTCGGGATAAACAACACAGTGCAAGAACACATCGAGGTGCATCTTTTTGCGCAGAAAATGAGACTGCTGTTGACTGCTACGGGCAGGTACACGTTGCAGACATTGGGCATGAGGGATACTTGCGCAGAAATCAATAACATGGCGAGCATACCAAAAGAAGACATTCGCTAGATAATTGAAGTCAGCCCAATACCCAATATCTCGAAACATGCATTCAGAAACCCATAAGGCTCGAAGAAAAGCGAGATCAGAAGCACAAGAAAAAATTTCAACGCGAGAACCGACGTATTGTACGTTGACGCGACCACATACAGGGAGCACTCTGGGACAGTTGTAAGCGTTGTTCATCACCAACTTAGGGAAGTCAACAGGGCTTCGATCAAAAGCAACAACATCATCGAGGCTGAGGAAGTAGCGATCGCGCTCGCCATCACACACCAGAGCGAAGAGTCTACTACAGAAATTGTTACTGACTCGTAAGAAGCGTGTTGGACGGTACAACAGTGGACGCATATCCAGTGCTGCCATCCGCATACTCAAGGGAAGAAAAATCAACTTCTCGAGCTGCTCCATTACGTGGACACCAGGCCATCAAACTGTGACAGGGAACCAGCGTGCCGATGCCGTTGCCCGAGAATACGCCGACCGGGGGGCACAAATTGACGAGGAACCAGCCACAGTTACTAGACGCTATGGAGCAATTTTAGAACACCAGAGAGCCGTGAGACGGATATACCCCCCCCCCCTCTATCTCCAGTTGCCTGGAGACAGCAGCAGACTAATACGTGCCCCAATCTCAGTCTTCTGAGTAAAATCTACTCGGGAATATACACCAACAAATGCCCACTATGCAGAGAACACCGAACACTTTACCACGTGACATGGGCCTTCCAACACACACAGGTAGTGCCAAGAAACTGTACACCAACAGCGGAGCAGTGGGAGGCTGCGCTGTCCTGCTCTAAGCCTGAAGAACAGCTCAATCTGATTGACAGAGCTTGCAAGATGGCAAAGGCAACAGGGGCCCTGGACTGAGGGTTCCACTTTCACCGGAAAAAAAAATATTTGTAATAAAGTTTTGCATTCATTCTCGTCCGTTGTTAATCAATGAAAACTCGCCGCGTACGCGCTAAAAGCGGACTGAGACGCTGCTTGCCTCCATGCCCAATCGGAGTCTTCTGTCTTTTCTTGGCCACTAGCCGCGATTGGAATGTTGTAGCTGAAAACACGGTGGGCCCTGCGTTCGTCCAGGTTTCCCTCTTGCGCCGGGCAGCAATGTTTCTTCATGATTTGCCCCTTAAGCAAAGTGGCCGACTGTAATGATGAAGAGTGTCAACGGGTTCGAGCACTGGCAAGCAGCGCAAGGCAAAGGAAGGGGAAGATCACGATAGAACAGCCAGCCTAGTGCGCAGGTGCTGTGCCTATTTTACAGCGAAAGCTGTTACGAGATCACAACTCGGACCACGCGCAGTTGTCCGCAGCCGCTGCCGCCACCACCACCACCACCGCCACCTGTGTCGTAACCACATTGCGCGTAATTGAAAAAAAACCTAGCACCAACGACAAAGTGGGGCGCGAGCTCTGGTCCGCTCGGTGCCAGCTCAGTATTCCACCACTGAGCCACACCACTGCTTGGAGCTTGTTGGCGAACTTGCCTTAGGCAGGCTTGATGTCGGAAGAGCAACCGCGTTTATACGACTTATAAAGCGTTTTAAAACAACGAAAGAACAACCAGTCGTCACACAATGCGACAAGTGTAATGAGTGCGTCGTCCAGTGCTCCAACCTACTACAAGAGCTACTTCTTGTTCCCCTATTACCTGGGCGCATACCCGCTTGCGCCATAATTTCTCATCGTCGTCAGCTACTGCATGAACAACTCACACAAAATTCCTTGCAATTCCACGCTTCTCAGAACAATGTGAAATAATAGCATAGCGAATGGTGACGTAAGACACGAAAAATTTAGTTAATAATGCTGTGGTGGGTATCAAACAAGTGTGCTTACAGCTGTTACCCAATAAGTATTTAGAAAGGGCTCTGAAAGGCAGCTCGTTTAGCTTTAGCTGTGACTGTGCTGCGCCTTCCATGCAGGCCTGGCGTTTTTTCTATGTCTAGTACGTTAAGACAGACAGACAGACAGACAGACAGACAGACAGACAGACAGACAGACAGACAGACAGACAGACAGACCGATAGATAGATAGATAGATAGAATGATAGATAGATAGATAGATAGATAAATAAGACCAAAGTTCATGCAGATTATTAAGGAATGCTTAGCATTTAAATGTGGTTGTACGTCTGTGCAGCCTAACAGAATGCTATAGCCATTATAAGCTCGTATGTGCCGGCAAAACTAGGGAAGTCCCTCTGCTCACCGCTTGTCCAGTTATTATGAAGAAGGCAAACGTTCTTCCAAAATAATGGCTACGATGCCATCGCGCCCAGTTGAATACTCCACTACATGCAAAAAGAGAGCGCTATGAAGCAGGAATGTTCTTGGCAGCTGCGACAAGACCCGGAAGCAATGAAAGACATGCCAGTGACGATATGTTCGTAAATATAGGATTCGAACGCTTGGCTTAAACGCGAGTTTCTGTCACAGTAGTGTGGACATGCATATTGTGTTTGTGAGCGTCCATGGTTTCACTCTAACCTCAATGCACTGAGAAACATCATAAAAAAGGCACTCTTGAGGACGATTGAGGACTATTCAACGACAGGAACCTAGAATTTGCTGCCCGGAAGTGTCTCTACCAATTCGAGAATTTCTGAAAAGACGGTAATGAATGTTGAATTGTTTTTGTTGTAGTCGTTTTCCTTTTTTACCACTCCAGCAATAGCCTCATTATGCTGCCGTAGGTAATTAAAAATAAAAATTATAAACAAACCTAGAACCAATCTAGACGCATCTTGATAAAGCTTAAAACAACCTAAAATCAATCAAATTAGTCTTCATAATCGGCCAGTTTTGCTACTTTTTGCCTTGCATGGCTCAGTGCTAGCGGTGCAAATTTTTTTCTTGTTTCAAGAGAGAGATATAAATATCACAATTAAGTTAAATATTTACACGCAACAACCTGTATGTGTTTTTTTCTATTAGAAGCTTTTCAAATATTTTCTTTTTTTTTACATAACAAGGAAAAAACTAACTTTCCGCTTAGCACTCGTTCGTTAATTAATAGCAAGGGTCTCTTTTGTAGAGACACACCTTAAGACAATACACGCAGCCTTACTCACCAGCTATCAGCTGACAAAGAAATTGCTAACGGCATGAGTTCTTTGAGTCCGTCCAATTAGGTAAAAAAAGTCGACGTCTCGATCTCCCTATCTCACACAAGAAGTCGTACTCTTTTCTGTAGGCAATGCATAAACAAGTATCGCGACACGAGCCCTACTTCTAAGCAACCAATTAGTGCACGTGTCTAATCAGCCGAGATTTGAAGGTGAAGTACGCAATAACATTTACAGCCGCAGCTAATACAAAATGGTGTAAGAAGCTGCCAGATACTGTCATCAACTGGGCGAGAAGTCTTCTGCTTTCTTTCCGCTCGTGTTTCCGCCCACGAAGGAGTGATCGAAGAGCTCGCTGTCTTCGAAGATATATTCTAATAATCATTCCTTTTCTAGCTTTTATTCCACGCGTGTTTTTTGTTCACCTTTCAACAGTTTTTATTTCTACCTAGGCATTGTGAAAACGATCATTACGACTGTTGGTCTTCACCGAGGTAATTAGAATGCTCCACATACGTACTAGTGCTGTAACACTGGCGCGCAAGCACTTCTGCAAAAAAAAAACGAGCGGGGTGTTTTTGTCTGCCTTTTGTCGAACTACCATGAAAACTAACCACGCAGCCAACTCCTTTTCCAGGACACACCACTACATGGCATTGATTAGATGTCAACAATTTAATTTCGAAGCATCTCCGTCTAAAAAACTTAATTATTCTCTTCCAAGTACTTTGTTTACGTTTCGATTTCACTCTTTTGTTGCGTGTTCCTTAGTTTGCGAGATAGTGATCGATTGAAGAGGCGGCTGCTAAGCGTTGTTTGGCCAAATCAGAAGCTGGTAATTATGTGTAAGGAAGTCTGTATACACATGTGCGTATCACATCTGCAGGGAGACAAGGATAATGCACGTCTTTCTCATCGTTATGGTGGCACAATTGGCGTGTTCATAAGTTCTAGAAGAAAAATGCCCTGCCATCAGACAACTTTACCCTTACTCCTCGTTATCGCTATTCTGATGAGAACATCGGGCGCTGTTTCGGTCGAGCAACCGAAGGCAAGTATGCGGGACTTTGTTGAAACACCTACTCCGGCAAAAGTCAACGTCGCCGTCGTCTCTTTCGACAGGATCTGGAGGCAGGTTGATAACTCACTAGCACGACATCTGCCGTGGCCAAGAACGACCTGGATTTTTAAAAAAGGTGGTCTGGGCACATTTCTCCTGGAGAACAGTGCAGCCGACAGGTTGACCGTGGCGATAGTTTCGAGTCCGCGAGATGACTGGCGTGATATTAATGAAGATTTATTCAAGACGCTGGGGAGCAAATTCGTGCGTTGGATCGTCACACGTGATAACTTTTCGTTTTCCTTCACTGGGGATCCCGTTTTCGTACTGCCCACTTGTATAGATAGCCGACCACTAGAAAACTGCACCAGTCCCAAAGATGTCTGTTCTGATTCTGATGAGAATCCGTTGCACTACGAAAATCGGCCGCACGAAGAGCTAAGACTCTTCAAACATTCTACAAAAAAGACGTCTTTGACGGGCAAGCTGATGAAGATTGGGTGCGTTCGTTCAAAAAAGTTAAAAGAATACGACATTTGCAAGTATTATTCATACATATTTGACATGCTCAAAGCAAAGAACGTCTCTCTGGTATACCAATCGGCTTCTAACTGGACGAAAGCAGTTCAAGACCTGTACTGTGAAAACATCGACTTGGCTGCTCTCCGATTTCCTTTCAACGATGGGGTACTCGCACTGGCGACGTACAGCGAGATGCACATGGTGTCCGAAACGTTCTATACACTGACGGGTGAGGCAAAAGCCCCGTCACTCTTCGAAACCACACTCCGGTCCGCGTCTACCATCGCAGCGACGGCTGCGTCTCTCACACTTTCCAGCGGTCTCATAGTCCTCATGGGTGGCCCTCCTTTATGCGACAGAGCTCAATCGGCAACCCTGTTTCTTTTCGCTGTCCTCTTAGCGACATCCACGCCGTTTCCAAAGCCGCGCAGATGGGCGAGATCCCAAAATGTTTTTTGCATAATTTGGACCCTGGCAATGGTGCCTCTGTCTCAGTATTTTCGATGCGTTTTGACGTCCCTGCTCACGGTGGGGCGTCCAGCCAGCAACCTGGACACACTGGAGGAACTGGAAGACGCCCTGGATGCGGGTATTGTGGCTCCTTGCGTTCCAATCCTGTCGGCCCCTCTGAAAACGCTGATGGATATTGACCAACCGACTGGGTTGGGGAAAAAGCTCCACGCGGCACTCGTAACACACCGGGACAAGCTCCTAAAGGACAACGTGAGCTCTTGTATCGACTGCGCCATGAAGGCGGATGGCTTGTGCTATCTACCTCGCTTGCCACCGCATTTACCTATGCTGACCCATGTCACTGCATTCGACGAGAACTTCGTAACACGGCCTGCAAGTATGTACATTCGCAAGACATTCCCGCTGAAGGACGCTTTCAGGGCCTTCCTGCAGCGGGTGAGGGAAGCAGACCTGCTCTCTTCTCCACAGTGCAAGTTTAAAGAAATTTGTACACGCTTCTCTAGTGCGGAGATAGCTTCCACCACGGAGAAACCAGTGTTCGAGTTGCGCGGTTTCTTTGTGTTTTACGCAGTACTGCTTTTAGGTTCAGTAGGCGTCTTGTTCGCCGAAGTGCTGGTCGCGCATTTCTCTAAGCCATCGTTTCGTCGTCATCGCAGGAGGCCTTGGCGTTAGCCGTTAAGTGCATTAATTCCACAAAGCATTTTACTGTTAAAAGGAATATTTAAGTGCACGGCAGCCCCTTGATGTCATACACTCGGCTGTTTCTATTAACAGTTAACTAATGCGGACACATAAAACATCAATTATCTGTGGTATTAATTAGAATAAATTGCCATGTTTCTAAATTGAGACAACTTCGCTTTCTCCACCTCACAAAACAGACTTCAAATATTTGCAAGGAGCACATAAATAACAGTTGCAGTGCTAAGATCATGCAGTGTTCTGCTGCTGAAAAGCAATCCATAAAGCATGTAGCTGCTGGTGTTGAGGAGGGCTTTTAGGTAACAGTTTTCGTAACATGGGGTGACTGCATCCTGTAGAGAGCCGTTCAGTCTGTGGCTCTTAAGGACTGCGCAAGATCATTGCTTTCCATTTCTTCAAATAACTGTAATCACGTACCACGCCATGTTCAGCGCTTGTAGCTGGCGGGCTTTCGTTAAAATAAGGCCCCATTACGAAGGATCGCGGCGCTCCGCTAAGCCATCGAGAACCGCAGTCTGAACGAATATTTGTTCAATGCAGTCCCAATGCGTCACCGACAGATCGTTTTCATCGTCACCCTCACCGCCAGCAGCCACACGCTCCGGGACTCGAGTTTCTCCCTTTGAGCAGTACTTACGCAGGTGAGCATTTCAGTATGAGGCGGTCTATACACAATATTGCCGTGTACTTTAGGCTTTTATAATCCACTTAAAGTCATCGATAATCTTTAGTAACTTGCAAGTTACTAAGCAAGTATTTTTTATCCTAATCCCTCGCCTAGGTGTTAGATGGTCCATTGCTTCAACAGAGCATTTATTAATCAGCACGATTTATCCTAATCAGTGGTGATGGTTTCCCGCTACAGTAAGTATGGGCTGTAGTACTTTATTGCCGGCATTGTTTCGAAGCGATAAGCTAATGCACGTGCTTTAAACTAACTATTCAGAAAAAGCTTATTCTGGCTATGTAATTTTGGCAGGCATGGGTATTGTGCAAACGGCCATCAAATGTACACGGTGAAAAGCACCCTAACTTCACTTTTCTATTGGTGTTACCACCATGCGACGTGACAAGTAACCAGCCAGGCTTAACCAGCTGATGTGTTAATGAGCTTTAGATTTGGACATAAACTAAACTGGACGAATCTGTTAGATTTGGCGTTTCTCACTACTTAAGCACCTTGTCATACGCACAAAACTCGGGAAAAGAAACTATATATTTACCTGTCATTAACGCGTGCAATTTTTTCTCGTATGTCTCTTGAAGCTCTTTCCCAATGTGGTCGTCCTTCCAGCGGAGGAGGACGAATGGTCGTGGCACGGGCGTCAAAATGGTTTCCTTCCATACGGGCTGCTTAATCAGTTAGGAAGATGTCGGCGGTGTGCGCCATAACCACAGTCATCTCTCTGCCTGTGATAATGCGGATGTACAGCTCAGGATGCAAAACATTTATAAAGGGTCAGGCAAGGGCCGGAGGGAGAAGGACAAGTTTCGACTTTATAAAAGATATGGCGGCAGACTTTCTGTTATTGCAATGGGGCTCGGAAGTGGCGGGGACCGTACTGTCAAGCTAACCTAGTTCACGCGCTTTAACAGTCAGCGCAACAAGCGCTGATTCAGCCGACACTACATGCCAACGTATTTGAAGGGATAAGGGTGTTATTCTGGTCATTGATAAATACCAAAAGTGGTGAATCCTGACTAGACCAGAGGGCTGCTATGACCTTTCTGATTGATTTGAAATGGCACCTTTACAAAATTTCACAAGATTGCGTAATTTGAGGGTCCTGATTAGCATTGAAGGCCTTAATTTTTCTTCGCGTCGTTCACCACCCAGAATATGCCTCTGGACATGCTCAAGATGAGGCTCTCCTAGAATAAGGCTCTCCTGGACATAATTTTGCCCGGGATATCCTCGATGAGACACCCCTGAAGTGGCCGGGGGAGGGGGTCCCCCGCAGTCACTGGCCACGCCCACGCTGATACTAGAAGACCATGACTCTCAGCTCGCTCACAGGCCTCCTGGATGCCCTGTGAACTCGCTTGAAGAGTTCGAAGCTTTGAATAGCCACTCTACAGCCTTGTTCTGCGCAGATCTTCGCGCTACGTAACGCCGGTCGCTGCCAGAGAATGTGAGCGAGTGTGCAATTATCCTCCCCTCAGCTTAGGACATTCTGCATTATTCCTTCACCGATGTGGCTGAACGCGCTGCGAGACGACGACGAACGTGTCTGCAGCATCCGGAGAGTTGACGACTGTGGTCTAATGAATGCAAGAGTTGGTACCTCCGTCTTGACCGTGGTATTAAGTAGCTTGCTCCTGTTGCACATTTGCTAGCGAACGTTACCATCGTTCACTTAAAAATAGTTGTATTTTATGTTTGTCTAAGCCCCGCTCTTCCTTTGTGGATGTGCGTCCTTCGATTGCCCACTGGACTACCGATATTTCACCGATTGATCGTAGTTTTCGCTACTGTAATGCGTGTCTCACCTGCTTCGCCACCATTAAATATTTTTGTGAACTTATCTAACTTATGACGCCTCCTTTTTCTCTTCTTTCGCAACCTCGACAGCGACATCCAGTATACAAACGGTGTTTGTACCATTGGGTCACTGTGGGCTATGTCACGGCGCTTTTTACCTCTCTCTGTTATACCTCGTAATCCTAAGATATTGTTCTTGGGGTCCACAGAACTGTAAAAACTACAATAAGCGTAACCTGTGCTTATACCTGCATGTTCTTGCAAAGTATGCAACTCACTTTGCGAAAAAGTGTCAAGTGAACACCACAAAATGTCTGAGTCAATAAGTAGTAATAGTGAATTTGTATTTAGTCGAGCTTTTCTTCTTCCGATGTCATAGTAACGTGGATCATAGAAGGATATACGCCCCAGAAATTGAGCAATACCACAGTTCAACAATAATGGAGTAAAAATGAATAAAAATGAACACATGCCACATAAGTTGTACAAATACCACTACTGACCCCAGTTTCAGTAAAAATGAAAACTTTCAATCAAACGGGTAATTTCCACCGCATGGCTCATTTGAAGACTATTATTTTCATAAACTGGTGTGTAACATAACAGTTAGGTAAATCCCACTATTTCCCACTGGCCCCACATAAACGAATAAGCAAACAGTCGAAGCTTTGTAAACTTACGCACAACAGTGTTATTGTTAAGACACTATATATAAAATTATGGCACAAGTTCTACGCTCAACTGCGTAAAAAAGGGTGTTTATTATTGATAAGAAGTAGCGAAAGGACCCGAAAAACATCGCAATACGTTAGTGTAACTAAAGTAAGGCGATCAGCTTCGCAGAAAAAAAAAGCACAGCAGAAACGACGGATAGCGCGTCGCCATGTGGACTATCATAAAAACAAAGAGCACCGCCCAAACACTCCGTACAGTTGGCTCACCAGTAAAGCTGGCACTTCAAGCCACCGTGTTTTTCGCGAGCTGGAGTCTATAAAACTGGGTTCTGCTCTATGTGTTCTAATTGTGAAGCATTTCTTAGCGAACTTTAGCGACTTTGAGCGTATCTATCTATCTATCTATCTATCTATCTATCTATCTATCTATCTATCTATCTATCTATCTATCTATCTATCTATCCGCCTACAACTTTTCGCTCTCCTGGCTGTTTTGGTAATATCAGTAATCGATACGTAACTTATTATGGCATAACATAACTGTATGAAGAACATATATGAATAGTCATAACATGAAATTCATGATATGTATGTCCTGAATGTCATGATTTACAATTCATGATCCTGCAGCTCCGGCGGTGGTCTCGTTCACATGGCATCTCGCAAAACAGGTAAGGCATGATTGCATGGCGAAAGCAAGTGACAGACCCTAACATAAAAATCAGTGCATGCGTGTCATGTAACAACATGACTACATGCTGCGCTCATGATGCGCTTGCAGCTGTTTCGCTAGCGTCACATATAACAATTTTGGTATTTCGACATTTCGACGTGAGGCAGTGGGCGTGCTCGCCGGCTTTCATTTCGTCGCATCACGGCGGCGTTGCCACGCCAGATGCCGGTCCTGCCTTATACTCGCAGGCGCGCGCCACACTGCGTTGCTTTGACACATGCATGTTTCAGCGAATCCGGCATCCCTCCATCACGAAAAGAGGGAGACGCAGTGCTGTCTAGGTAACACATAGGCGCGAAATGCAGCATGTCGCATTTCGCGCTGGTTGCCGTCGGGCCGCGCCGTCGGACGCTGCTTACGCCTGGCGTCAGACTATAGAGTGCTCACGTTTTGCAAACGTAGCGTCGCTGTGCTTAGCGTGCGCGTGCGTCAACGCTACCTTGAATTATATTGGGCTCTTCAGGATGAGCTCGGGTGGTTTCTCTCGCGCCCCATATACCGAATTTGGTGTTACGTGAGGTCAATGGATGACGAAATATATGACTGGTGCAGATATGATAATCATGGCACGCATGTCATGTAAAAACATGACAACATACCGCGCTCATAGCGTGCTTGCCGCTTCGATAGCTTTGAATATACTAAATTTGGTATCACGTGACGTGAGTTGATCTCGTGACGTGACGTGATGAGGATTTATCTCGACCTGAGGTCTACCGTAGTGTCTCTTTTTATGTTAATTTGTACTTATATCAAAACATTTAAACGATGCGTTTATGAAAACTTGACATTCGTGATGTAAGCGTAATGAATAAGAACAACTGGGGCATTTTATAGGTAGCTATTCTCCATACAGCGTGCATAACGTCGGTATACATAGCCACGTATGCTCCAAAACCTGGGGAGAAACTATTGCAAGCTCCGTTTATCCCGAGGTAGCGTATACACTAAGATCGCTTCTTCATTTTAATTTGTGCGAACTCATCTGTCGCCATATTTTGGCATTCCTAAGCCATATACAGTTTCGCCAAGTCTAAGTGTTGCGGAATGGGCGCCTTCGTTCTATTCTCATTCCATTCCAGGGAATTAAAATTCGTCTCAATTCAGTTCATTTGAATTCTTTGGAATCAAACAAACTGACCCATTCCCACTCCGGGAATTGCGGGACCGTTCAATTCTATTCCTTCAATTTCTCAATGTAGAAAATACAACTTGATAGTTTAATTCAGGTTAAAATGAACAATACCATGAATATAGTGTCTTGGGTTGCATTATGGGCTAAAAACATGCGTAAAAACGTTACCATTATTAAGGGTTAGCAGTTTTAGGGCATATCTCACACAGTAAAGCCGCTCTAATAATTGCCATAGGACTGAACCGCTCTCCCGCTACATATAGTAATTTCATGGTCAGCAAGTTTAACGAATGGTGATATTTTTATTCTCTTTGCTTAAATTCGTTAATGCTAAACTGATGACATAGCTATTTTCATGCTCACAAATGCAGTCCTAAACAAGAAAGTAATCTTCAGGAAGATTAAGCAGTTTTGCCCCACGTCTCTATTAGTCGTGAATATTAGGAAAACCGAAATTGGGTTATTAGGGAACAGAACGCTCTGGATTTGCTGGTATTAGATGGAACAGTGCATCACCGCTAATGAAACTTGTGCCTTTGCATCCAATGCGGAACACCTTCAGGGCGGCACTGCTCCGCAGCGCTCAAGCTTGACAAGCGTTCCTCGCAAGCATGGATGGGATGAGGACAACTGTATGTTCACTTGTGCGCAGGTACGCACTGTCTTTCTTGTCGTGAAGGTTATTTATGGTTGTAAGGCTTTAAACTGTCCTTGAGCTAAAGATAAGGCCATGCATATAGTATTCGTTCCTTTTGTGTGGGGTATCAAGAATACCAACGTGCGAGCATAATCTGTTCTTTCCTTCAGTATCTTTTTGAATAATGCATTTTTGGTAGGCTAACGTATGCCACTGTTTCTTTTTTACGAATTGAAAAATTGTTCACACTTTCATATCACGCCCACCCTGAGCTTTTCTATCTACAGGTGGACTTAGAGAAAGATTTGTGGCCTTGGACTTTGATAGAGCATAAGTAGTCAGGCCTACATATCTAATTTGAGCATTATATCACGGTAGCAGTCATTAAAAGTATAGAAACATACTCCTCAATGTCCTCTTTGCTTGGTAATGAGAACACAGGTAAATGCGCAAGGGTAGGAACCAAGCCAAGTTACACAAAATAGATAACGATAATAATGAATTGATCCCACTCCAGAGAACTGGGCGTTCGGTATCACCGGCCGTCACCTCTATATTTAGGAACGTCCGATCTCCTGGGCTTAACCTCTCGAACGCCAGGTTTTTCCGACACGTTCAGCAGTCCGTCACTATTTCTTTGCTCACCAGATTTACCTTATAAAAAGTGCTGAAGCGTCCTCGACATTTTAAGTGCTTGAAAAAGGTCGCAAGCACCACGAGATGCTAAAAAAAGTTTACTTTGGTTTCATTCATCGAAGTTTTGCAACAAAAAATTCAGAGCTAAGTGATCAATCTACCGTTTACATTCAAAACCCGAATTGTCACTGGATACCTCCTTGAACGGTTGGCTCTGAAAAAAGTGTGATTAGACAATTGCTGTCTGCCAAAATTCATGTTGCGCTTCACAAACGTGAGCTGCTCAAGTTTGAACCACTGGACGCAGGAGCCTGTGTGGTTGTGCATTAGAGTAGTACTTATCTAGCCGCCATGGCTGTTGTTACGTGGGCTTTCTTGCTTCAGGTGGCTTCCGTAAGTACAGCTTTCAAAAGATTATTCTCTCTCTTTGTGAGATCGTCTATATTTTTCAAGGCAAATAGAAACTATTTTTGCTTTTCTTAGCTTTTCAGAAGGTTTTATATGATAAGCAAAATGTTTCAGGTTGATAGCAAGCTTAGTTTATTTTAAAAAATTGGGCGTATATGTCTCATTGGTCTATTCAGGTCCCTTGAAAAGTGGGACAACACTGTCTCATTGTCTGTTGAAGGTACTTTCCCGATTTCACATGCGCGCCTACTTAGTGAAAAGCACCAAAACAAGTGGGACCGAGCGGCACCTTGCAAGCTGCACATGTGAACTTTGTGTGTTCCTCATTTCCAGTTCCTGAATGCCATCTGTACCTTCTTCGTAAGATTCCTTTTGTGGATTGTGGTTGCCTCCTGTGAATATGATTTTATCCGAGACTCCAACCATCTTCTGATCATTTTTATGTCCCTGCTTGTTTTTTCGGAATGGTGCAGCCCTAGTGTAGTGCCTGAAATTATGCACGTTTATCAGTTGTCGTACTAACACAGGACGAAACGACATGTAGCTTTGTCGTTGTTGGCATTGTACTGAATGAATATGTTGACGACAGTTGCGTCAAAGAGAAAATAAAATATGTGGTACCATGACTTCTGGGAGCATCTGTCAGAAGTGTAGGCATTTCGCTTTCGGTCGAACCTGTCATCAGCTCGCATCCCCAAGTTGTAGTCTACCGCGGCTATCGGGTAGGTTGCAGCCACCGAAGAGACATTTGTAACATTTCGTGGTACTTCCACAGTTTTTGTTGGATCATGAAAGTTTGACAACAGTTGGACATATTTGGTGCCGTGCCACTGATAAGCTGTAATCTCACTTTTGGTGTGCCAGATGTACTCTCTTTTCTGAAGCTTATTGTTTTGTTTTTAGTTCTACAGGTAAATTCTTTCTGTTTGTGCGAACAGTACCTCAAGCAAGGATGCTCCTCTCGGCGAGAGTTTTCATCAGCTTGGTACACGACATGTTCTCCAAGGCTTTGCTTGGCTGGTTGTGATGCATTCTTAAAATTCAAGCAAATAGCCTGTCTTTGAGTCTGCCCTGCACCAAACTTTATATCCGCGCTTTATGGGCTTCATCAGAAGGTACTGCTTTATGCTGGACGTTCCTTTGAAAGCGATCATGCTTTCATAAATGGCCTGATAGGATGATGACAAGTACTCCTCCTGAATGCTTCTGTTCAGCTTATTGATGAGAGGACGCCGTTTCGCAAGCCTATCATAACCATCCTCTTCTTTCATTTTTTCTTTACTGTGGTCCGTCACTTGAAGGGCATTCATTTATCATGCACTGGAAATGCTTGAACGAAATCACTTTGGCGATTTCTTCAGAGTTGAAAAGTGAACTGCGGCTCCAATAATGGTAAACGTGGTCGTGGGGAAACACTCATCAGCACAAGAAAACCAAAATAAGCTCTTTGCTTATCATCTGTGAGCACAGCCCTCTTCCTCGTGTACTCTTCAGCACCAACACGGTTTGTATGCTCTCATATCACATTAATCACCTCGTCATCAAAATACAAGCCAAAGTACAGCGAGTGGCACCACCATTTTTGTGAAATAGGGGTCCCATGATATTGGGCCCGGGCTCCCGAAAGGAATGTTTTGTTTATTTCCATTCCACCTTTCACCCATTTCTTCTTCAACAGCAGCTGCTTTTTGATGCCCCAGGTTTATCTTCGTCTTCATCGAGACTCGAGTATTGTGGCGCGACGTCCAGCACCAAGTCATCTTCATTGTTTTCCGCCTCCTCCCCACTTGTTTCAGATTCGTCCAGCAATCTGAAGAATAGCTCGAGTGCCTCTTCATGTGAAAGCGGGTCCACTGCAATTAATAAAGTCAGAAATGTATCTGAAAAAAAAAAGAGTTAGTGTCAGTTAAGCTTTGCAAAATGCCCCTAAATTTTTGAAGCATGCTGGCACTGACCGGTACATCTAGCCTCCACTCACTCCAATCCAAAATATTGGCACCTAAACGTGCGGAAACATCCACCGAATAGGGAAAAAAAAGAAAATTTTACCATTCGCCCAGAACTTTCGCAAATACAGTTCGATAACAGCGAAAATTTTGAACTCCGTAATCAAAACAAAGCACATTTCAATTTATCGGATCTATGTAACCGCATAAAACTGCCGCAAAAAACTTCATCAGTGATTGATAATCGATGGCAGCACATTTCTTTGGCGCCAAGTTCATCCAATAGTAACTGCGACAGCGTTTTTTAATAGTAAAAGTACGATGTTTTTGTTATATTCTTTTTCAAAGGGTTAATACAACTCACAACTTGTAGAAGCGTTTTTTCGAACATGCGTCATAGTTAGCCGACGGTGATATCAACTAGCACAAAAACGTGAATGGTGCGAAGACAGAAGATCGCTGGGGATCTGCTGGCTGTGGTGCCGCCGAAGGCGAAAAAAATCACGAGGCGTAAAGAGGGCCGTGGGGGGCGGCATTCTGCTGCCGTGGGTCTGCACGACCGCGGTTTCGCGAAAAATTGAGACTAACTTCAGAGGGGCTCAGTCAAGATATGAACAGAATTGTAGTAGGCACGTTGCTTATAAACGTATTGTGCTTTAATCACCCAGCCAGTTTAAAGGCTGCTTTATTGTTAAATTTGTGGCTCTGAGTTACTAATGTTTGAAGTCTGAAAAACAGCTGATAGAGGAAAACTTGCTCTATTTTATATAAAAAATAGAATTCCGTTCCCATTCTATTCCTCCAAGCATTGTCCCCATTCCAGGGTTGCGAAAATATGGAATGACTCCAGAACATTCCAATTTCAGAGTAGCAATTCCATACCACTGCTGAGTATGCCGTGGTGGTAGTGTCGCTAAGGTGCTTGGCTGCAGACAAAAATGTCACGGGTTCGATCGCAGCTGTGGCGGTCCCATTTTTTTATGGAGTTTAAATGTTAGAGGCTCGTGTACTGTGCGATGTCATTGCACGTTCAAGAACACCAGATGGCCAAAATTAACGGAGCCCTCGACTACGACATCTCTAATAATGTGGTGATTCTGAGACGTAGAACCTGAGATATTATAAAAACGAAAACCACAGCATATCCACGGACTGAATGATCATGAGTGGGTTGAACCGTCTGTCCGTCCGATCGTGCATCCATCCGTCCGTCCAACCGAGGTTTGATCTGCCCCTCCGTGCGGCTGTCTGTATCACGTCCATCCGTCTAGTGAACACTCCAAGTACCGCCATCTCGCTACTTTTCATCATATAATGTTTATATACAAGTACAGCCATCTAGCGGACATTCCAAGAACTAAACGAGAAGTCGCCACCTACTACACACATCGAGGACGCACGACCCACAACTCAAGGATCTTCGCCCCTAAAAGTCTGTCCCCAATAAAGTAATATTATCTCCTGTGGCACATTCCCGCTGCCTCGGGTATGTGCCATCGGCTGATACAAAGGGTAACGGTAGATGATCGTGTGAGCCACCGGGGGTTACAAACAATAACGGGAGACGGACGGATGACGCCATAAGGAGCTTCGCCCCTAAAACACCTTTGCTGTAACCCACGCATGCCTGTGGCCTTCCTTCATGCTTCAATTGGCGAGGATACATGCGCCAACTGCACTGTTAAACACGTTAACAATCGTACTCAGTCAGGTTTTCATGAATATTTTGTACTATATATCAGTTTATTTGTTGAATACGTCGCAACAATTATTAAGGTGAACTTATTTTGCCGCCAGTCCGTGGCCGATCATTTTCTGTGTTTAGCGTGGCTAATGGTGCACTTCACTGGCGTCTACTATTACTGAGAATTGTCATAGAAAAATGTAAGTGCCTTTATTCATCATAACAATCACTAGAGCAGTTCTCATGGTTTCTCCTCTCCATGGTTGATTGTCTCAATGGGGATGGCGATGGGAGGTCTGTGTGCAATTAATGGGTGGTCCGAGGCTCGAATAGAGTCATGGTGTCATACATACGCACAAACCGAGTGGAGTTGATATGCGTCCAGGTTTATTGCAACTCAGAAGTGGGTCTTGACTGTTTGGCTGGTGCGTTGGCCTTCCGGCTTCGAAACCAATAGGCTCAATTGGTGAGCCTACCGGTTTGAATGAGTCGTAGCGTGAAACAAGCGTTAGAGCTGTCCGTGCTTAGACACAGCTGGCGGTTTCTACATGGGTGCTCGGTTGACTGAGCATGGTTGGTTGGTTGGCTAGCGTACCGGGCCTTCTCAAGGCACATGTTCACTGTGGCTTGTCTCTGGGAATCGTTACTCTCGAGAGGTTCATCATAAGGGGACGGCTTCTGAAGACTTAGCACAACAGAGATCTAGAAAGTCCCGTAAGATAGAGAAGTGTAAACGCTTCCTTTCTGTGTTTCTTTTATAAGATTCGGCGATTCGGCTCAGCTACATACACTTTCTGACGGTGCGGGTGGTCAGGTTCCCCTTTCTTTATATACACTTTTCTTGTGAATAGCTTTGTGACCTGTGTCTTTATTGTGGATGCATGCCTAGCTGTAGTGTACCGAACCGATTACCTTTTCAGAAATCATGGTAGTTTACAGAAGAGTTTCGTGTCTTAAGAACTTCGTCCGTTTTACGAGCTTAGGGACTTGCGGGTATGCGCCGCAGACATAGAGCAAATGCGTCTGGACGTACAGTTAGGGCAGGAAAACCTCTGCAAAATACATACACCAGCATGCGAACTCTACCAGGACGCCGATCAGAAACGAGAAACTCCATGACAGTTTAAGGAGGCACCTCCTGGTGTTCACGGACGCATCTGTTCGGGACAGCCCCCGTTTGGTTGCGGCTGCCTCTGTTATACCATCGACTGGGACAACCGTCCGGTGCCGACTTCCCTTTCACGCCAGTTCCACTGCAGCTGAATTGGCCGGCCTTCACTTAGCAGCCGACCACACCTCACTGCCACGCTATCTCAACTGCCTGTGGCGATTCCGACCTGGCTACAGAGCGCTGCGTACTGGTGAGCCACTATCATCTTCTGGGTTTTCCCTTCGAAAACGGTAAAAGACATCTTGTTGCCCGCGAGCTCGAACACGCTAGCCCTCCAAGCCTTCCTAGAGTTCTTTGCATTTGCGGACCTCACCACCTTATAGACAAACGCTTTCTCTTTGTTCTATTGTCTGTATTGACAAGCCGTCCTCTTGCCATGTCTTCAACTTTTTCTTTCTATTCTCTCTTCTTTCTATCGTTTTCCATTCCCCGTTCTCCCATTCCTAGAAGCCCTGACCCGTGCCCCCGCGTCGGGATATAGAAAATTCCACTCTTCTTATCTCTTCCTTTTTCATTTATCTGTCTCTCTCTCACACACACACAAATGCGAGTATTTCCCACTGGTCAACTAATGAATAAAGAAACATAAACTCGGTGATCAACACCACTAAACATTTCTTGGCACAACTACCGAAAGTAATTAACAAACAACCAGCAATTGAAAAACAGTTGTCATTTTTGCCCAGTGTTGAATGCCTATGCCACGTTCTTAAGCTTAGTTTCCTTGAAGGGCATGGTTTGTGATTTTCTCACTAAACATAACCTACTAGAAAACTTTTCACGGTTTATAACAGTGAACTTGTGGGTAAATTTCAAGAAATCCAAAAATATGGTTCACCCAACTGCAAGTTCACTAAACTCAAAACTCACTCGAGCTGGGCACAGCATTGGCCCATGGGATATCCCGTCAAAAGTGGGAAATGCATTTACCTTCAAAAGAATACAGTATTTTTTTCGCTAGTGCCTCGGAAATGCGGAAATAAATAGACCTTCTAGGAAGTCTAAGGGTTCCATTGTCTACTTATGCCACAGGTTGTTGCTGAGACACGAGACCACGCAGCCTTCTAATATATACGACAACATCGGCTAAAGATAAATGTTTTGAATCTGCCCCTCAGCCATTACAACTGGATTGCACCCCCGTTGTCTGTTCTTCGGAAAGTGATAGTGATAAATTTGATAGTTTTGCGCCGAAAAAAAACTAAACGAATGAAAGGGGCCTAGACAACATGAGTGCAAAACTGCGCTCAAGTTGTCTAGGTCTCCTCCTTTTGTGTCCATTTTTTTGGGGGGCGCTAATATTTTGAAGTTATGCATCCTTACCCACCCGCCTAACTTGCCGCACTCATGCTGCTTCTGCGCATCTCCTGAGGCGCACGTGGCTCCTTTTTTCTCTCTCACACGGCCGCTTTGCCTCTGTGGCGTTGCATGCACAAACCGTGTTGCAACGCCACCGATAGGTGGTAAATTTGGAGGCGGCACGCATCGGGTACGTCCGTGCCGCTGTGAGAAAAACTTGCTTGAATGGATCTCAAAATTGTACCCAGGGCCGCAGATCCAATTTTCTACTCTGAAATATTCTCTGAACGTGTGCAGACGAACCCTTTGCTAAGGCGGCCATTTCGTGATTTCACAGTGCTCCCATCAAACCCACGCCAGTATTCGCACAACCTTCAGTAACTTCCATGGTTCTACTAAAGTGTCATTTGCCCTGAACTTTTGCTTACGTCTAAAGTGACTGTTTCAATAAACTCTTGTCTGACAAATCAATTTGGGAGCACTGAAAGAGCAGGGATCCTGATCAAATTCTTTACCGTTGCACAGATCGCAATGTGGCGGGTCCGACTTGTAGGCGCACAGTCTAGGAGTGAGCTGCATCAATCTTAGCTACCACTGCCTTCGGCTCTGTGCCTTACTGGGTTCAGCGGACGGAACGCATCACATCAATTCGAACAACGTGTCCGGGTCTGGGACCACCTGACCAGCATGGTGTCGTCGACGTATACAGCATGAAACGGTGATAGAAACAGCAGCAATGTTCATGTAACCTACAGTGTACTTGGAGCACCGCAAGAGCATGGATGCTGATCGAATTGTTTTATGGGCGAAGCTCCTTATAGCGGCTACCGTTCGTCCCTCGTAGTCCTAGTAGCAGTGGGTAAACAGTCTTACATTTTGACCTCCAAGTGACCAGCATGGTGTCGTCGACGTATACAGCATAAAACGGTGATAGAAACAGCAGCAATGTTCATGTAACCTACAGTGTACTTGGAGCACCGCAAGAGCATGAATGCTGATCAAATTGTTTTAGGGGTGAAACAGAGAAGTTTATTGCAAACTGGTAACAACATTTCAGGTGAGTACAACTTCCTGGTGTAACAAAATCACTTCAGTGGCGTGTACAAACAAGAGAACATAGCCAGGATGTAACACTCAGCACTTGCAATATTCTCACAGATAACGAATCACTCAAGAAAACAAAGAGAAAAGAAACGCAAAAAACAGTAAATTGGAACAGATTCACATATTACGTGCAACGAGAAGCAATTTTCTCGCCAGAGTTAAAACGGCAGTAAAGGAAGTTCAATATTCCCGTTCCGCACTCCAAAAAAACGTGTATGCCACCTTCTGATAAATGCTTCTTCACCCTGAGTTTCCATCTGTTCGGTAAGGTACCGAACCATGACCATTCTAATCTTCTGTAACGCTGGGTATGCAGGTCGTGGGGGTCGTCGCCTTGCTTCGGCCATACAGCGGCGGCGCCACAAGACGAACATTGTGACGTACAGTACGAGTTGTTCAAATAAGCCCCCTCTGCGCTGTTGGCTCGAAGGAATGGACACTCCGAATTGACGACGCACGACGTGCCACACGCCTTTGGCCGCTACGCAGTCAAACATCGTGTGGCGGATCGTTTCTCTTTTCCCCCAGTTAGGGCAGTGGTCATAGGGAACTACGCCCAATTTTAACTGTCTCTGACGAGTGGGCAACGCGTCCCATCGCCGCAGCCAATCAAGTTCTCTATTTTCGGTACGTGGTTGTTTCCTCCATCTCTGTTTTTCCTCGTCAGTAGTCGAGCGACTGATTAACGTTTTGCTAATGCGTGCGGGTGCGAGCTTTGCAAAGTATTCTTCGGTGGCGTGGCCGTCGACCGAACGCTTGAGGCCCTCTGTTGCCTTATAAAAGGCATGTGGGTGTTCTGCTTGAGGTCCCCGGTACCTTTGCTACGTGAATGCGGCTCCAAGAGTTCCGGTCCAATATAGCAATAAGCTATAAATTGTTTCAGTGTCCTGAAAAAATTTGTGAACTGTTTTAGCTGCAAGTGCCTTTGTGAATGTCGCAACATCTGGCAGACTGAGTCCTCCACAACCTTTTGGGAGCTTCAGGAACTTTTGTTGAACTTTTGGTGTCTTCCCGTCCCATAGGAAGGCTATAACCAATGACGCAAGGCGGCTCGCAAAAAGTTTGGGTATGAGTGCAATGTGCCCGATATAAAAAGCATATGCGAATGCTTTGGTTTTCACCACCGTCACTTTGGCGTCAAGTGACAAATTGAAGTCAGTGGCATACGCGAAGACCTGCGTGGCTCGATGTATGGCGTCCTCCCAATTTCTTTTTGCCACCTCCCCGTCTTGAAAGTATACCCCGAGGACTTTTACGGCATCCACGTATTGAATACCACCCGGCAAAGAGCCGTGGAACCTACCGGAACAAAGGGCTTTGCTTTTCTCCGCATTCAGGAAAGCACCCGATATACTCTTCTAACAGCTCCAAGAAAGCCCAGTAACTGGCTTGGTTTCGCACGAACACAGAGATGTCATCCGCATAAGCGGTGATGCTAACTGACTCCAGACCTGTCATTGGAAAGCCCTGAATATTAGGGCACTTTGCCACTTTCCTAAGGAGACGATCTGTGGAAAGAACAAAGAGCACCGGTGCGATTGGGCATCCCTGGCGAACACCTTTTGTTACTGGAAAGCTTGTTGTCTCCACCCCGTTGATGAGAAGTCGGCTGGTCATGTTGGTGTATAGAAGCTTTCTACAGCGAACGTACTGCTCAGGCAAACCAAACATTCTAAGTACGCAGTATAGGTAGTCATGTTCGACCTGTCAAAGGCCTTAGCTTGATCCAATGACACGAAAGCACCGGTAACGTTTTTGGCGTTGGCATAGTGGAACAAATCTCTTATCAAAGTAAGTGTTTGAAAAATTGACTTACTCGGCACTGCACACGTTTGCATGGGTGACACTATATCGGGCAGAAAAGGTTTTAGCCTCAAGCCAAGGATCGTAGCTGCAAGTTTGTAGTCCGTGTTAAGGAGGGTAATTGGCCTCCATGACCGTGGATCGTCAGGATTCATGCCCTCCTTTGGCAGCAAGACTACACGGCCCTCACTGAAAGACCTCGGCTTTTGCCCATCAACAATGAACCTGTTAACCATGTCAGTAAGTGCGTCGCCTAGGACGTCGAAGAAAGTTATATAAAACCCCGTCAGTATTCCGTCTCGACCTGGAGCCGTGGTAGTGTTCAATTTCCTCAAGGCTTTGCAAACTTCATCTTTCGTCGCCTCAGCGCAGAGCATATCAGACGCTTCAGGACACAGCGTGGGCAAGCCTTCGCAAAATTCTGCGATTCTTTGATGCTGGTTGCTGTCTTTGGAGCGATGATCTGCAGAGCAGAGCCTTTTAGAATGCACCCTAAAGACCTCTTCGACTGATTAGATATCTGTGACGATGCTCCCACAATCTGTTCGTGCTGCACCGATAATACTGGTCTGGTGTTTCCTTACCCCTACTCGCAGTGCTTATGCCAAGTTACCTAGTTCATCCGTAGGCAGGTGCAGTTCCTTTGCGCGTTTAAAATCCCCGGACCTTGCCCTCAACAAGAGGTCGTATTTAGCCTTTTTGGCCCCAATGTACTCTTGAATTGTGCCGGTCAGATTACCTACGCGCTCAACGATTTGAATACGCCTCAATGTTTCATTCATTTTTGATGTTAGACGTGCATGGCGCACTTTCCCGGTCTCCTGCGCAATAACATGTCATCTGGCCTTCAAGAGATTCTATGCTGTCGGCGTAATTTGCGGCGTGTCTTCCAAAGACGCATAGATATTCATGCGCATTTCAGATACTGAAACTTCGTCATTTAAAATTGATAAGTCCATTCGCCACAACTCTGAGCAATGCCATTCCAGCTGAGCCTTCAAGGTGAATAGCACTGGCATGTGGTCTCTGAGCTTACGTTGCCCAGGCGTTAAAGAAATAACATCGCATGTCTCTAACTTTTCAACGAGCTCGTTAGGGATGTAGACTCTGTCAATTCTGCTCTGAGACGTACCCTGAACGCGCGTGGCTCCAAAGGTGTTCACGTGAAGCGTTGTCCATGCATCGACCAGCTCCAACTCTCTACATAATTTCTGCAACTCTTTCGACTGGTATGTGCTTTGTCCTTGACTAGGGCCTCGGACATCTAGAATTGAGTCACAAACACAGTTGAAATCCCCTAACAACATGCACGGTGTTGAATTTAGCAGGAGTGACCTGGCATCTATAAAAAAGTCATTGACAAGATACCAATCCACGGGCGCGTAAAAGTTCGCGGATCGGATTTTCTTGTCGTTTATCCACATCTTCACCACAATAACACGGCCTTTTGCATCGAAGAGGCAATGCGCACCCCGCCTGAACCTTGGATTGAGAAACACGACACTGGGGCCACGCGACTGCGTCTGCGTTAAGGAGAAGAAGAATTCAACATAAAATCTAGTACAGAAGGTCATGATGTCGTGCCGCGTTCGAAAGTTGGTCTCTTGCAGAAAAAGCACGTTGACCCCTAGCGAGCGCACAAGGTTCATCATCTTCTGTTGTTTTACGAGATCTTTCAAACCACGAACATTGAAAGTCAAGAAAGATAGCCTATCTATTCAAAATAAATTTAGGGGGAAACGAAACAATCGTTTCCTTCCTCTTTTTTTAACAGCGATGCGTAAGCACACGGCACGGCCTCTGTGTCAAGCGGCAATGGATGAAGTCAACGTGATTATACTCGAAGGACTGGCGCTGAGGTGTACTCACGTGCACAGACAGAACGAACCCAGTAAGCAACACCAGTAATAACAGAAATAGTACACGCAGCATGCAACGTAACTCACATGATGCAACAACTATGACAGGGCATAGCCACCACAGCATAGAGCTCGCAAATTGGCACATGAAGGTTCCATCGTGAATTACAGTAACATATGGAATACTAAACCGTTTGAATGCATCAGAGACAACAAATTCATAGTGGTTGTACGGCTGTGAAGCAAGCAATGCAACGGTAAAGACAACAGGAAGCGGAAAGAATAGATGTGGGCAGCACAAATTAAAAAACATTGAGTTTTCACTCGCATCGGGTGATGGATCTTCGTTTGGCGAATCCACTCGGGGCTTTTGGATGTTCCGGAGGTGGTGACATCACTTCCACTGCTTGAACTACCAGGCTTGGTGCGGCGCTGAGAGTTTGTGGCTCTAGACAACTTTCCGGGAGAACACGTATTTTCAGGAGACAAAAATACCGATCGTGAGGCTTGCGAAGATCTGTCACTCCTTAATTTCTGTGATGTTGACCGGCTCCTATGATGTCTAGATGTCTTGTCGGACGCTTTTTCTTGGGCCTGTACAGTGTGTGTGCGAGGCGTGTTAGGTTTCCTTGAAGACGTGGTCTTTACTTCTTTCGTGGGCGTCGCCTTCACGCTACCTTCCAGGCCCACAGGTGGCCGTTCACGGAGCTCGTCCCTTGCACTTGTTGTCTTAGAAGGTTGGAGCGATCTTCTCGGTTGGTCAGCGCTCCGAGGTGCTTGGGACGCTTCCTCCAGCTGAGATGCGTTCGAGAATTGTTAGTTTTCTGTGGCCTTGAGTTCCTCTGATGAAGACGTAGCAGACGCACTCGGCGTCTCCACAGCGTTGCTGGGATCCTGTGATGACGTTGTGGGAGATGACAACGCTGCGGTGTCCCCAGTCAGCGGGGGGTCCGCTAGGTGGCGTAGGGCGGTGAGGACGTGCTCACATTGCTCTCCGCTTTATGAAACGCTTTCAGGCCGGAATTTCATTCAAGTTTACTTGAAGTGTGCGTCATTTTTTTCGTGAAGTTGCGGGGATTCAAAGGACACCAAAATCTGGGACCTGGACCAGCTTCACGAGAAGAAATCAACATTGGAAGACACGACGTGCACGAACGCAGCTCTCCGTATCACCGGCTTCGGTCGGCGGCGCTGGGACGCTAAACTATGCGGGGTGCGGCAACCAGTGTGTGTGCGTCGACTGGCTCAACACCACTCGACCGAATTTCTTAGACATTTTCTGGCCTAGTTAGAAGTTGATGTTGAGTGCCATTTAACCTCCCTTTCGGACTATACGCCTTGCGCAGGGGAAAATGGAGGTCGGCCCATTCCCCTGTATCTACTGAGCATGCATGCATAAGGGCGCCTAGAAATTATTTGTCTAGATGGATGTCGACAAAGACCCTTCCGGCGCATCTCTGGTGTCGGAGAATCAACCGAATGACGCGAGTAGCGTCCCGTCAAATGAGGAACGAAGTAACGACGCGCGAGTGCCCAGGCCGCGTCTCTCGATGACAAGAACGATGACGACGCGGGTCTGGCTCTTACTTGGACGGGGGACGGCTGGCACACCATCCTTTCCCGCAGTAAAAAAAAAGAGCCATAAACAAAGCCAGAAAGAACCCGAGAAGTGACTAGAGAAGAAAAACGAAAAGTCAGCAGCCCATCCACCTGTCGACGCAGCACTGGACAGCCAAGTCAAGCGTGAGTTCCAGCGCAGAAAACACCGAGGTCCGACGCCCCTTCCAAAAGAAGACATAAGGGTTATCCTGAGACCGCACAAAGGCCTCACAGTGAAAAATCTATTTGGATCGGAGCTCATATGGCAGTGATAGAGGCCTGTCAGAACAGCTTTTGAGGAGAAAGTTTTTTGCTGCGGGTCCACACCGAATCGAACATCATAATATTGTCCACGCCACACGAACAAGTGGCGGGCAGGCTGAGAGAAATCAACCAATTGAAAATCAGATGACGGATTCACCCCTTCAAAGTGTACGTGGCCGACCCAGAAGACGTGCTGCGAGGCATCGTTCACGGACTACCGCCTGGAACCACTCAGGCCGACCTGATGGCAAACCTAAGAATACGGACACAAGGGGTGAAGATAGAGAGAGCCAGGATGCTGGGCTCTTCAAGTCAGCAATAATAACTTTTACGGGTAACGTGCTCCGCAGGTGTGTCTATTTTATGGGTGCAGAGGCGATCTGTTATATATACAAGCCTACCGTACAGGTTTGCAAGATTTGTCGATCAACTGGACACCGAACCGATGTGTGCCCGACTCCGAACGCCAACGTGTGTTCCAAGTGTGGGACGTGTGATCCTACTCAAGGACACGAATGGGCCCTGAACTGCGCCATATGCGGTGAAGAGCACGCTTCAGGAGACAAATCATGCAGAAAGAAACTGACAAACGTGGCTCCCCGAAAATCACGAGTGGAGATGCCTCGAAGGAAAACAGAGTGTACCTACGCCGAGAAGTATTTCCCGCAACTTGAGCAACACCAGCAGAAACCTCCTCGTTGGTTCATCTCAGACCGAGAGGAAGCGACGCTCCAGAAGTGGCAGACATCTAGATCCAGCTCCAGATCACGATCAAGATCGAGATCAACATCAAATACCCCGCAACAGCGCAACTTCAGCAAGCCTGCGGAGGCCCCTGGCAAGCCAAACTTGAAGAAAACACCGAGCAGCAGCTGGGAAACAAGCTCCGCCCATGCCAGGAAAGAAGAAGCAGCAGCAGCAACGACTGGCCTTAGTACGGGGGACGTACAAAACAACGAACCAAACAAGGTGAGCTGGGCGAGTCCAGTGCCTCCCAATGTTCCAGTAAATGATAGCTCCGAGTATAGGAAAATTCTAGAGGAGAACAAAAGATTATCACAAGAAATTAAACAGCTTATAAAACAAATGGCGGTGGAGCGGAAAGAGTATAAACTGGCCATCTCGTCAATGGAAAGTAAATTAGAAAATGCAATTAAGAAAATACGAAACCCAGGGTCGGTAGGCAATCCCACCGAGCACAATAAAGAGGCGCAAGAGCGTCTAGGCGACATGAAGGATAGCGCAGAAATGAGCGAGGAAACGATAGACGAAAACTCGTTCGCTACTCAATCAGAAAGCAGTAAACTAGTAAAGCAAGTGCAGGACGCAGGTTCAAGCAAACAGGGAAAGCATAACTACTTTACATAAACTTCTAGCTGATTTCATGCCGGAAATGAAAACGTTTGTTGTAGAACAACTGAAAATTCAGAGGCAGTATGTTAACGATGCTGTGGGAGGCTTCAGAGGACACTAAACAAATGCTGTCTGTCCGCCCCAGTTATTGACAAACCATACAAAGTTGGCCGTGACAGCATGGATACGACCATGCAGCATGGCCAAAAATAATATAGAAAGTGTAAAACACTTGGAAATTTGGCAGTGGAACTGTCGCACTTTTCACAAGCACGTCACAGCACTCCAAAATTACATGAACTCGGCACCGATTCAGCCAGACGTAATATGCCTGCAGGAGGTTGGGACCAAGATAGTAAAACTGCAGGGATATTATTGTTTACAAGATCCGAATTATCCACGCGTAGCCTCGCTGGTCAGCAAAAGTATTGCAGCAAAGGTTGAGCACATAGAAAGTTTGCGGATAAATCATCAGATAATCACCCTCCTTCTTCTGAAGAGAGGCAAAGTGAAAACGGTAATATTAAATATATACAGCCCTCCCAAAGATAAACACGAGGACTTTGGTGCACTGCTTAAAGATGACGTAGGCATTGCAGGGGTGAGAAATCAACTTGTGGTATTGGGCAACTTTAACGCACCCAGCATCACCTGGGGTTATTCGAGAGATTCCCCTAAGGGAACGCGTCTCGAGCACGCTGTATCCAAACAAGGATTGAGCTTAGTTACTCTACCCACAACACCTACGAGGCTGGGTAACAGCGTAAGTCGAGACACATTCACACGTAATATTAACGACCCTAACTGGACAAACCTGGAAGAGAATTTCGGCAGCGATCACTACATGATCAGCATTTCCCTGTCAACTCCAAAACTACGTAGGGCCATAGGAGACGGGGTGATCACTGACTGGGAAAGGTACCGACGACGCGATCCCCCACCCGACTCTGTACCGGAGTTGACTAGGGAATGGTCAGAGTACATATTCTCAGTTGACAAACAAACATCTAAACGTATCGCAAGAACAGCAGAGACTCCTGCAGTCGACAGGCACCTGCTCCACCTGTGGGAGAGCAGGCACCGTATGGTGAAAAGGTGGAAAAACCAGAGACTTAACCGGAACCTTTTCCGCAGAATCGCTGCTTTAGGAGAGGAGGCAAATCAATACGGTAACAAAATTGCAACTGAGGGATGGATCCAGTTCTGTAGTTCACTGCAGGACACTCTGAGTGCTGCAAAAACATGGGTCATCCCAAGCAACATGCTTGACCCAGAAAAATCAAAATCGGCCACGAACAGAATACTACAACGAATAATGCATGATTTTTCGCGCACAGAGGAGAAGTTAATACAAGCACTTAAGGACAGATACATAGTAGAGAATACCGATTGTTGCAGTATTGAAATGCAGTAAACTGGTGCGAAAAACACGAGACTCGACGCCCCAATCACCAAGGAACAGGTCTTTGCGGCTGCCCAAGCAGCCAAGAGAAACTCTGCCCCTGGTTCAGATGAAATCACAAATGCAATGATAAGGAACCTCTGCGATAAGGTGATAGAGGCACTGACAAACCATTTTAATGACAACTATTGGCTCAAAAAGAAGATACCCGAGGAATGGAAAGTAGCCAAAATTATTACGATACCGAAACCCAAAAAGAAGCCATCCCTGCAGGCACTGAGGCCGTATCTTTGACGTCGTTCATGGGAAAGCTTTTCGAAAGGGTTATTCATAATCGGCTCCAAAAGTTTATAGAGGACAATGGCTTTTTTCCATCCACTATGTTGGGTTTCCACAATGGCCTCTCCACACAAGACGCAATTCTCCTATTACAAGAGGAAGTTTTGAGCTATATACCTACAGTAGGAGAACATCTAATACTAGCTCTTGATTTAAAAGGAGCATTCGACAGTATCTCGCATAAAGCCATCTTAACAGAATAAACAACATCGAATGTGGGACAAACACCTACAATTACATCAAGGCATTCCTCACAGAAAGGCAGGCTTTCATAAGCGTAGCACAAGTTACGTCAGACGCTTTTGAGATGCCAAACAAAGGTACCCCTCAAGGAGCCATCCTCTCTCCTCTCCTCTTTAATATCGTCCTGTTAGGACTCGCGCGAGCTGTGGATGAAGTTCCGCAGTTAGGATACACTCTAAATGCGGATGATATCACCCTATGGGCCAGGCACGGATCTCTGGCTAACAAAGAGCAGACACTTCAAGAGGCTGCAACAGCAGTTGAAAAGTTTGCGAAGGCAAGCGGGCTTAACTGTGCCCCAGAAAAATCTGAAATTATCAGGGTACACGGGAAAAGATACAAAAGTAACGGAAGCATCGACATACACATTGAAGGTGTCAAAGTACGTGAGGTGACCGTCGCACGTATTCTAGGTTACTGGGTTCAAAGTAATGGACGAGCGAACCATACAATAAACATATTAAAATCAGCCACGAAACAAGTTGCACGAATGATCCATAGAATAACATACCACAAACAGGGAATGAAGGAAGGAGACACAATTAGATTAGTACAGGCACTTGTACTGTGTAAGGTTACGTATAGTCTACCTTTCCACGTGTTGAACAAATCAGAAGAAGAAACCATCAAGTCTATAATTAGGGGCGCCTACAAAGTGGCCATAGGACTACCGGTAAGCACACCAACCCAAAAGCTTATGGACCTCGGTATATATAACACATACCCTGAGCTAAATACAGCAGTAATGACTGCGCAGAGAAACCGTCTGTCAAACGAAAGTGGGAAGAGAGATACTTGCTAGGGTGGGCTTTCCATCATACCCCCAGAACCTGGACGAGGTTCTTGTAGAAATCCCGTATCCCGTCCGCAGCAATGTCTCGATCTCACCGCTTCCCAAGAACACGGACGTAAAAACAAACAGAAAGCGCCGAGAGGAGAGAGTGCGATGACTCCGAAAAACATTAAAAAACAAATCAAATGTTTTGTATGTGGACGCTTCGAGGTACAATTTTGAATGGTCAGTTGCATCAGTACTTAGCAACGACAACGGCATGGTGACATGCGCATCGCTGTACACGTCCTCGATCGCCAAAGCGGAATGTTTTGGCATTGCCCTTGCAATCAAAGCGCAGGAACAGAGAGATGAGCCGCTGACAACTATCATTTGGACTCGCAGGAAGCATGCCGTTTCTTTTTAAGAGGCCGCCTTCCGGTGAAAATAAGCAAATTCTTAGGCGGGAGTTCGAAGAACAAATACAGGCTGATCTGGTGTCCAGAACACGCAGGCCTGGAAGGGAATGAAATTGCCTACGCTTGTGCTTGAGGGCTCACGAACCAAGCAGAGCTTCGACAGCACATTCGATCCTTTGAAACACTCCAGCAGGAAGCAATTGAGGAGGATAATGACCCATCCAGAATGGCCCCTTGCGAAATTCTTGCTAACCAGCCAGGCATGCGACAAAAATACAGCGCCCCCCCACAAATCGTTAGAGGGGGAGGACGCGATTTACCTCCGCCGAATTCAAACGGGAGTCTCCCAATCTTTAAAGATTACACAAAATTTTTCCAACGCTGTATGGGCATGCGTGTCCGTGGGGTGGCGGCTCGCTAACCCTCTACTACATTTCATGGGGATGCTTAAAACGACCATCAAATTTAGATACCTTTTTAGGTCAGTACAAGCTTTGTAATACTTTCGAGCAATGGGGGGCACAACTCGCCAACTCAGACCCGGATGTGCAGCTTGCACTTCTGCGTCACGTCAGGCAGACACGGCAGCCAGTGGAGCCCTGGACTTGGGGCCCCACCCATCAAGCTCATGACCCCTGTCCCACAACCTTGCAAATAAAGTTTTTCCTTCCTTCCTTGCCTTCCCCAGTCAGCGCAGAAACGTCGTTGTCACTCGTTGTGCATGGCGACGCGGCATCAACGCCACTGGCGTCTTCTGTCTTGGCGTCATAAAATTCTGTGTCGGTTGCGCTGTCTTCATCCCAATAATCTGGAATCTTCTGTGGCCTTGACTTGGTTTTGCGTAGCAAAACCACCATGTGCCTGGAGGTTCCAATTTGGGTTGTTCTCTTCGAAGCACTCTCCCCAAGCTCTGGGCATTCTTTCAGTGACTGTTAGGTGCTTTTCGCTGCGTCCGCGTGTGACTTGGGACGGAAGCAATCTTTCGTCATGTGGTCCCCATTACAGCACTTACACTTGGACACACAACCCTCAGATGTATGGCCGAAGGTGTCACATCGTTGACAGAAGGGTGTTGTGCAAGTAGCCGCAACATGACCTTCTTTGCTGCAGCGGGCGCATACTCTGCGCATATCACGATACTCGAGCATCACGCGGTGACCTTGAATTGACCATTTGTGGGAAAACCACTGCGCATGAGCAGTAACCGCACAGGTAGCGTTCCTGTACAGGCGTTTTGGTCTTGGTTGGAATACATCAGCCTGGCGTTCCATCAATATGACCCGTAGTAACGGCGAACACTGCCGTTTTCACGCAAACACCGTTGTTTCAGTAACGGGCATGCGTTTTTGGTCCTAAATCAACAAAACAAGCGCATTTAAACCGCTAAACACTGCATTGAGCGTGTTAGTTGACGAAGATGTTTTCCAACCAAAAGCACGAGCGAAGCTTTCCTGTTTACACGACAGGGGGCGCTCACTTTTCCGCAAATGGTCAATTGATAGGAACTTAGGGGCGGGCTTGGCCATCTCCATTCGGACTATGCGGGTACCAGTGCACGTTGATTGATTCTTTTGCAAGGTAACAAATGTGATACCCTTCACTTTTCCGTATGGCTGAAGAGCTGAAATAACTGCGTCATCTGACACGTACGGCGGGAGGCAGAACACACTGACTTGTACGCTTGGCGCCCCGACTGCTTCAACTTGTACCTTGGGACCTTGTAATTTAAGTCCTTGGTTTAGCATCAACTTGGTTGCTTGTGCAGCCAAACAAGCTACAACTAGGAACTTCGAAGCTCCGAGGTGTTGCAGCAACAGCACCCCTTCACTCCCCATGACGTCTTCGAGGCAATGGATGATCTCGTCGATGGACGTCGTCCCCTCCGGTTCGGTGAAGTTGAAGCAGTGCTCCTTGAGGGAAGCGCCGCAGACCTTGACGCCATCCTCGCTGGTCCCGGCAGGGGCCGACGACGATGGGATCAGGCCTAAAAAAACTGGCTGGCAAAGTCGTGAGTGGACACCCGGCAGCAACGCCGCCGGAACGCTGACCGCGTTGAAGACTGGAACGCCGAAGCTTCTTATAGCGGCACCCATTCGTCCCTCGTAGTCTTAGTAGTAGTGTGTAACCAGTCTTACATTTTGACCTCCAAGGTGGTGCCGGTGGGAGATTTTTTCTGTGCGTTGTTGAACAATAAAAGATAGTGCTCAATGCACATGTTAATGGCGGCTAAGGGGGAATGAGAGACAGGAGCAATCGGCCTTTAGGTAACGCGCACGCTGCGATCCCCCTTAGCAGCCATTGGCATATACATTAAGCACCATCTAACAAGAAAGGGTTGCTACATTATACTCACTAGGCTTAACCTACTTAGATTTAGAAAGGTTTAGCGAGCGTTGGGCCGCAGTGCCATAATACAGTGGACTAGTATATGCTACGAACTCGAGGTGGTTAAAGGTGGGTAGTACACACGAAGCGCAAGCCGTGAGAAAGTGTGTGTGTGCCTCCTCTCGTTCAGTCCTTGGAATGTCCACTGGATGGTGGTGCTTCTATATGAGGAATATATGATGAAAAGATGCGAGATGGTGGTACTTGGAGTGTTGAATAGGTGGACGAACGGACACACAGACAGATGCATGGACGGATGCATGGACGCATGGACGGACACAGGAGTGGATTCATGGACGAACACAGGGACGGACGCACGAACAGATGCACGCACGGACGAGCGGATAGACGCTCGGGCGGCCACACAGACGCACGCATGGACGGACGGAAGCAAGAACAAATGAACACGCGGATGCTTCGCCCCACTCTCCATTATTCACTCCGTGGATATGATGCCATTTTTTTATTGCACAGATTCATCCCAAAAGTTCAATTTCATCATTAGAGACATTTACGTGACATTGACGGTGCTTTTGAGTCCACATTATATTGTTGTCATTTGCGAGACTGTTTTAATGTTGTCCGTTTGCTCTTACTAACATCTGTAGATGAGAAAAAAATTGCCCGCAGCTTCCCTCGGGGGAACACTGGGGAGGATGCGGAGCATATAATTGGTTAACGGGGTGTTAAAGTGCGACTTACTTGGGTCGATGGCTAAATTGGTTAACGTGGTTGTGAAATGGGGTGTTAAATTGCGACTTACATGGGTCGATGGCTAAATTGGTTAACGTGGTTGTATGAGGGGGTGTTAAATGAGTGAACACGTACACACGTATGCGAAAGGGTGGCGCTGGTCGAAGGGACGTCGATCATTGTGTTTGTGGATTCGTTGGAATTCATTTCACCGCGACCTTAGACGTCGACGCGCCGTACAAACCAACCGACGAGCGGCAACTGAGCGAGCGAGCGCCGACCTTGAGTATATATACAGCGCGACGGCGCATGCGCTGTCAGCTGTCGAATGTTCTCGAAGGAGAAGCGCGCGCGCGGCACAGATGGCGACGGCGCATGTGCTGTAAGCTGTCGAATGTTCTTGAAGGAGAAGCGCGCGCGGCACAGATGGTGGGCGACGGCGCGACGGCGCATGCGCGCGCGTCAGCTGTCGAATGTTCGAGAAGCGGTGCGGACGGCGCGGACGGCGCACTACAAGGCGCGAGTATAAGATGCTTCCGCATCTAAAAAAATTACGATCCTGACTTTCATTTGAACGACTGTTACCAGTGGTCCGAACTAATTCGCAACTTTCACACATGATGGCGTCGCCATGCGACATTTCTCGTAAATGTCGTTTGGGGGATGGCCACGCAGCCAGCACATGCCATCGTTCAGTCGGCCTCACTTTGGCGGCTCACTGGTGTTTTATATTTCAACTACGGTTATTGTGAAGTCAGGTGGTTACTGCGAGTCGTAGTAGCAATGATTTATTCTTTATTGTTTGCTCGCTGAGCTAGAAGAATCACAAAATATACTGGATGCCGCAGTGCAGACCAACATTACTAGAATCTAGTAACGTTGGTTGGAATCGAGCAGCATTCGCAAAGCTGTACACCGCAGCAGACAATGTGCTCGGCGTTCGAAACTTCTTTTCCTTCAATATACCAAGCACATGCGTTTCTCAATACGTGCTGTGAAATATAATACATGCTAGAGTCAATGACCTTCTCAGCAAAGCCTTGACAACACGGTGGCTGCAGCCGAATATACTACACAGGTCGAAGTGACGGACACACCGGTGGCGGCTGTCGGCGCGCCAGCTGCATGATCCCCCAAACGACAGCCATGTTGGGCTTGCACTAGCGCCCTCTCTGGGTGGTGAAAGTTGCGAATAAAACGCATTCTGGAACAACACAAAGAAACAAACGTTGTGGCACCTGTCTTGAAACCTTACGTGGGTATAAACATTAGTTGCATGCATGCATGAATAATCGGTAATTGACAGTGAACGAAGAAGTACTACAGAAAGAATTCAAAACAAAGGTAGTTAATTGTCAGCAATTTTGTAAATCTACAGAGGCACAAATTTGAGCGTCTGGTATCAAAGATGGACGACTTAGAAAATATAGTAGTCGGCCATTTAACATAGTAATTGATAGAAATAATGAAGCCTCTGACGCATGGCCGCCAGCGGGAGTCGCTGGCAGCTATGCGCTCATTGGTTCGCAATCCATCGATTCGCTTCTGGCATGGGCGCAGACGCTGCAGATATTTGAATTGTCCAGAAGTGGGCGTTTCGGCCACCATCGCCGACAGCGTCGATGCCGAGTAACGCTGGCGTACGAAACGATGAGAAAACGTCGGAAAAATGCTGCCTATGTTTCGGGCATTGTTTGTACAAGGGCTCCGCGGACGCTGGCCGTGTACTCACCACTCACTACGTGCACGAGTGCCATCCCTACCCTCGCGTGGCAGCCGACAAGCCACCGCTGCAGTTCACTGTCAAGGGATTACCAAGAAGGGAAATGCGGTCTCCTTCTCTATCTCCATACAGGAGACACTTACACCGCTGAACGGAAACGCCAGCAATCCGGGAGTGACAGTCCATACTGAATGAACTGCGCTGACCTGAAGACTCTGGACTACCGGTTGCTTCATTGCCCGGCTGGTGACGCGAACAGACAACTGATGATCGTAGTGTACGGAGCACAGTCGCCGCGAATACATTAAGCGTGCTCTTTCTGCGCTGCTTGACATGGTTAGTGAAAATGACTGCATGAGTGAATTCAAAGAATTAGTGCCGCGTACTTTAGTGGATGGTCTGTAGACAATCTGCATGTAGAAATGCGTCTGCAGAAGAACTCTTCCCCAATGTATACAACAACATTCATCCTAATGTACAAACTCAGTTTTTATAATATACTTATTATGCATACCACACAATGTCAAATTGTTCTCCTAAGTAGATGCTTCCCACGCTTTTTACGAGCCAATTACTGAACCATGCCACACTTTGTAGCGTGAGAATTTTCTGTCAGCATTTCAGAAAATATATACTTTTTCTACTCGCACATACTATGACTGTGCCATACTCCAAGGAGCTTATATTTATGCTGTATGCTGATTGAAAAAAGGGGATCAGATGGAACATGTTCATTGCTATAAAGATGCTATAAGGATGTTCGTTGCTATAAGATATTCATTGCTTTAAAAGATAATACGTATACGATCACCTGTTTTCCTAATCATCTAAACTGTGAAACATTAAACTCAGATCATGCGGCGAGTCTGTGTGAATATGGGTGAGGGACATACTTGCGAGCTTGAGTACGAGTGCCTACAGTTGGGAAAAAGATTTTTAAATATGAGTTTGGATGAGCCTGACTATGGAAAAGTGTGCTAAGTCACGGCTGGTGCACTCCCGCGACTAGCAGCGGTCGCGCGACTATTTGGTACTGGCCGCAAACAGTCGAGAATGGTCGTAAACGGTCGCAAAGCGACTTCTTTGGCTAGTCGCCTCCTGACCGATTTTTCTGTCGTGCGACTCCGGTCGCAAAGCTGCTGGAACCAATCAGCGATACTCAATTTTTGTTGTTTGTTGTTTCATTGCGCTGGCGAGAATGGATAAAAACAAGAAATGCCGCATGCTCGGTTTGCTCCGCTCACTCAGCTGGCGGCGATCAGCGCCGGTCTGCGTCATTCTCCAGAGTTCTCACTGATAACGAGATCCGGACGTGACTCTCCGCTATTGCGACTTCCGGTCGCTTACGTGCAGCCTCTGCCAGTGTGAACATCAGTCGCTTTTTGGTCGCCAATCGCAAATGGTCGCGTGCCTGCTGCTAGTCGCCGGTGTGCACCAGCCTTTAGTCCGCGTGAGAACAAAATATGTTTCTTGAGTGAGTCTTCTTTTTGGGAGCGAACGAGTAGATATAATCTTTTTAGATGAGTTCGCTCAAGTGGACTTGATCTGTGTAACTTGTACCTTCGTTCATTAGTTAGTCGGTTCATGTTTTTTTCGAAAAGGTCGAGACCGATTCATACGCACTGTTACAAAGCTTACACTTGGGAGACCGTTCCCAGAATTTGTGGTGGCATCTGCTCACATGAAAGCAATCATAAGAAGTTACCTAAAAGAAAAAGTTGATTCATGTTTTCTTGAAAACACGTTTTTCACGTTTCATATTTGTACAATTTCACGTGAAACATTATACAAAATTCTGTGAGAAACAGTTCTTCCTGTTCGTCTTTATAGAACATATTACCACGTAGTCTCTGGCCAGAATGTTTAGGCAAAAAATGGATGTAGCAACTGTAGAGAAATCCTTTTCTCTTTAAATCTCACGCCTGTGAAAACATAAATGAAAGAAAAAGGCTCATTCGTTCCTGTGTGTCATCATTGTTTTAAAGCGAAAGCAGTTATGAGATCAGAACACAAGTTACGTGTGGCGCCGTAGTTGTCCGGCGCCGTCACCGCCGGTGTCCACAGCTAGTATCGCAAGAAGAAAAAACTATGTACATAAACACGCTAATCATATTTGAACCCGAGTCTGCTGCTTGCCCGGTCAGTATTATGCTACTGAGCCACGCCGGTGCATGAGACTGATTTCTAAACTGGCCTTCGGCAGGCCTGATCTCGTAAAAAAAATCGCGTAATATGAGTAATAAAGCGTTTTAGAATACCAAAGGAACAACCAGGCGTCACACAATGTCAAGTGCATAACAAATGGGTCGTCCAACGCTCCGAGCCATTGCAATAGCTTGATCTTGATCACTTATAAACTATGGCACATATCCACTCCAGGCATAATTTTTTCATTATCGTCAGCCCCTGCATAAGAAATTGCACGAAATTTCTAGCAAGTGTGTTGCGGGTACCACGCTTCTACGAGGACGGACGAAGGATAGCATAGTGAATGCTGGTCCACTGCACAAACATTAGGAATATTTAGCCACTGTGGGTATCCAGTACCCAGCAACTGTGCTTGTAAAAGTTACCCATATGTTGTTTAGAAAAACTCTGAAAGGCTGCTCTTACAGCTTTCATTCTGGCTGTGCTGTGCGTTCCGCGCAGGCCTGCCGTTTTTTCTCTGCAATAAACCGGAGACAATTGAACAGGTTTTGCTTGACTGCTGGGATGCAATCTTTTTTTGGGGGGATGCTCCCGAAAAACCTTTAAAAAAGGATCTGCCTCTTGATGCCTGCGGCATTATTTTTCCCAGTTAAAAATGAAGAAGGAATACCTTGCGATCTAGATATATAACTGGACCTGAACAGTATATAGCAATCTAGAATGGTGGTGCGCCATGCTGATGTTAATGCAAGTCCGGTTAGGCAATACTTCTTTTAATCTATCTTTTCATTCAAGTAATAAAAAAAGATTCAACAAAATGTGCCTCAATTGCTTCAAGTAGAAAGCCCCCAAAAGATGAAAAAAAGTAAAAAGCCTGTGAACTTTTATGATTTTTTACCTCTTTTGATTTATTGATTTTTGTGCTTTGTTTTATGTGTATTTGTTGTGAATGCTGTAAGTATGTACACAGGCAATAAAAAGAAAAAAAAAGCTTCTCCGTGGCTCAGTAGCTAACGACACGCACTCAAAAACAAAAGGTCGGACGCTCGATTCCTCGCGCGAGAGCCTTTTTCGGCATTATTTTTCTTTTTCGCGTTTAGATACATATAGATATGCATACATTTACGGTTAATAACGGCGCTCGCCGTTACACCATGCATCACCAGCTCACCCAAGTATTTGCTTCACTACTTATAACCTTTCCCTCAAGACTCAGCAACCCAGCCGGTGCAAGTGCCATCGTTGCCACTAATCAAACTATTTGTGTAGAGGCTCGGCGACACATACGCCAGAACTAACAGATGGGCGTCGTCAAAACCAAGGCTACTTTCATTTCCTGTAAAATAGAACCATGAGTCGATCCATAGGACAGTTATCCTCTTCGTACTTTTGTATCAAAGGTTTCCTATTGGCAGACTTGATACGACTGTTTACACAAGTCAGCCGCCACCTCGTGCTAAGAACGCATGCCCATGATGCCTTATGGAGAAAAATAGTTATCCACACTTGTTGCATCGGCTTCAACTGGCGCTGACTAACACTTTCATGTCAGCAAGCTATGATTGAATGTGGAGATGTGCACCCAGGTGAACGTTTTGGCACGAGCCTACATGAAGCCTTGTGTTTTAGAGACAGCACTGGAAGGCTGAACGTACCCGTGATAATATTAACTAATAGATTGTTGCAGTATTGATGGCGGAAAACCAGAAAGAAAGGTAAGGCATAAATATTGAAAAAAAACTAGACACAAGCATTTTCTTTTTTATGACATATTTCGTTCAGGCAGACAATGTATTCAGCCAAATAATGAAATGGTCGAAGAGGTCGTATTTTCATTACGTAAATTTTTTGTCGAGCCTGCTGGCGCACTGTGTCCACACTGTTATAATGGGGTCGCTCACAGCCTGTATAATTATTTGATACATCTATTCAACTAGGCAACAAAAAAAAACAAATATACCCTACAGAATAGTGTCCTTCGTTGTAGTATAAGTGGTATAAAAACGTTGGTCGGAACCGGAATTCTTAAGCGGTGCATTCATAACCCACCGACAAATAGGGTAACTTTTTGTCGGTCCTAATTTCATTCCATTCAGCTTAAAATTACTACAGTACCGTTAAGAACGCCCAAAAAATGTCCACTGGGCTTTCTGTTGGCGCAATTGTCTGTCGGTTCTATTAGTTATACAGAAGCATTTGCAGTTAGACAAAATAGGGGGTGCAGCGAATGTATCCAATCATGTGATGGGCGTTGTAACAAACCAATAAAAGAGTACAGTCAGGTAGCTGAGAATTTCACCCTGCGTATTTTGAATACAATATCAAGGAACATGACACGAAAACATTTTTTCCGCGTGTCACAGGAGATTAACTTCCCAAACGTCCACAGCAGCATTATGAACGATATTTAAAAATAGCTTAAAATAAACACTACTTTCTTTTAGCACCACAGGTATGAAAATTTGACTAGGAATGTGATTCTGCAGCTAATAAAAAAGCCTGCCGTGAGATTTCACATTGATTTTTAACTGCGGTTTTATCTTTGGTGAAGCCTTTCATATACCGGGTTCATAGTAACACATGTGGGATTACAAACAGGTAAGTATGACATACATTCAGAAATTCCACTACTCCCTGCCAGTGCACTGAAGGTGAAGGCAATAGTTGGCTCAACAAACGAGTATGTGCCACAGAAATCTGTGCGGCCTATCGGAAGACTATCATTGTCATAAACACCAAAGTGTCACAAATTTTGGGGAAGTACAATTTGAACAACTTCCAGTACGCATAAAGGCAAAAATTTACAAACAACTGAAGAGCGCGTTATCATAGTCACAACACCCTCACTTTATACCTTGTGGCTTTACTATGTCCCTAAGGCTTCACAATCCTCTGATTGTGCATATCCCTGCCTCTTAGAGACCCGGACACGCAAGTGTGGGCCAGGGAGTGGGCAGAGGCAGCCACCGGGTACTTATGTCCGCTGGGCACCTGAGCAGCACTGTACTTTCGCATGCTGAACATCAGCTCTATGTATATACGGCGCCAAATGAACGCTTCACCTCCTACTTCTCCTTGTTGTAAAGCTGTGTATAAAAGCGGTATGGTCAGGATGCAATAAAACTGCAGTACGACCTCAAATGTTATATGGACGAATAATTCAACATATTTGAAAGACTTTCAACACATTGAAGTGCCCTTGATGAAGAAAACGTCACTAGATGTGATCATCATTAACATCATCCTCACTGCCACTGTTTGCCTTTGGCTTTGGCGACAGCCGTGAATCACGCGTTCTACCTTGGGGACTTACGGCGACGTCACCAGCGATTCTCCGCAAGTAAACAAATTTATTTCGTTAGATTACCAACGCTGAGGTGTTTCGTTGCGTTCTGTGCAGCAGGCGCCAGCTGACTAGGGCACGTCTAATGCAAACACGACCTTCAAAGAAAACCGCACCGACAAAACGAAAAGGTATCGTGAGTGTCCCGTGACCTCTGAGGTGTAGCCAGAGGTGTGCGGGTACTCGCGTTACTTCGACTCCGATCAGCTATGGAGTGACGTGAAGAAGGCGGGCAGTGGAATAGGCGGAGCCACAATCTTGCTCACTCAACCGTTTCCGTATATATTACGTGAAGGCACCTTCTCGATCACAATTTTTCCGATGTACTCTGACGCATACAGGTCATATTTGTTAAAAAAAGATTGTTAACGAAACAACAACTTTTGCCAGAAGGCATTCGGCAAATTTGGCACATTATGATTAGTTTTTTCATATCATTGTAGCATGCATAGCTCGGATGTCTTTCTACTGATGCATCATTTAGTGTAAGCAGTGAGATTTTTCTTGATGCAGTTGAAAACATAAACGTATGCCGGATTCCCCAAGTGGGGTGGAGGAGGGCAAGGTTTACCCCAGTGCCTCCTCCGTCGCCCTGGCATATTCTGCTCCTACCGTCTTATGTGACCAGCTCAGTGTAGCTGCCGCTCTACGGCAACTCCGCTGAGAGATGCGAGACGCGGGGCAAAAATTAGCGGCGCGTTGGCTTCACCTCCTTCAATGAATGGCAACACTCTAAATATAAAGGAGGGTGAGGAAGGGGGCATGAATCGAGACATGTAAACTTAACCAATGTGCACCGCCAGCGCGGTCGCGTCTCAGAAGTTCGCACGCCATTGAGAGCGCGGCACACGCCTTGGCTAACACCCACCTAATATCTAAAACATGGGACCATCGGGAGGTACCCGCTTACATTTGTCAGGTAAATTCGATCGGATGATGTAGACGCTAGGTTGGTTATGAAATGAGAGACCGTTGTCCTCGGTGGCAGTAACACAAGAGGAGCATCGCTAACGTGGTGTCCAATAATGTTTGTCAAGAGTTTTCATCTTCTTTGGGAAACAAGTAGCCACATCGTTGATTTGGTACATTCACATTGAGCGCGATATATTCGAAAGACGGCCATATTAAGCCTGTTTGATATTTGAGGGAGAGACAACTATTTCTTTGCTATGTCAACATTGTGCAGTTGCCATGGTCGTCCACTTACGCATGTGCGTCCAAAAGAAACTATCGGAAGCTTTCTTTGACCAACTTCTGACAATCTATTAACAGGCCAGCGAGAAGGACGGGAGCGATTTCACGGCTGGAGTTTCAAACAGTGAACACACAAATTCAGGAAAGCAGTTTTATTGGTCAACTAAGATCTAAAACGCGGATGCTTCATAGACACAACACACACAGAACGTTAACATCATAATAAACAATCAAGTTTAAAGAATGACATTGGCAATGAAATTACCATATAGTAAAGGTAGAGGAAAAAATAGCATGTGGCTTGGCCGAAGAAAGTGGCTCACGCTACAACTTCTATACGCGACGTTTTCTCCATAAAGACAGAAATAAATTCGTCGACACTGACTTGTATCCGGTGAATGGACATTAGCGACAGACCGTTAAGCCGCTCCTCAGCCATTTGGTTCCTCAAATACGTTTTCACTCTTTTCAGTGTAGAGAAGCTGCATTCTGCAGAAGCTGTACTCACTGGGAGCCAACAACTATTATGAGTAGTGAGTGAAAGTTAGGGAAGAGGGCTTTGTCACAATCAGCTGAAGCGTCCGTCGAAAAGTGGGAATTTCGAACTGTTGCGAGGCTTGCTAATTTAGTTTCAAAGATTCGCCATTCACCTATCAGTGTCAGGATATTGCCACATTCTCTCCTCATGCTTGGTTATCACCTCGTTTTACTGTCAGTAACACTCAGCGCAAACCATGCTGGAACTGTTCGAGAAGCTTCGGGAAGGCAGCAGATCATTTTGGATAGATTACACCCACTTTGTGAAAAGTGCAATTTTTTCTGGAACCTACGTCACCGCTAGCGATTACGCTTGAATATTTGATGGCTAGTGTATGAATGCCGACACGCCTCACCGCTTGCCTGTTGATCGACGGCTGGCACTCTGTTCGCCGCTATGAACGCCTGTGTCCTCCAATTGTTTTGCGTGGCCACAAGTCCGGCCCGAATAAACAGTTTCTTCTTTGACCTGGAGTCTGCTTCCTTCGTTCGCGTCACGACCCCATGACATCTGGTGGAGGTGCTGCTTGGTTCAAGGCGTAAACCTAGCCCACGTCGCGAAGAAGACACTGGTGGCAGCCACAAGCACCGTACAAGCTACAGGCAGCAGCGTTTATCACCGGAGTATGGGCCATTACAAGACAAGGCTCGGAAGACCAAGGCTCTCACCTCGACCGCGGTAACGATGACAACTGCTGCGCCATAGCCCGCGATCGTGATGCAGCAGCCAAGAGAACCACCGATTTTTCGTAAGTCATCGTTCGAATACCCGAAGACCTGGCTGCTGGAGACCTAGGACCGAGTGGCTGCCCTCAACCACTAGTACACGGAAGAGAAGCTCCATCGTGTCTGCTTTTATCTGAAAGACACCGCAAGAACCTGGTTCGAGAATAGGGAGTCTGGCCTTCAAACCTGGGATCTCTTCGGCGGCACATTGCTGGACATTTTAGGAGAATAGCCTGCAAGCAAAGAGTCACGACGTTTTTGGAGACGAGAGTGCAACTTCCGAATGAAAATGTGACAATGCATGTTCGTGGAAAAAAATACGCGACTGTCCCGCCACTCTGACCACTACATGCTGGAGGAGAAGAAAATTCGTTTTCTCATGCGAGGGTTCAAGCGAGAAATTCTTGCTGGACTGATTAGAAACCTCCCGAAGACTGTCCTGGAATTCCTGTCAGAAGCAACATCAGTCAAGAAGAGGCTGTAAATGTGAACGCGCCAGTAAAATAGGAAAACAATGGAAGAGAGCTCTTCATGCTCTCGGCTCCGACGACCTTCACGAAACAATACCAGTGATCGTACGGGAAAAGCTGCGTAAATTGTTGCCAGCCTCAAAGCACCTAGTGGACCCTATAGCTGATGTCTTACGCCAGACAGTCCAGCAATTTCTCGGGACACCCAAACTAGCACAGCCTGAGTCACAAGCCATGAGCTACGCTGCTGTAGCCCGACGCAATGACCCCCACCGCGTCCACGTTAAGACGCCGCGCCACCGTAGTTTCATCGCCAGGCATCACCACCACCACTACCACCAACGCCATATGTCGGTCACCTGCTGGCCAGCGCAACGCTCCGAGTAAAACCGACGTGTGACGTGCCCCCGACCACCGGCCTCTTTGCTACTACTGCGGTGAAGCAGACGAAGCCTACCGCCTCTGCCAGTACCACCAAATGGGGCTGCGTGGTTTCGCCATCGACGCGCCGCTTCCCCAGCGGGGTTAAAGACCTCGTGACTTCGCCAACTGCCTCGCAGCAGCGGAATTGACGCCCCGAGGTTCTTCCCGTTCACCATCACCCGGCCGCTACATGTCGCCTTACCGGTGGTCGTACACTGGCCCATTCCGGGGCCGGTAGCCCAGCCCGTACTCAGAAAACTAAAGGAAGCAACTGATAGAGGTGTGGTTGCTGTACGGTGAACTGCTGAAGATCCCCCGCTGCCGACAACGAGGTCACGACGAAACCTCGAGAATCCGCTGCAACGTGAACGTATTCTCGATGTAGGAATATCACGGCCAGAAGAAGACTTGATGACGCAACGTCGAAGCAGCAGCACCAATCGTCGTAGCCATGATCCGACGCCACGACTCAACTGCAACGGGAAGCGACGATCTAATGACCTCGCCTTTCTCGTCGACTGCGACAGTGTCGCAGCTCTCGTCGACCCTGGTGCGGACTATTTCGTCATAAGTGGCACGTTCACCGCGAAGTTGACAAAAGCTAGGACCGCCTAGGAAGGCCTCGAAGTGTGTACAGCTGGAAATCATCTAGTTACACCGGCAGGAATCTATCTGCACAGCTTAAGCCACCAATAACAGCCATATTTATTCTGCAAGCTTGGTCGTACTACAGCATTGCTCCAGAGATGTAATCCTTGGCATGAACTTCTTAAGCCTTCCTGGTGCTGTCAACAACTTGAAAACAAAGTTGATAACTCTATCCAACGAAAAAGCACTGCCGCCGCACATGCTGCCAGGAAGGCACGCCTTAAATAAGCTGGAAGGCCAAGTCGCCATTTATCCTCGCTCCAGCGTCAGCATTTCCGTCGGCACTCAAGAATTAACAGACATGCAAGGTGGTAAGCAAAGGCACAATGGTTGTGTACATATAAAAGATACTGGAAGCCAACAAAGCTTTCGTGATCCCCGATTATGCGAAATCTTCTCTGTCGACTCAAGACCTTCAATCGGCTTTCGACGTTCATTCGAGCCTTCCGGCGCATAAATACGAACAGCGCAGAAACTTGCTCCTGGAATACAAGAACTGCTTTTCGTCGTCGTCAAGAATTCGACAGATTCTGTCGCAAAACATCAAATCTTCATAGAAGGAAATGGCTAGCTGCTCCGTCAGAGCCCGTACAGAGTTTCGACGCGAGAACTCGAGAACGCGAGGCCGTAAAGAAACAACTCGACGAAATATGACGTGCCGACATTATCCAACGTTTAAACAGTACATGGGCATCACTGGTGGTATTAGTGAAGAAAAAATATGGAACACTGCGCTTCTGCGTTGACTATCGGCGCCTCAACACGATGACGAAGGAGGACGTATACCCTTTCCTTCGAATAGTCGGCGCCCTTGACTTACTCCACAACACGAAATACTTTCATCGATGCACCGCAAGACAGGCTACTGGCAAATGGAATTAGACGAGCGAGACCGAAAAAAGACTGCCTTCATTACATCAGACGACCTCTTCGAGTTCAAGGTGATGCCCTCTGGTCTTTCCTCAGCGCCTGCGACATTCCAGCGTGTTATGGACACCGTGCTCACTGGATTGAAGTGGCAGACTTGTATCGTGCACTTGGACGATGTCGTCGTCTTTTCCTCAAGCTTCGAGAAGCATCTCCAGCGCCTTGACGCTGTACTTTAAGCAATAAAAGCCTCCGGACTCACTCTGAAGCCATAATAGTGCCACTTTGCATATGAGCAAATCTTGTTCTTGGAACACACGATAAGCAAGTCCGGAGTACGCGCCAACCCGCAGAAGACAGCAGCCATCACTGAATTTCCGCCACCAGCAGACAAAGAGGCCGTGCGTTGATTTCTCGGCCTGTGCGCCTATTACAGGCCTTTCGTCAAACATTTTGCCCCCATCCCCGAGCCACTTAACCTTACACAGATCGACGTAGGGTTCAAGTGAGAAACGCCGCAGGACGAAACATTTCAAGAACTAAAACGATGCCTGCAGACACGCCGATACTTGCGCATTTCGACGAGGATGCCGACACGGAAATCCCCACGAACGCAAGCAGTGTTGGGCTCGGAGCCGTCCTGGTGCAGGAGATCGATGGGCTTGAAAATGTAATTAGTTATGCGAGCCGTTAAAAAGCAGAAGTCAACTATTCTACAACCCAAAAGGTGTGTCCTGCCATCATCTGGGCTACCTCCAAGTTTCACCATTACCTCTTTGACAGGCCTTTCAAGGTTGCGAGCGAACACCGCGCCCTCTGTTGGCTAACTAACTTGAAGGACCCTTCAGGTCACCTCGCAGGGTTGAGTCTGCAGCTTCAGGAATTACACATAACCGTCGTTTACAAATCGGGGCGAAGGCACTCTGATGCCGATTGCTTGTCCCGCGCCCCCATCGACCGACCACCGCAGGACAACGAGAATGGCGATTGCTTCTTGGGAACCTTAGGCGTTGATGACTTTGTAGGACGACTGCGAGCCGACCCTGAGATAAAGGGCCTTGTAAGATACCTTGAGGGCAAAGTTTTCGTTTTTTTAAAGGTAGTGAAGCGCGGACTATCATCAGTTTTGTTGCGTAACAGCATCCTCGTCAAGAAAGACTTTTCGCCACGTCAAGCCAACTACCTCATCGTGGTAGGTACCTTCACCGTTACGTCCAGAAGTTTTGGATGTTCTACACGACGACCCGACGGTTGCACACGTGTTTCCCGTACGCTCACTAGAATAAAAGAAAACTGCTGGCCACGCCTTTCCGCTGACGTCACTCATTACCTGAAGACACGCTGGAACTGCCAACGACGAAAGACACCACCGACTAGGCCAGCCGGACTTCTCCAGCCAATTGAGCCACCTTATGACCGTTCCAGCAAATTGTCATAGACTTACTAGCGCCGTTCCCGACGTCGAATTCCGGGAGCAAATAAATAATCGTAGCTACCGACTACCACAAGCGCTACGCCCTGCCCAAAAGCAGTACCGTCGAAGTAGCAAAGTTCGTCGAGAGCATCGTCCTGCGTCAAGGAGTTCCGCAAGTCCGCATTACTGATAGAGGTATGGCCTTTACGGCGGCGCTAACTCCAGCGATCCTGAAGTACAACCAGACACACCACCGCTAGACCACCGCCTACCATCCACAGATGAATGGCGTCACCAAGTGTCTTAATTACACTATTGCCGATATGCTAGCTTTGTACGTCAACGTCGAGCTTAAGACGTGGGTTGAAATCCTTACGTACGGGACGTTCGCATGAAGTACGGCCGTCCAAGAAACGACGCAGGTGACGCCGTGCAAGTTGGTCTATGAAAGGAGCCCGGTAACGACGCTCGACGCTATGCTACCAAATGTCACTGACAAAAAAAACCTCTACTTCACCGCTTACCTTCAGCATGCGGAAGAAGCTCGTCAACTCGCTCGCTTCCGTATCAGGAATCAGCAGCTGACTGAGAGCCACCGTGGCAATCTTCGACGAAGCTTCGTGGAGTACCAGCCAGGGGACCGTGTCTCGGTATGGACGCCGATACGCCAACGTGGGCTCAGTGAAAAACTTCTGCGACCGTACATCGAACCGTAGAGAGTAGTTTGATGTTTCGGCCCACTCGACTACGAGGTTGTTCCCAACGGTATTACGAACTTTCCACGGCGCGGTGCTCCACCTAAATTCGTTCATGTCCTGCTTCTCAAGCTATTTCATGCGCAAACCTGATGACTGTATTTTGTTGTAGCTGCTGCTGTGCGTTATTGCTTGTACCTTATTTTTTATTATTTTACTTCCGTCTTTTTTCTTGAAGCATCGGGACGATGCCTTTTTCAGAGGGGGCAATGCGACATTCTCATCTCTTGTTTTGTTATACTTCGTTTTACTGTCGGTAATTCTCAGCGCAAACCACGCTGTCACAGTTCGAGAAGCTTCGGGGTGGCAGATCATTTTGTGGTGATTACGCCCATCTTTTGAACATTGTATTTTATTCCGGTACCTACGTCACCACTAGCAATAATTCTAGAATATTATACGGCAAGTGTATAAATGCTGACGCACTTCGCCGCTTGTCAGTTGATTTAGGGTCAATACTTTGTTTGTCGCTATTCGTACCATTGTATTGCTTTCCTTTTGCGTGGCCAGAAGTCCGGCCCGAATAAACAGTTTATTCTGCGACCCGAAGTCGGCTCCCTTTGTTCATGTCACAACCCCTTTACATAGTCACACCTCAAAAGTAAAAGTTGAACGCGGGCTGCTCAGTTTATGGTTTGCCTTTGGAAGCGTGCTTTGGCAACACAAATTGCAGACGTTGCAGTGCTTTGAATGGTATGCAAAGCGCCGTTTGAGGGAAGCTTTCAGGTCAACTATGTTGTGATGAGATTCTTCTGAACATTTGGTTTTCACGGCAATTGTCACGTCACTAAGAATACCGTTCGGAAGAAAGATGGCGAGGCTCTTTTCTGTTTCCCTCAATTTCTTACAACAACAGACGAACGCAAGACACACAACACGCACTAATGGGAACAAAACACCCTACAACCAATGTAAAAAACTCTAAGCAGTTGCGTAACCAAGGCTCACTCAAACTTAACCGAAACAGTCTCACCGGTGAGTGCTACTACTAGTGAGACGTTGGGGACATACACAGAGAGCAGACACGAACACGAGGATAAAGTCGGCGGATGAACTCGGCGAGGACGAAGGTGACGCTTCCGTGTATGAGCCGATGGAGAATGTAGATGCAGAAGACAGGGCCGACGAAGTGAAGCAGTCTTCTCCCCAGACGCACGGGCCAGGGACAACAACAAAACACTCGGGCCTACACTAGATTGTGGACCTGGTAGCTACGGTAGCTTACTGCTGGGTCCGAGGACCGATGAAGTTTGTGGTCAAGCGAAGCCTGCCACACCGACTCTTGACCTCTGCCAGGCACTCAGGACAAACCACGACCGTGACGCTGGTGAACTTGCTCCACCCTGCTTCTGACCAAACGAACACCACTTCGCTAACTGCCTCGCACTCCTCGTAATGACTCTTTTGCTTCCCTTCTCAATATTTTCTCGCACCACTGCCCACTTGTCTCGTTCTAATCAGTGATGCTGACTTATCACGGCGCCCAGCTATTGGCCCTGGAACTGCAGTAGTGAATTCCTATTGAGCCACTTGCACACTGATACCTTGCACCGCGTAGTCTCGTGCTCGACATTACTTTGACGTCGTCGTCTTCATTTCGGCAACTTCAGAGACGCACACTTCAAACGCGCACCAAACATCGCATATGTACGGAATGAACGAGGCTCGCCTGTAGTATTCTTCCACAAAACGTTGATCGAAGTTTGTCTGGTATCTCGATGTTTCTACCACTCGTGGAATCTCACGCTTAACTCCGAACTCTGCCTCTCTGTTTTGACATAGCGAAAATATTTTGTAGAGTTTAGCCTCCGCGTTAGTTTTTATCTCTTCTAGATAGTCCGCACGAAGTCAACTTTCTCTAAGGTGATGCTCATGTCAATATATGTGCTTTGTCGCCCCGCCATGGTGGTATAGTGGCTAAGGTACTCGGCTGCTGACCCGCAGGTCGCGGGTTTGAATCCCGGCTGCGGCGGCTGCATTTTCGATGGAGGCGGAAATGTTGTAGGCCCGTGTACTCAGATTTGGGTGCAAGTTAAAGAACCCCAGGTGGTCAAAATTTCCGGAGCCCTCCAATACGACGTCTCTCATAATCATATGGTGGTTTTGGGACGTGAAACCCCACAAATCAATCAATATATGTGCATTGTAGATACAGAGCCATGTGGTGTCTGAGGCGCAGAAGTGTCTCACTAAGTGCGAGGCATATCAGAAAGTTGAGCCAACAGATTTGCTGATGGAAGCAATGAGTGGTGGACACTGTTGCTTTGTCAGTGAAGGTTTCCATAAACTTTTCAAGCTATCGAACTGCATCGAAAAGCGTTTCTGCCAACAATGCAACTCATTCGTGATGTTCCAACCACCTTGTTTCGCAATATTGGCACAGCTGGCCGAACGACATTTTACACGCTTCTAGATGTTTTTTTCAGAGCTGCTGTTCTTTTAAGTGTCACGCGAAAGAAAGTGCACACTTGACTATTTGTGCCGAAGGTCTGTCATATATTTTCGACACCTTAGGTGTCCCTCAACCAAATATTACGGGAATGCGATGAGTAATGCGTCAACAAAGCGATGGGGAAGTCATTTCTTATGAGCGCCTGCACACATGGTCAACAACAGTCTTCTCGCCTTTTTTACCCTGCCAGACTCTCATCCTCGCCGCTGAGTCACCAAGCCATCCGATCGGCGGAAACTTCTGACACCGAATACCTCAGGATGGTCCGACGGCTGTCTATACAGGCCGAAGACTGTTGTCATAACTTCCTTTCTCTTTCTTATTCTTGTCTATCCACACGAGGTGTAAATAAACCTCGGTCTATCCTGGAAGAGTACATATCATCACTACTAAGGATGGATCTGATGATGAGGCCCAGATACCAGTCGAGACTGGCTGGACCCGTTCCCAACAAACTGTTGACAGAGATGGGATCCTCCTAACCATCGAGCCCCAACACCCCGTAAGATCGCGAGAACTCGACAAATCGAAGTGGTACCAAATGACTCCACAGACAAATTTGTCAGAAGGATAGGGCCTTTGCCGCACATCTTGCGCTGTGCTACGCGTTCACAAATCTTGTAGAAGTTTCCCTGACTTCCCAGCCCTGGCCCCAGCGCACGGTGATGGAGGCAGGTAAGGTCAATTATTGAGGCGCCAGTTAGTGATGTTTGTCGTTCAAAGCATAGCGTAGTTCACTCGATCAGAAAGACGTATTTGATGATGCAGCGTTCTCGGACTGTTGAAAAGTGTCGTTAGATCACGCCGTGGGAGCAGTCACAAGTTTTGAAAAGCGTCGCCACGGAGACATGTGATCACCTCCTACTGCAAAGGAGAAGAAACTGTCAGCGATGTCGTAGATGAAGTTAATCATCAAGCCGGTGGATATGAAAGAAGCTTTGCATAGGCCAGCGTAACAAGGTCTCGATCTGAAGTGGAGCTTGTGGTGAACGTACGATTTGCTTTCATTACAAATGTGACGTGTAAATCCCTACTTGTTCTCTCTGGAGTAAATACGACGACTAATTCCCTGCTTGTTATTTCTGAAATCAACAATTGCCGCAAGTCTGCTTCTGTAAGTAATAAGTACAGAACGTCGAGCGAAGTGCCTTTGCACGGCGGTCGAACCAAACCAACACATGATCCAGCTACGTTAGCTTCCATCGCTTAGCAGTGTCAATGTGATCAAATGCATTTAACGAGTGCCGATACGGTAGAACTAAAGCTTTAGAACAAGAAGAGAACCATTAACTTCGGTAATGTCGGAGCAGCTGGCCTGTCCCAAGGCAACGCGGCGATCAATTTCTTCCGTCTCCCTCGCAGAACCTTGTTGTGGCCAGGGGTTTTGGAGGTGTTAAGCATCTCTAAACGATTCGGGCGCCATAGGTTCAAAGAACGTCGTTTTTTTCTAAACGAAACGTAAATGTGAACAATGCACTACGACACGCAAAACGACGTAAATAACCACGATGGTCGCCTGCGTACTGCCAAGGCCGCTCGATAAAAACAATTGGCCCCGTATCTGCATGTTACACCGCAAATAGCGTCGAACGATGATAGTCTTGCGTCTGGAAAGAGTGAAAAAAACGTTTATTTGATGTTCTGCGCAAGACAATCGGTGAATGGTGTTCGGTAGGCGCTGCGTTAGAGTGCCTCGAGTGTGCAGCAGAGGTGAACGAGCGCACTGAGTCACGTAACACGTGAGACATGAGTGCTATCTGGCAGTTATCTTGGAAAATGAAGCGTTCGGCCTACACCCGTCTCGAGGGCGATAAGCAGTAGAACTCAAGGTGACGGGCAGGTGTCACCCCTATGTCGTCTTGGCAAAGCGTTAGAAATGCTTGCCTCTTAGTGCAAGCGTTGCATTGTGAGTGCAGCGTGATAAACACTGTTTTTTTTAGAATTACTTATGTATGCCTTCTCTAGTATAAAGACACACATACAGAATATTGACGTGTTATGGTGCCTCAATTAGGCGCAATTATTGCTTTTAATTGACAATCGCAAAAGTGTACACGCTCGAACTTGAGCAATATTTGCGGGTGCTGTGGATGGGGTTGGCCGTTTGGGTATTATTACTGAGGACATACAGACAAAGGTACAGACAGACAGACGGGCAGGCAGGCAGGCAGGCTGGCAGGCAGGCAGGCAGGCAGGCCGGCTAAAATTTTTGCGTCAAAGGTAGCCCGATTGCGTCGAGTAGCCCGGTAGCTCTTTAAAACAAGGTGTGGCCTGTTGCATCGCATCGTCGTCAATTGGCGAACGCGTCTCGGCAGAGTTGACAGTTTCGGCTGCATTTTTTAGGATGGCGCTGGCGCTCCACCCATCGAAGAGGATGACACTTCTTGTTTCAATGTGGTTGCGTGAGGATTTGTGTGTGTCCGCGTGCTTTTCTGTGTGCTTTCTCATGCTTATTTTGTGTACGCTAGTGTGTTGGGGGCAGTTTGCTTCATGTTCCCTGTAATCGAGTATGATTCCTTGGTGCTCGCGTGTGTTAGACGGTTTTTAGTGGTGTTACGCCATTTATCTGTTGTGCGCAGCTGAGCAGCTCGAACGCAAAAAGAGACGCTACACTGAAGCACAACGCATTCCCTTGTGATCCACAGCTTTATGAAGCGTAAAGAAATGCGTATTCTTTGTAACAAAGCACTTATTTTTTTTTTTCAGAAACGAGCGCTCTAGGAGACGAGTGCCACTGCTTAAAATGACAGCATCAAATCACCGTTCCAAGTGTTCCTTGGCGGCCAATCGCAACAAAACAAGGGAACAAGCATCAATATAGGCCCATACCTTCTACACATGCCACTGCCATGCAGCACAGATGAAGAAAAATTAACGCATCAAAAGGGACCTTTTTTGGGGGTGACCATTTTCGCAGACAAACCAGCGAGACAAAACCCTTTCCCCTGGCTGCCACCCTGGTACGTGCTACGCGCAGTACAATTACTTGAAATGTTCGCGAAACCGGGAAGAATCCACACGAGAGGTGTCGGAGGTTGAGACGGGTGGTGAACATCGGCCAAGAAGTTGTCATGTCTGAGCAGTGTGAGTGAGTCTTGTAGTGCAGTCAGCAAATGATAAAGAATCGAATTCTTCCGCCAATGGAGTACTTCGTTAAGTGTTACCGGGACGACGACCAGCGCTGCAGTTCGTTTTCAGGGTTTTCTTCAAGAGAAATTTTTGAGACACGTTTTCCGAATTGTGGAGTAAGCGCGTATGATGAATATTTGGGGTGGCTAAATGTTCTTGTGCAGTTCTTAATGCGTGAGATTGCATTTCTGGTGCAGTAAGTTTTTTCCCGTTATTTTAAATTCCTTTTAACTGGTGTTGTGGGTTGTACTTTGTAGTTGCCGAGTGTTCATGATTTTTTCATACCTTTCCTGAGAACAATTTCTTTTAGCGTCATAGCTCTTGCTTTTTAACTTGGTCTTTAGACCGCAACCAGCAATTTTAATGCATTAAAAGAAGCAACATGTAAATTGCGCGTGCTTTGGTGGTGCTTTTCGGTGAGCCACTACGTCAGCCCTTGTAATCTCCCCAGTGATTGCCTCCCATCAATGGAATCGGTGACCTTTTTCATTTCAGGTGAATCAAACAGACGGCATTGATGGTGACTATTGAGGTCTACACTCCATGAATGATTGGCCCTCCTAGGGTGAACTGTTCACATATGTGGTGTATTAGGTAATCCCATTACCTATTCATAATCGAACCCAAATACGATACGCGTTATTTACGGCCTACTGAGCCTTTATCCTGGGAGGAATGGTGTCGCCAGAGTGGGCGCGAGGTGAACTATAGGCGCGTGCTGCCACTGCGGTGGCACACAGCAGGCCACACATAATTTCAAATGCGAAGCATTTCTTAGCGAACTTTGGTGACTTGTCACGTATGTATCTATCTATCTATCTATCATCTATCTATCTATCCATCTATCTATCTATCTATGTATCTATCTATCTATCTGTCTATCATATAGCCGCCTACGACATTTAGTTTTCCTGGCCGTATCACTAATGGTGTCAATACCAAAGATGGCGTCATGCTATAACTTGAGTGTATGAAGAACATATTTGACTAGTCATGACATGAAAATCATGAGGTGTATGTTATGAATGTCAAGATTTACATTCTATGGTCCTGCAGCCCTTGTGGTGGTTTCGATCACACGGCATATTGCAAAACTGGTATGGTATAACATGATTGCAAGGCGAACACAAGCGACAGGCCTTAACATGAAAATCATGACATGCGTGTCATGTAACAACATGACTCCATGCCACGCTCATGATGCGCTCGCGGCCGTTTCGCTAGCTTCACATAAGCCAAATGTCGTATTACGTGACGCCAATGGATGACGAAGGTATGTGACTGGTGCAAAAATGATAATCATGAGATGCGTGTCAAGTGAGAACATGACTACATGCCACAGTCAAGGCGCCCAAACATTTCGTCGTGACGTGGTGTGCCTGCTCGCCGGCGTTCATTTCGACGCGTCACGTCGGCGTTGCCATGCCACGTGCCAGTCCTGCCATATACTCGCAGGGGTGCGTTGCGTTGCTTTGACGCATGTGCGTTTCAGCGCGTCCGGCGTCCCTCCACCACGATACGACGGAGACGCAGTGTTGTCTGGGTAACGCATTGGCGCAAAATGCAGCATGTAGCATTTCGCGCTGATTGCCGTCGGGCTGCGCCGACGGACGCTGGTCGCGCCTGGAGTCGAACTATAGAGTGCTCACGTTTTACTAACGTAGCGTCGCTGTGCCCAGCGTACGCGCGCTTCAACGCTACATTGGAATATAGACCTTTTTTTAAAAACGCCTCTCTGGGTGCCGCCATAGTCCTCTTTGGGCTGCACAAATGGGCGTAACCCCTCAAAAATGCACTGACAAGGCTGCGCCCTGAACTTTTGTACTCCCGCGCACAACCCATTTTGGTGGTCTCTTTTTCCCGCCTGTGAAAAGGTGTATATAGGGCCCTACATGATGCGTTCATGGCCGTTTCGCTAACTCCACATATACCGAATTTTGTGTTACGTGACGTCAATAGATGACGCAATATATTAATGGTGCAAACATGATAATCTTGACACGCGTGTCATGTAAGAACACGACAACATACAACGCTTATAGCGTGCTCACGGCCGTTTCGCTAGCTCCACATATACTAAATTTGGTGTCACGTGACGTGAATAGATGACGAAGGTAAACGACACATCGAAACATGATAATCTTGACACGAAAGTCATGTATGACATCATTTACATCTACTTCGAAACGTTGGGCTGGTTTTAAAGTGACATATCAGCATTTCTCATGTGTGCTTCGCATATCATCGATTCCCACTGTACATGGGATCTGCTAATTTCTTTGCCTTTTTAAGCAGTAGCCGAGCTACTACTTTCGCGAAGAGTGTTGAGCAAGTTCGCCAACTATGTCACTTCCGTCGGCGTGCATTAGACGAATAAGTGGGGAGCAGCGTAAGCACTCATATAACGGGTAGGTGTCTCAACTCTACAAATTATTTTCACTGTTTGCGCAGCGGACATAGGTAGCGGAGAAAGGGTCGTGGGGTTGGCATAGGGGCTAGTGGGGTCGGATGCGTTCATGGGTCGTTGAATCCACTTCACTCTTTACTAATGTTCCCTTTTCCAAGCTCTCCATGTATAGAGTGCCTTTGGCTGCTTCCCTCGGCAGAAGGTCTTTGGCAATATGTATAGACAATGTGGCCGAAGGCTTGTGAGTCACTGGGATGTCTTCTATATTGTGCGGGCATTGGTGTCCCTGACGCCACAGACATATGGGTGAGTGCTGTTTCTGTTTCGATGTCGATTCACGTGATGAACGCTGAATTTCTCGGCGAGCAGAGAATAAAGGTTCCTTGGTAGCTAATATTGGTTAGTTCCTTAAATAGTCTTTACTTTTCATTTGTTTAAATACACACGCCACTGCTTGTACTTGTGCTTCTATATTCTGGCGGGCGTTATATACTAACTAGACGATTGTCGGGAGAGAACAGGGAGAACACTCGGCCCCTCCTTGCCTATGTGTCTGACAGCTGCTGCCACATGATGACACTGAAGCGCAGTCGAAAGTTGTTTCATTTTCAATATTACACGTCTTGTAGAATGAAACGTATCCCAGTATGGTCGATATCGTAAAGTACACGTGTTCTTGAATGCTTCGCTTGCACCGCACGCAACTAATTGCGAAGAATAGCCTTCAGTTCAATTTAGATGAAGACCAAGGAGACACGCAGAACAGATACGATCGCTGCGTTCTGTGTGTCTCCTTAGTCCTCGTCTAAATCACGCTGAAGCTTATTAATTTATGCACCGATTCGCCCAAGTCAAAGTGCTATTGTAATCGTGATGCTTACGCAGAACTGTTGCGACCTTTTGTTAAGGTGCTCATTGTGCTGTGAGCAGGGTTTTCACATCAGATTTTCACTTGATCAAAAGCAAATTTTTGCCAGAGCTTATGCAGTGCCATTCAAGGGCCTGTAAGCGTCGCAATAATCAGGTTTTCACATCAGATTTTCACTTGATCAAAAGCTAATTTTTGCCAGAGCTTATGCAGTGCCATTCAAGGGCCTGTAAGCGTCGCAATTGTAAATCTGAGCTGGAACTTCCTTTCTGCGCATGTTGAATCCGACGGCCAGCGAGAGTAATTCGATAGAGTTACCCAATGAAAGAGGAGTGCAATGGTTCCGCTCTTGTGGTGAGGGGGAAACCATCGGTTGCAGCGGAACAGGTGGAAACCGGCAGCAGTCTTGATCGCGGGGAAGAGGAGCGTTTCAAAGTGCCGTGCTCAGACAACATGCCGACAGCCACGCAAAGCGACCAAGCCTGTCCAATTAACGATCACCTGCCGATGTGTAACGAGCTGCTCTTCGATATTGGCATGGAGCTTCGAGAACAACGTGGAGGCTCGTTGTCCTTGGTGAGCTATCAGCCGTTCGAAGCCAGCGTAATTCAATCTCCCGACAGAGATCTGTGTGGGGCGAATACTTTCCTTCGGTGGCTGCTCAGAAACCACGTCTGCATTGCTGGCCTCGAACTCAAATATAAATGGGCAACGGCACACATCCGGATTGTCCTAGAAGAACTGCCCGAAAACTCTCGCCTGAAGAAGCTTAGGGTGGAGTTTCCTTATGGAGACAGCCTGCAGACTCAATTTGCAACACTATTACCCAGGCTTCGCTACCTCGAAGAACTGCATTGCTATATGTCTCCGAGCACGGACGCTCTTGTGGCCGCAGTGTCGGCTCATCTGCGAACTACTACTCGCCTTACCTCCCTCGTTTTCCACGCTTGCTTCGAGAACAGCCAACCACCGAAGATATTAGTCGACGCGCTGGCCACAAACTCGACACTAAAGTCGCTTGAGCTTTGGGCAAACTGGATGACAACATAGCTTCCAGGGTGCCTCAGCAAACATTTGAGGAATAACGGATTTGTGACAGATCTGACAATTTTTGTTGGAGCTATCGATCACGAAGAGCTGTTGCTAGACGAGTCCCTCATTGGAAACTGTACTCTCTCGGCGCTTCACATTTGTAGAGTTTGTGGCAGCGAAAGAACTGCGAAGTTCTTGGCCAACATACTCGCAGGTTGTGCCGCACTGAAGAAAGTCTCCTTCGGCGGTGTGCGGGACGAGTATGCCGATATACCTGAGTCGTCATTGACGCGCTGCGCGCAGGCACTGGCAGAAAATCAAACCCTAGAGGAGCTAGCGGTACAGTACTCCTTGTGGCACCCCAACAACTGGATCGCTTTCTTCACGGTCTTGCCAAAAAATGATCATCTTAAAAAGCTAGAAGTCTCTAATCACGGGCCTCAGGAATATGAAAGGCTACTTTCACTGCTCCAAGCACTGACGCAGACGAAGTTATCACGACGTGTTTTCTTTGGGAGTTACGTGCATGGAACCATGGCAGTGGACCTCATGCATGTTAGGTTCTTTTCAAGCATCCATATTTACGGAGAGGCGAACGTGAAAGTCCGTGCTTTAGAACCACTCCCCGTGTTTGATCACTTTGGGTGCCTTTCAATGGGAATATTTGAGCCCGATGAACGACTGTTCTTTTCACTCGGCAAGTACATCCGGGCAACTAGAACGCTCAAGGAACTACACCTTCTCGTGTATAATGAAGCGGAAGCCGTAACCTATTCGTGTTGTAATGTCTTCTTCGAATCTCTTTCAGCGAATACCAGCATCGCATATGTCTACTTTGACAACAGTTACAATTTTGCTTATAATAACCACCTTGCTGTCACTATCGCGCTGAGCAGAAGCATCACTCGCGTATTCTATACCCAGAGTGGGTCGCAATGGAACCCAACGGACTTCGTTTTGCCCCTGTCGGAGGCAACAGACGGAAATTATTATCTTCTTAAAGTCCAGCTGTACAGCACCGCCGAAGTGGGCGCCGATGTGAGAAGCTGCTTGTTCAGAATCCGAGAAAGGACGCGAAGGAACTGCCTTTTGGTTGAACGTGCTGCTGCCTTCAAAGAAACCACTCCTCTCGATTGGTAGGTCTGTTTCAAACTTTGCTCTTTAAAAGAAACTAATTTGGTGTGAAAAAATATCAGCCTACGATTCGAAAGAGTGTAATGCGTTGAAGGGGTATTAACAGCCCTTTTAAAGGTGTCTTACACTGTCAAACAAATCTCGTGTCTACAAAGACGGTTCTAAAAAATTTTGCGGCTCACGAATTGCTAGTGAGATATTACATTTTGATAAGAAAGCCAGTGTCCTCTGGAGAATTCACCTACAGTCACACTATTTTGACGTCAGGGTACACAAATACTGGTGATTTAATGCAGCTGTCTGGCTAGGTATGGTGTCGTTGAGCGCAAAAACTTCTAAAATTGCTGCTTTCGTTTGCCCAAAGCATCCAAAATGACTGCGTGTGCACCACTGATAAAGAGATGGAGCTGAGCAGATATGGAAACATCCCAATATCACTCGTAAGCATGTGTCGAGAAGGCGGTACGGTGTTGCGTCGACAGGTTACAGGCGCCCAGCTGGTGCAGCGGCGGCAGGGTGGGGGGTTGTTTTATTTCTCTTTTTTCGCCCTCGCGCTTTTGTCTGATTGATTGATTGATTGATATGTGGGGTTTAACGTCCCAAAACCACTATATGATTATGAGAGACGCCGTAGTGGAAGGCTCCTGAAATTTAGACCACCTGGGGTTCTTTAACGTGCACCCAAATCTGAGCACACGGGCCTACAACATTTCCACCTCCATCGGAAATGCAGCCGCCGCAGCCGGGATTCGAACCCGCGCCCTGCGGGTCAGCAGCCGAGTACCTTAGCCACTAGACCACCGCGGCGGGGTGCGCTTGTGTCTGAACAGTTCTGCGTAAGTTGATGCCGGCTCCTGGCGATAGGCTGGCGCGACAAAGACGGCAGCCCTCCCCCTTTTTTCTGTTTTTTTTCCTTCTTGCGCCTGCTCTTACCGGCTGTATGCGTTACTTCACGGCTATTTTTTTATTGCTGGGCTCCCTATAGACACGATTTTAGTTAGTACGCCGGAGCGCGCCGCCTATATACCATTCGTTATCCGGCACTTGAATGAGAGTGTATTTTGTAGGCTCCTGGGGGCTTGGCTTTTCATTTGACGAAAAAAAAACAACTAGAGAAATTTTCTGTCAACACCCCTTTAAGGCGATCGAAAGACTTCACAACGGTTGTTCTGGCCGAACAGCCAGAGATGCCAAAATTAAGTTAATCCTGAATAGAAACCTTGCCAATTATGCCTAAGTGAGCACAATGACATTGTCTTGCCACCAAATCGGTTCAATAAGATATACGTGTGGCAGTAAAACTGTCATTTGAAAGCCACTGAGGTATGAACCCAGGGAAGACTGAGATTAAACTGAAACGGGAACACCTTTTCTGGATAGCTTCGTGACTACAGGCTGAATACCGACACACAAAATATTTCTTCTCGCTACATTGTTGGCATCTATTATCAAAATCACACCGTCTCATAAATTGATTAACAACGAAAGCGAGAAGTTCGTTTTATCAGTCGTGCAAGTGCGCTTCTTGGTTGTGAGCCCCCAAAAATAAAAAGACGACAATGAAGATAGACAAACAAGCCGGCATCGCTACGCTCGTCATTGCATTTTTGCTGTATTCAATGAATACTTCCTTCCAGTTGTTTAATCCGATTGCCATATCGCCACGAGCGTCTGTTGAAACGTTTGTCGGTATCTGAAGCTTAAGTGTTGTATAATAGTTTTTCCAACCCTCTTAGTCCAGTACGTTCATTCACTGCTGCTCAGTCACTGGAAGATGGTTAGGTTCACTCCGAGAAAATTGTGTATTGTAAGCGTGGGTAAGACCAGCTTACCTCATTGAATGTTTTGACCAGCACATTCATTAATTTTCTAATTACAACTGTTTGAAGTGTATGCATAGATCCATCCCTCATCACATTTATTCTCTGCCATCAGCTCATTTAAATATGGCTACTCTGAAGTACCAATAAAAGAGCATTTCCAAAAGCGTTGTCTTTTTTTTCCGTCACTTTCACATGTATATTCGATTCCAATAGGTTGAAAGTCATATCAAATGAAGGAATATATACATCGTCTTCATCTGAAGCAGTACATTTGTAATGGCGCCCTCATTAAGATACAACACTGTATGCGCGCATCTGCACTATGCTTAAATACAATTAAAATATCACAGAGCCCTATAGCTTTTGTTTTGCCAGTCGTGGGCTCTTACATTGAGTCGATAGCTCGGCTAAAGCCCGTATGATCGTGATAAAACATGAGCGAATAGAATAAAGGACACCGACCAAAGTAGTGTACACAAATAGGTAAGAGACGTTTTGGACTAACTATGAAAACCTTTATTATAATTATTAAAGGGTCACTAAAATGCAAATCTATTTTATAGGTTTTAGTGAAGGACAGTTTCATTTTTCCAAAAACACCACTTTTACTGTAACAAGATATATTTTGAATTATTTATTTATATCACGATACTGCAGGCCTGCAAAGCGCAGACAGGATTGGGTTAAAAAAATTAAAAAGAACAGTACAGAAATAATCGATTAACAATACTAGCACCACGTGTAATGCATCAGTTTTTCTGTAAAGTGATGTTCAAACTAATAAATAAAAGATGGGACCAATACCATACTACACTTTCACAATAAGCTTTATAACATTCTCAGCGATTAGATGACAAATGTTGTTCAAGGGCTTCATCAAAAGTGTCTGCCTCGCAAACAAACTCGGGGAGACTATTAAATCCGAAACACTGCGGAGTAAAAGCCTGTGTTTCAATGCCTCTGCTTCGGCAAAACGTGTTGAAGAGTGTGTTTGTGAATATTGTTCATAGTTCTGGCTGTAGTGGCTGTCAAATATGAGGGTGCAGACATACTAAGAGAGCCGATTAAAATATTACGCAGAAACTTAAGTAGACTGACTTTACTGCGGACAGCTAGTGGGGGGATATTATAAGTTGAGTTGGGGAATCATAAGTTGAGTTGGGGAATCTAGCCTTTTGCGTTTAATAAATGTATATGTAATGGCTTTCTTTTGTAACGCTTCTAACCTCTGTATATCTTTTTTTGTGTACGGATCTCACACCACGGATGCATATTCAGATTCAGGTCTGATAATAGCATTATATGTTCAATGATTAACATTCTCAGTAGTCTTTGTGAGCTTCCTTTGAAAAAACACAATTTCCGATAAGTAGAAGTGCCAATTTACGAAATGTGTGCCCGTCATGTCATGCCACTTGAAATGGTGATCCCCAAATACTTAAATTTGTTACTGATTTAACGGTAGAGCCACGGAGAGTGTAGGTAAATACACTGGGGTTCGTTTTTTGCGTTATATTCATGAGCACTGTTTTATCAGCGTTTACTTCCATGTCCCATTTTGTGCACCAAGCTTCGATGTCACGAATAGTTTGCTGTAAAAGGTCATCTTATTCAGAGCAGGTTATTTCTTCAAATAGAACACAGTCAGCAGCCCTAGCCTCGCTGGCCAACTCTGGACCGTCCAGCAGGCCCGCGAGGCGGCGGTCAGGCAAGGTCTTGACGTCCTCCCGAGGGAGACATAAGGTCTGGTTGGCGAAAGCTCTGCCGGACTTCTAATAAAGTTCTTACCAACCTACTGAGTCAGGAATTTTTCACACTAAGTCATTCACACGTATAAGAAATAACAGTGGCCCCAACACACTTTCCTGCGGCACACCAGAAGTAACATTAGGAATCCTAGATACATTAGATTTAACTTCCACAAACTGCTTTCTGTCCGTTAAATAAGCTACAACCCATTTATTAAAATAAAGCGGCAATCTGTTGTTATGAATTTTCATAAGTAATTTACCATGCGGAACCTTATCAAACGCCTTGGAAAAATCAAGCTGTAGCAATCAGTCTGCCCCGATTGATCCAGTACTGCGGTAACTTCGTGGATAGTTGTTACTAAGTACGTTGCCGTGGATAATCCCTTCCGGAATTCATGTTAGTAGAGAGACAAGACGTTGCTATTTGTTAAAAAGCATTAAATATTGTGCGCCACTATGTGCTCTAATAACTTGCAATTCATGGAAGCTAAAGAGATCGGCCTCTAATTAGAAACTATTTATTTATCTCCTTTCTTGTGAATGGGCTCAACACGAGCAATCTTTCAGCATCTGGAACTTCATAACTGTCCGATGATGTGTTAAATAGCTCTGCCGAAAAATCGCTTATTTCAGCACAATAGCGCTTTAAAAAGGCATTCGAAATTTGATCTGGTCCTCTACTTTTTTAGTGCTCAGTTTTCTTAGTAAAATCGAAACACCTTCGCTTGTGACAATAGGAATGTCCACATCTTTAGGAATAAGCTAGGAAACGTGCAGAAAGCAACTGCACGTGGAAGCACACCACCTTGAGATTCGCGCACCATACACTGTGACGCCACACATTTCGAAGGGTTCTACTGGGCTCCACGTAGCTTTTAAATAATAAAATTGTGATATCGGTTATCAAATGAGCCATAACGTAAGACCGTCGCCACGATAAAGTGCTTTAAAAGCAGAGCACTCCTTCAATAAAGCGGCATTCGTTCCTGTCTGGTCCCGGTGTCCGTGTCTTTTTTCAGTCACGATAGAACAACTAGCGACGGGGATGGGATGATAGTACAATCCTGAAGCAGGCGCTGGCACAGCGGTTGAAGCGGAACGGACGACTGGCTTAAGGACAGAAGGCAAGCGTTTCAATATGGCAATTCCACTAGCTTCGCAACGTTTCGGAAGCATGCCAGAGTTTCACCCGAGCAGCGACGACATCAAGTTGTATTTTAAGAGCTTTGAGAACTTTGTGGCACTTAACGAGGTCCCGGAGACAAAGAAGCTGAGACTGTTCTTGAACGTAGTAGGAAGCACAGTGTACGGGGAGCTCCAGAAAATTTTAGTCCCTGACAGACGTACTGACGAAACCTTCGCAGAAGTACAGGAGGTTCTAGAACAACACTACAGTCTTGAGTATTCTGTATTCGCCGAGCGTTGCAAGTTCAACAAACGCAGGTAGAAGGAAGGAGAATGCGTCAAAGTCTTCATGACAGAATTGAAACATCTGGCGCGTAATTGCGAGTTCGAGGCGTTTCTAAACGATGCATTAAGGGATCGACTAGTGGCAGGACTGCGCGACCAAGAGACTCAAAGGATATTGTTCGCAAATGAAAACTTAACCTATAAAAAAGCGCGCAAAATTGCGCTTGAAACATTCTAAAGCAGAATGGTGGACCGATATTAATGCGGTCAGTAGGAAAACACAAGCAAAAAACCAGGCCGTTGGCACATAAGAACGAAAGGGATCAAACGAAGACCACTTGTTATCACTGTGAGAAAGCGCACGATGCAGACAAGTGCTGGTATCGCAACGCGAAGTGCCGCGCGTGTGCTAAAACAGGGAATCTGCAAACAATGTGTCGAGAAAAGAAAAACCGTTCGGTGAACTACGCTGAAGCGACAGACGAGGAATCGGACGATTCCCAGACGTATGACGTCATGATGTGTGCTAGAGATGGGAAACGACGCTACAAAGTGTCTTTGCTGATTGAAGGGAAGCCTATTTTATGCTTTCGGATACGGGCGCAGCTGTCGCATTGATGCCTGAAAGTACGTTCAAGATTTGATTGATATGTGGGGTTTAACGTCCCAAAACCACTATATGATTATGAGAGACGCCGTAGTGGAGGGCTCCGGAAATTTAGACCACCTGGGGTTCTTAAAAGTACGTTCAAGCAATGGTTTTTGCAAACTGCATGCAAACCAACAAAGGCAGTGCTGAAAACTTATACAGGACAGCCTGTAAAGCTGAGAGGACAGGCGACCGTGACCGTCGAGCATAACGGCTGCAGAACAGAGCTTCCGCTACATATAGTAGAGGACCAGGGCAAGGCTATGCCTACACTTCTAGGGCGAGATTGGCTTGAAATGTTGCAACTTGACTGGAATACCGTCAGTGCTGTCACAGAAAGCGCGGATGTCGGTTCTCTGCGGGAAAAATTACCAGAAGTCTTCCGTACGACACCGGGAATAGTTCGCAACTTCGAAGCCGAAATAGCCATAGACCCAAATGCTACGCCTGTGTTTTGCAAAGCCAGGTCTATGCCTTTCGCTACTAAAGAGGCAGTCAGCGAAGAACTTCGGAAACTAGAGATTCAAGCCATCCTAAATAAAGTAACTACGAGGAAGTGGGCGACTCCCATCGTACCAGTTCCGAAGCGTGGAGGTGAAATCAGAATTTGCGGAGACTACAAAGTAACAATCAATCGAGTCCTTAACACTGATTACTATCCACTACCGCTTCCTGGGGATTATATATATTCGATGGTAGCTGGGGGCAGATTATTTTGCGTGCTGCACTTATCCTCGGCGTACCAGCAAGTGCCTCCCAGAGAAGAGCCCAAGCCACTGCTCACGATAAACGCCCATCAAGGCTTATACGAATTCCAAAGTCTTCCATTTGGAATTGCGAGCGCATCGGCCTTATTTCAAGCCATTATAGACAAAGTCCTAGAAGGAATTCCTAACGTAGATTGCTATATAGACGACGTCATCATCACTGGCCACAGTGCAGAAGACGGCTAGACAACTGCCACAAAAGTCTTGAAAGCCCTCAGCGACCACAACATAACGCTGAAAGAAGAAAAGTGCAAATTTCTTCGTGATTCTGTGGTTTACCTCGGGTACAAGGTCTAGGAGGAGGGCATCTACCGCACCGCTGAAAAGATAAAATCAGTGCGAGATGCGCCAGAGCCCAGCAACATCACCGAACTGAGGGCCTACTTTGGTCTTCTAAACATCTATGGCAAATACTTGCTGAATTTGGCAACTGTGGTAGCATCACTTTATGAGCTTCTTCAAAAAGACTGCAAGTGGGAATGGACGCAACAGTGCAAGAAGGCATTCGAAGAAACTAAGGAAATGATTCTGAACAGCGGAGTATTAGCCTTCTACGACGTCACAAAACCAATCGGACTTAGTTGCGATTCTTCCGCTTACGGCTTGGGAGCTGTGATTTTCCACGAAGTGCCTGACGGAACCGAACGACCGATCGCATTCGCTTCACGCACATTAACCATCAGTGAAGGCAACTATGCTCAAGGGGAAAAAGAAGCCCTCGCACTCATATTTGGGTTGCGATGATTCCATCGCTACTTGTATGGCCGCAAGTTCAGCCTATACACCGACCATCAGCCGCTTCTTGGGCTTATTGGGCGCGATAAGCCACTGCCATCATTAGCATCTGCATGAATTCAGAAATGGGCACTGACATTGACAGCGTATCAGTACAATCTCAAGTTCATAAATGGCAAGAAAATGCAAGTTGCTGACGCGCTATCACGGCTGCCACTGTCTACAAGTTTTGGGAACGACCAACCGGAGTCTTTAGCCGTTTTCGACGCAACCCCGCTGACAGCGAAAGACGTCGCTCGAGAGACAAAGGGACACTGTTCTAACACATGTTTTGAGCTACGTCTTTTCAGGATGGCCACAGCATTATACCCTGACGAACTGCGACCATTTTTCATACACAGAGATCACCTGTCTACAGAGCAGGGGTGCTTGACTCGGAGCTATTGGGTGATCGTGCCAGAAACTTTGCAAGCTTATGCACTCTCAATTCTGCATGAGGGACACCCAGGAATGAGTCGGATGAAGATGCTTGCACGGTCGTACGTGTGGTGGCCTTCACTCAACAAAGACGTAGAAGAAACCGTCCGAAATTGTCAAGTCTACCAAAACACTCGTCCCACAAAGTCGACAGGTTCTCTACAACCCTGGCAGTATCCAACAAAAGTCTGGGAGAGGATTCACGCCGACTACGCTGTCAAAGGCGGTGTAAATCTACTCGTTCTTGTAGACGTGTACTCTAAGTGGGTTGAAGTGTTTGTCATGCCATCTATTACAACCGCAAGAACCTTGGAAAAACTGGACACGTTATTCGCCGCATACGGCTACCCTGAAGAAATTGTAACCGACAACGGTCCACAGTTTACTTCGGATGACTTTGGAGAGCTTTTGAGGAACAGGGGTATCAAGCATACTAGGACCCCTCCTCATCAAGCCGCTTCTAATGGAGCAGCAGAAAGACTGGTAAGAACGACCAAGGAAGCTCTCTTGAAGCAGGTTCTGAGCGATCAATATGCTGGAGTGAAGAATAGAGAACAAGAACGTCTCAACAAATTTCTTTTTTCTTATTGATACAGCTCACACTCGATGACTTTTCGGACACCTGCTGAAGTTTTCCTTAAGCGCCTGCCCTGAATTACATTGTCTCTTCCTAAACCAAGCTTTGCAGGAGACATGGCGGAACACCTGAAATAAGACACGGAGCGACGTAATTGCCACAAAGGACCCGCTGAATTTTTCTCCGTGGGAGACGGAGTGTACGTAAAGAACACACGTGGTGAGCCGGTATCATGGCAAGAAGGTACTGTTGAGCAAGTTGTTAGCCCAGTCACATACATGATTAGGGTTCAAGGGCGACTACAGTTCACTCACGTGGATGACTTGCGGCAGAAGAAAACTAGCGTATGGACTGAAGTCCCTTGTAATGGGGCATCCGCAACTGGTTCGCAGAATGATGGAGGAATCCGCCCAGGAGGATTGAAAGTGCCAAGAAGCCTTTTGCAGGATTCGTCTTCTCGAGAAGACTTTTCGAAAGGCAAGGTGTCAAGCGAACCTTGGCCAAGAAGACAAGATCCAACTCGGGACACCTCATCACAGTTAAGAGATTCCAGCGACGACCAGACTCCCCAGGTCCTACCACCAGACCCACATCTAGACGCGTCATAAGGTACAGAAAGAGGGAATGCAGGGCTTAACAAGACCGGATCTAGCTCCCCAGAAGTTGAGCAGCCTATTCCTACAGGCAACAAGTCATCGTCAGCATTACCGCGACGATGCACGCGCGTGCGAAAGCCTCTTGAGCGGTACGCTGCAAAAGACTTCACGAAAAGAGCAAGTTTAAATAAATGACTGTTGTTTCACTAACAAGGGAAGAGTGTGATATCGGTTATCGAATGAGTTATGACGTAAGACCGTCGTCACGATGAAGCGCTTTAAAAGCAGAGCATTCCTTCAATAAAGCGGCATTCGTTCCTGTCTGGTCCCGTCGTCCGTGTCTTTCCTCGGCCACGATAGAACAATAGTTGACATACCTTCTAATTTGTGGGGGTTCTAGACAAAGCATACGAAGTATCAGAAAAATTCTTCCAGCCAATGTTGCTAAAATAAAAAATACGTTGTGGAATTTCTTACGTTACTTGTGCAGACTGCAGCACGAAGTTTAATAATAAAAATTCAACCTTGAATAAATCCGCCAATAATTCACTGACCACAGTGAACCTTATGCCATTAAGCTCTCAGAGTCTAGTTAGTCATTCTGAAACAACCGATCGTTTCTCTTTGGTGTCTCTTTATATTAGATGCCCAAAATTTACATAGTGTAACCGAAACGTCTTGATTTATTTTGTAAAAGAACCCCAGGTGGTCAAAATTTCCGGAGCCCTCCACTACGGCGTCTCTCATAATCAAATAGTGGTTTTGGGACGTTAAACCCCACAAATCAATTGATTTACTTTGTAGTTTTTTTACTCTGACAGTGCCTTTAGTTTTTTTTAATTTGATTGGGGCCTTTCATAAAATATTTTGGCAACAACTGATACTAGCAAAGAAAACAGAAGGAGACAGGATAGGGCGTTCTTTTTTTCTTGCTTGTTCAATTGCACCACAAATATTTTATTAAGCTTTGCACCAACTGCCCCAACCTCACCCTAGTGGGGCCCTTGGTTCTCTTGCCTTGGGCTCAAATATATATATATATATATATATATATATATATATATATATATATATATATATATCGTTAGCTTGACTACGTCCACTGCGTGACAAAGGCCTCTCCCATGTTCCGCCAGTTAACCCGGTCCTGTGCTTGCTGCTGCCAATTTATACCCGCAAACTTCTTGATCTTATCTGCCCACCTAATTTTGTGTCTCCCACTAACCCGCTTGCCTTCTGTGGGAATCCAGCTAGTTACCCTTAATGACCAGCGGTTATCCTGTCAACGCACTACATGCCCAGCCCATGTCCATTTCCTCTTCTTGATTTCAACTATGATATCCTTAACTCCCGTTTGTTCCCTAATGCACTCTGCTCTCTTCTTGTCTCTTACACCTACCATTTTTCTTTCCACTGCTCGCTGCGTCGTCAATTTAACCTGAACCCTCTTGTAAGTCTCCAGGTTTCTGCTCCGTAGCTAAGTACTGGCAAGATACAGCTGTTATATACCTTCCTCTTGAGGGATAGTGGCAATCTACCTGTCATAATTTGAGAGTGCTTGCCAAATGTGCTCCACCCTATTCTTATTCTTCTAGTCACTTCAATCTCTTAGTTCGGCTCGGCGGTGATTACCTGCCCTAAGTACACATAGTCTTTTACAACTTGAAGTGCACTATTACCTATCTCCAAGCGCTGCTCTTTTCCTAAATTGTTGTGCATTACTTTCGTTTCATGCAGATTAATTTTAGGACCCACCTTTCTGCTCTCTTTGTCTAATTCCGTAATCATGAGTTGCAATTCGTCCCCTGAGTTACTCAGCAATGCAATGTCATCGGCGAAGCGCAGGTTACTAAGGTACTCTCCATTAACTCTTATCTCTAACTGTTCCCATTCTAGGCCTCTGAAAACCTCCTGTAAGCATGCGGTAAATGGCATTGGGGAGATTGTGTCCCCCTGCCTTACAGACCTCTTGATTGGTATTCTGTTGCTTTCTTTATGAAGCATTATGGTAGCAGTTGTTCCCTTGTAGTTTTCTTCAAGGATGTTTATATATACTTCACTGACGCCCTGATTCTGCAGTGTATGCAGGAAGGCTGATATTTCTGCTGAATCAAACACCTTCTCGTAATAGATGAAGGCTATGTATAGTGGCTGGTTATATTCTGAGCATTTCTCTAATACTTGATTGCTAGTATGATTGTGGTCGATTGTTGAGTAACCTGCTCGAAATCCTGCTTGTTCCTTTTGTTGATTGAATTCTAATGTTTTCTTTACTCTGTTAGCAATTACCTTTGTAAATAGCTTGTATACTACAGAAAGCAAGCTGATCGGGCTGTGATTCTTCAAGTCCTTGTCATCTCGTTTCTTATGTATTAAGATTGTGTTAGCGTTCGTCCTAGACTCTGGTACTCTTCCCGTCAGGAGACACCTCGTAAACAGGGTGGCTAGTTTTTCTAACACAATCTGTCCTCCATCTTTCAGCAGATTTGATGTTACCTGATCCTCACCAGCAGCCTTGCCTCTTTGCATGCTCTCCAAAGCTTTTGTGACTTCTTCTATCATTACTGGTGGAGTGTCATCTGGGTTACTCATAGTTCATAGAGTATTAGGGTCGTGGTTGTCCCTGCTACTATACAGATCTCTGTAAAACTCCGCTATTTTTACTATCCTATCCGTATTGGTAGTTATTTTGCCTTCTTTGTCCCTTTGTGCATACATCCGATTTTTGTCTATCCCAAGTTTCCTGTTTACTGCTTTGACGCTTCCTTCGTTTTTGAGAGCATGTTCAATTCTCTCCATGTTGTACCTTCTTACATCGCATACTTAACGCCTAATAATCAACTTGGAAAGCTCTGCCAGTTGTATTTTGTCTATTGTACTTTTGACTTTCATGATTTGACGCTTCTTAATGAGATTCTTCGTTTCCTGGGAAAGCTTGCTAGTGTCCTGTCGAACTACCCTGCCTCCAAACTCCATTGCATAATCCGTAATGATACTCGGTACATTATTATTCATTGTCTCTACGCTAAGGTTGGTTTGCTTACTAAAAGCCAAGTACCTGTTCTGAAGCGAGACTCTGAATTCTTGTACTTTACCCTCTCAGTGCTAGCTCATTGATTGGCTTCTTGCGTATCAGTTTCTGTCGTTCCTTCTTCAAGTCTAGGTGATTTTGAGACCGTACCATTCTATGGTTACTGCATCGTACCTTGCCAACCACTTCCACATCCTGCACGATGCTTGGGTGCATACTGATTATAAAGTCTATTTCGTTTTCATTTTCGCCTTTAGGGCTCATTCATGTCCACTTGCGGTTTCCTCGTTTTCGATAGAAGGTATTCAAAATCCGTAAATTATTGCGTTCTGCGAATTCTGCTAGTAGCTCTCCTCAGGCGTTTCTAGTACCACTGCAATAATCTCCTACTGCCTGGTCTCCATCCTGCTTCTTCCCTACGTTTGCATTAAAGTCTCCCATTAGTGTAGTATACTGTGTTTTTACCTTACTCATTGCCGATTCCACGTCTTCATAGAAACTTTCATCTGAAGCGCCATTATGGCTGGATGTAGGCGCGGAAGCCTGTACTACCTTCATCTTTATCTTTATTCAGTTTAATTGCGACACCTACCACCGTTTCATTATTGCTATAGTATTCCCCTATGTTGCCAGCTATGTTTCTGTGAATTAGGAACCCCACTCCCAGTTCTTTTCTGTCAGCCAAGCCCCGATAGCAAAGGACGTGCCCATTCTGTAGCCCCGCACAGGCCTCATCTGTCCTCCTAACCTCACTGAGCGCTATTATATCCCATTTAACACCCTCTACCTCATCGAATAGTACAGCTACACTTCTCTCACTGGATAAGGTTCTAGCGTTAAACGTTGCCAAGTTCAGGTTCCAATGGCGGCCTGTCCGGATCCAGAGATTCTTAGCACTCTATCCTGCGTTGCAGATCTGACCGCCACCGTGGTCAGTTGCTTTGCAGCTGCTGGGGACTGAGGGTGGTGAGTTATTTGACGTATGCATGTGGGAGGTAGTGGCCAGATACTGCACCAGGGTGGCCAATCCTTCTCTGGCGAGGGAGTGTGTTCCCGGCGGTGGTTACCGGTGAGGCCGCATCCCAGGCCTCTTAATGCAGTTCCCTCACCACGCGGATTTTTTAAACCCGGTTTGGAACTGCGTGGCACCGGGATTTGAACCACGGACCTTTTGCATGTGAGGCGGATGTTCTAACCACTACGCAATCGCCACATGTATATATATATATATATATATATATATATATATATATATATATATATATATATATATATATATATATATATATATATATATTCGGTACATCTTTTCCTAGCTAATTGTTTTTTTCATCCACGTCATCTGAAACAGGTGCACCGCCAACGCATTAGAGAAAACCTCTCGACATCCGGCGCTAGTCAAGGAGCTCGCCGAGAAGGATGGCATCGCCCCACGCGACGTGGCCAGGATGGTGAGAAGTCGCCTAAGGAGCGTCGATGGGCTGCACGACTTCATGCGGCTAACGGGCATGGTCAAGAAACGTGTGGTGTGCTCTCCGTCGGTAGACACGCAATTGCATGATCTAAATACTTACTGCTGGCGTGTGGTTAGGCAATACCTCAGCTTTGACGACGTGAGACGCTCCTCTGTAGCCGCGGCGGACAGCACCATGTCTATATGACACGCAAGCTGAGACAAAGGAAACATGTTAATCGTACTGTAGATTTTCTCTTAGAAGATCACCATTACTGCAAGGTTTTATTGTAACAGTCTGCGTTGTACTTGTTCGAACTTCTATATTTCTTTTGGAAACTTATCTTGCAAAGACTTCGCATACGTCTCTTACGTCTCAGGTTTTGTTAATTTTTTGCATGTGGTATACCTCCTACTGATACACGTACAATGTGGAAGGATTTTCAAAGGTGTGATTGTCACCACACGGAAGGTCGATTTTCCGTTAGTTGGCTTACTACGCTGCCCTTATGGCCCGCCCCACCTATTTACGCAGAATTAAATAGCATCAGCTTGCCCCTACAACTTGTTGCCGAGATTTAAAGACCGACAAACAAAATCTAAATATTATTGTCGAAGATATGTGTTTCACACCTTCTCCGACTATTTTAGTGTGGCTTCCTTCCCAACCAATAGCACTACCAGGGTTGCCTGCAAAGCACGTTTTCTAGCTCTGACCCAACTGAAAACCACGCTCATTGATGCGTTGTGAGGCATGTAACTGCATTGCCAGAACAGCGACATCAGGGCCCTAGTGCGGCGAAAAGGACAATCGCAATGACGTCGAAGGCACACATACTTCCATGTTGGCGTCGAGTACAAGCTCAACATTTAGAGTGGGCTACAATGAGGAGCAGTCACGTCCTTCCCGTTTCATCTATAAAGGTATTAAACAAACTTTCGGGAGCCCTAAGCATTGTCTCTAAGAGGTGAACGCGGTAACAATATCCTGTCTATAGTACGTATTTCAAACTGTCAGTGCAGGCCTTTTATTTTATTATGCTACTCGAGAAGTTTGAAATCGATCAAGTACAGTGCATTTATCCTCCGTTCAAATCGCCTTGTGACTAGTGAAGGTTTCACACATGGCTGCATTCCGTGCGAAGGGTGGTATGCTTTAAACCATGCGCGTGAATCATTTTCGAACTTGCTATGCACCCACTGCGTGGTCTTACGAGAATACGCACTGCGATATTCTACAAGGTATTGTGACAATACTGCGTTATTAAATCGCAGTGGAAGCCTGCATACAGGATGCATGCGTTTGTAAAGCATGAAAGATCTTTTCTCTGCATTCCCAAGGTTATCAAGTTATTTCCCCGATATAACAGCGCAGAAGCGCAGCTATTTCATGGAACACCCGCTCGCTATGCAAGCTGCCGTAGTTCGATGATCATTCGAACACGTCATTTAAAATGCGAAGCATTTCTTAGCGAACTTAGGCAACTTTGAGCGTATCTATTTATCTATCTATCTATCTATCTATCTATCTATCTATCTATCTATCTATCTATCTATCTATCTATCTGTCTGTCTATTTATCTATCTATCTATGTATCTATCTATCTATCTATCTATCTATCTAGCCACTCAATTTTGGGTGCTCTCGTGGTCACCCCATTTACTTGGCATGCACCAAAATTGGCATAAGAGGATAAGATAGTTTGACGAATACGACACGCTTGTCAAGACATGAATAATATCACAATCCCGTCGCGTACGTTGTCAAACACTTCCCGCCAGACAGTGGCACATACCCACGGGTGGTTATGTGCCGCTGGTATGCGGGTATGTGCCACAGGTAATTGAAGCTAAGTATCTGCTCAGGAACGACGAGAACACGCATGGACAATTTTAACGCGCGAGTGTTAAGAAATACCCGACGTCGGTAGCGTCGACCCGACGAGTCTCAGCTGGAATCGAGCCCAAGCATCCTGGGTGCCAATGAAGCATTTTACCACAAAGCTACGCTAGGTCTCGGAACTACTTTTCAAATAGACGCTAATCTTCGTGAAACGTTAATGGTGGATTCACGGCTGCCTACCGAATCTTATAAACACTACATATGTACTAGTTTGATACAGCCGTCACGTCAGGTTAACGTCAGATGTGCTAAGTTGCCATACGCTAAGTTTGATTTATGTAGCAGTGCCCAGGGCAAGCATCTTCGCGGCTTCAGTGTTTCATACCAGCTTCTAGTGTTTGCTAATACGCATGTTCCAGTTGGCATCGTTGCCCAAGTGCCATCAACTGGCTATATAAACATCTGCAACTTTTGAACATATGTCTGTGTGTGCGATATTCGTACATTAATTTAGGGTCATTTCACGACGTGTCGCTCAATAAAAAATTGCAACATGGCCACCTTTCTTCCGCATGTTTCGCATAACGTGGATTCCCAGGTACGTGTGATCTGCCAATTTTTTATTATGTATTTTATTCGTATGTTCATCACTTTCGCGGACACGGATAAGATGATTATTCAGTCATAACCAATGGCGCTTATTACGACTCCACAGGAATTTTTGCGAAATGAGCTCTTTAACGCTATCGTTTTCGCACCTGTATTTCAATTCCAAGGCAATAAATTTTTTTGACTGCATTAGCAACTATGTGGCAACTGTCGACTAGTTTTTGTGGTCTCCCCGATGCTCCATATGAAGTAAACATGGCCCCACGCATGGTATGTTTCACTCGCGAGCACCCTGCCACACGTAACCAGTGCGTGAGCGCGTGGCTTTCTGATGGGGTGCCGAGCACTCTCTCTATTAAGAAAGGGGCGCGCAACTTCGCTTAGCCCTGCTACAGTGTAGCCCTGCGCCCGCTCTCCCCGAAAGCCACGCGGCGACGCGCTGCAACGGGTACGCGTGGTCGGTTCGCAAAAGGGGCCCTGAAACAATTTTTCGGATAGCCACGAAGTGAATTCACCCAAAGAGCTTATTTCCTCACGAATTCTACGCCGCAAAAATTTTAAAAATCCGTACAGTGCGAGTGGAGTCGCAAAGGTTTGTCGCATGCTGCAATTTCATTCTCTCTTTTGTCGTCCCGACGAAAGCGCCGACAGCTAAGCAGGGAGGAATGGCAGGACCACAGAAAAACGTCGCAGGTGCCTCGTGGCCTTGAGCCCTCTTTTCCTTTTTTTCTTCGAATGCCCACGGCTTCTCAGTGCGCTTACGCGCGCACGCGTAGACAAGAAGCGGCATCCCGCAGCAATCAATGTAACGAGTGAGCGCGCCATGTTGAAATAAGCCAATGGCTGATAGATGGGCTTCCTACGAGTAATCTTGGGCTTATTCCGTGATTTGTCGACAGAAGAGAAAGCAATATTTAGCTGAATATGATAATTTATTGTGAGTTTCAGGCCGCGTGCTGCGTTATAATATTTGGCTGGCGTGTTGTCGGGAGCCTCTTATACCAATCGCCAGCGTTTTCCGACCATGCTCAACAGTATCGGAGGGCCCCTTTAAAAGCACGCCAACGCTGCCGAGGAATGCGGTGAAAGCAGAGATTAAGTGAGCCGGCCCAGCGTTTGCTCTGTTTATGTTCTTGGGAGAAGGAATGGATATCAATGGGAACCGGCTTTCCGCGTTTGACGGCGTTTTGTCATCACGTCACCGTTCGCGGTAACATAAACCATGGCTGCATTTACAGCTGCTATATGGCCCAGTTTTCGGTTGTATTTGCGCTGTCGGAAGTGTACACGTTTTCAAGTTTTCACAACAGGGGGCCATCATATTGAAATGCCGCCGTTTAACGAATGGTCAAGTTTGGTGAAATCACCATCTAGGGCTGCGCGTACTTGAACCGGCGCGTTATCTGTAGGGGTGGGATCCGTGCTAAAACTTGTGTTCGCAAATTTTTCGCTTGCATAGATTGTTTTATGTGATATCGTCGCACCAACTGACCGATCCGTCGATGTCTGAACTATTCGCACTAGCTACGCAAGAACGAACTCCGCTGCTGCGAATGGTGGTGCTTCGTCGTCGGTACTATTAGCTGCAAGTGTTGGAGCTTCAGCGATTTGCGCACAGACAAAATCACGCTAACTTAGAGCAGCAGCGTGCTTGGCTGGGGACGTTGTTGTCCTCAGCTGCCACTTCACATTAGCTACAAGCTTCTGCTCATGCCTGAAATATAGCGAATATGTTCATGCGATATGACTTTGTTAAGTATCATTATATCATCGTTATTTGCACATTTTTTTGCCGAATACGGCAGCTAAAGCGGCCGGTTGGGCGGTCTCTACAAGTGTGGCTCTATCTTTCGGTATCCACAATGCAGCTCATCAACGTTGTTCTCGTCGGTTTTCTCGCCGCCAACGAAGTATCGTGAACAGAGTAGTGATGATGGGAACACGCGTAGGTGCTCTCGATTTCCTGACGCCACCCACTGTTTCCGCAATTCAGGTGACGACGGAACGCGATGCAGCGCGAACGAACTACACCTACGCTCCTCGCGTGGCGTACTATGCTGAAGACACGATGTCACCCAAATCGTTCGTTTTGCACTGATCGTTGGCGTACACGTACACGACATAGTGATGGCCAAATGATCTGGTCTTCGATAACACACACTTTCCTCCCACAGCAGTCACTTTTTGTCGAAGAGAGGCGCCTTTTTCATGAACTGCATCCAAGGGTGCCATGTGCACAGATACGGCATGCGCAGCCCAAGCACGATGGCAACACTGAGAACAAACTCTCGACCCCTGCAGCTCACTGTCAAGTTTGAGAGTGCTCCTGTCGAAAGGTGTATAAGGAAACTCTTTTAAGCAGGAATTTCTAAGCCCTTGTCGCTGTGGTGGTGCGAGGGCTTGTAGGAATTCTCTCAGCCCAGCCTGTCTGGAGGTGTGCTCTCGCTCCCTTATGGTGTGCTCTCAATCTCTCTTCCATTAGAGCCGCCCCGAGTCTAATGGAGCTGTTTTTATAGAGTCCTCGCGTGACGACGTCGCAAGCCAACCCCACAGATCGCGTTGTGCCGCAGGCACTTCGTATTGTAAACTAGCTATTCCTGGTAATTTTCTCGTGCCAATTACTTTCCCCGGTTGTTGAAAGCTGTGAAGGAAATACAGGTACGTGTGAATACTGTCTAGATTTTTCGGCACTCTTGTACACGGCAAAAGAAGACTCCTACGCAGCACAACAAAAAATCATACGTTTTTAAGAGACCACCACATTAACGTCGATGGAGGCGAAAATGCTTGAAGCCCGCGTGTTTAGATTTATGTGGACATTAGAAAACCCTGTGAGTTCCATATATCCTACGCCGTACCTTAATATCGTATCACGGTCTCACAAGGTTACACCACATTATTTATTAATGTTACTTCAGACACATCAGTGAACGCAGATGACCTGGTTGCGCAAACATGCGCGTGGAATTCACACTTTTAAGCGACAACACAAGCGCACCATAACAAACTGCCACCGTTAACGGGGTCAATCTTTAATCTTTAGTTAACAGGGATATGGATGTAATTCTGATGCACATATTACCAAGTGCGTCTCATTACTCAATTTAAACACTGAAAGCGGATCGTTCTTGCTACTCACTTAGTCGAATTATGTTCGTGTCGTCTTTGTGCATGGCGGCCGATTGGCCGAGTGTTCCCCGAACGTTTCTAATATTTACAATAATAAATCATTCATAGAATTTGTAGTTCTAAATGTAATATTTATCTACTTACTCATTTTTCTACGTTAGAGAACACACAGGCAAAAAAGAAAACTTTTTATTTTTAACCTCGTTGATGCTCCCCTGAGCCACTGATACCAGTTGATCCGTACTTTATATTTCCTTTTCGTCTCCTATGAGCATTATATTTTCTAATTTTTGTGATCCCACCTGTCCATTGAAGACTTCACTCGGACTCTTGTTGGCTTGGTATTCTGCATACATGCAAGAACTCAGCGTGGTGTGGTGCCGCTTGGGCTCATGTTTTCTATACTTCTGCGTTAGACTTGATGAGGACGTGATATTTATTGTTTGAACGTCACGTTTGTCTACTTTAAACAGTTTAGATTGTTACTAATATAATATTTATATGATAATATTTGATGATATGATGAATATTATTATTTATATTAACAATAGTTTTGTTATAATATTTATTATTAGCCGACTTTGCTTCTACGTTTCATTTATTGATGGTCCATGCATATTGAAATTGACTTCATGGGTACACCGGTTACAAGAACACCTTTTTTTTAAACGTCACCTTATAAGAGGTATCGTAGCTTTTTTCATACAATTTCAAAGGCATATTTACTGTGCTATTAAACCTGCACGAGGACGACTGAAAGGCAGGACATGGGCAGTCTTACAACTGAACGGTAACAGTTGAAAGATAGATTATACACATTGAACATGTGGTGAATCAAGTTAATTTAAAAATATTTCACCTACGTCATAAACACACATATAAAAATACGAGAAAGCAATCAAGACATAACGATCATTCGCTGAAGTCGCTGGATTGAATCTAGGTTACGGCTGCTACATTTTCCATATAGGCGAAAATGCTGTAGGCCTCTGTGCTCAGATTTGGTTGCACGTTAAAAAACCCCAGGTGGTCAAAAGTACCGGAGTCCTCCACTACGGCGTCTCATAATCTTATAGTGGTTTCGGGACCTTCATCTTTGTATATAAATCAAATCAATTACCGAACATTCGTTAATGCACCCACTTGTATTAAATACCACTGTTACATAGGCGTCTTGTTTTCCAGTTATCTCAATTCATCACAAATACACTCAGCAGATACAAGTTTTCAACAACTAAACAATTAATTGTAAGCCCGCGTGCAGCACATCTTTCACTCATTTTTCTCCGCGTGTATTAGCACAGTTCATAAGCCTTTCAGAAGAACGTAAACAAACTAGCCCGAATAAGTGCCTTCTTACATATAATTGTTCGTTTATTGAGCCTAATTACGAGATACGAAAACATGACTGAAATAGCGTTCAGAATGCATAGATCAATACAGTATGCTCTACCAAAACGTGCACTTCACTGGTGGATTCATGGGGGTTCCTGATGAGCACCCAAAAGCCCTCGAGAACTCCGGCATGTTCATGAGAGGCACTATGCAACGTGACCGGTATGGTGCGTAGCGTCGCCCTGATCTTCTGTATGTACTGCACCATTTCACACAATGGCTGACGAAAAACAGTTGGTCGGGTGACATGTCGAGTCCAGCCAGCGTTTCATTCTTTTCTTGTGGCGACAAGGCAGTGAAGGCCGCGTATGCAATCACTGTGCCCACCAGGTCGGCTATGTTCTCTGAGTCCAATATGTCGTTCAACGTCTCGCGCTGGCGACTCAAGGACAGCTGCAAATGACAGTCGTTGTATGCGTCATTTCACATTCCGAAATTCCAATGTGAATGTATGAACTATACGTTGAGCGACAAACAACAATATTACAATGAGCTTAGGTTTACTTGACGAAATAATGAGGCACTTACCCCTCCGACACTTCGAATGAACGAAAACAAACAAAAAAGCATCAGTAAGAGCTTTTTTTAAAGGAATATATGCTTCATGGCTGCAACAGGGCTGAATTAGTCTTACAATTTATCTAACTAAATATGTGCAGCTCTCGTAATCATCAACATTTTACCCGAGTGGTCGAGTCCTGTGTGCATAAATAGATGTTACGAGTGCCTCCTTTCAAAACAAGCACGCTTTTTGTGGCTGCCAAGTACTGAAAAAATGTGGTCTTGTAAATTTAAAAAAGTCCTGCAATACTTTTTGAACATGTTCAAGAAACGCTGCTTGTCGACACCTGAGGCTTCCGTGAACACGCTGACGAAATATTATAGCGCAGCATGCGGCCTGGAAATCACAATGAGTTATCAAAATAAGATCAAATTACTTTCTGTTTTCTCGACAAACGACGCTCAAGGGTAAAAATTATTTCGTCACAGGCCAAATATAAGCCATTGGCTGATTTGGGCATGGCGCACTCGGTGGCTACTAGGGCCATCGTGGGAGGCCGTGACTTGTCACAGAGAGAACGCCTGATCTCACCGAAGGGCTCCGCATTCGAAAAAGTGCTCGATGTAATCAGGCACACATAAAGTATTTCCTTCCGCCGTGTAATTCCTCGCCGCTTAGCTTCGAGTGCTTTAGTTGAAACGAGAAGACATGGAATGCAACGATAACGAGAGAAAAATCTTTGTAACTTCATACCGTGTCGATTTAAAAAAAAAACATTTTTGGTGCTGAATTCATGATACGATAAGCTGCTTCAGCTAATTCATTCCATGGCTATTTTTAAACTCTTACGTGCCTTCTCAAAGGGACACTAAAAAGAAAAACGAGTTTTCGCGTATTGGCGAAGTGCAGTTTCACAATCCTCAAAACACCACTCTTACCACAAGACGACGCTTTCTAAGCAGGAAAACGAGAAAAAGAAATTTTGGGTAGAGAGAGACGCCTCCTGGAGATTCCCGCTATGAACATCATGATGTAACAGGTTTTGTAACGTGTGCCGGGTGAAACATAGCTTCTAATTGATAAAAATAAAGTATACAGCTGTCAGCACGTTTAACTCGAACGCTCCGACGCGTAGCCGCGGCTCGCTTGGACGGAGGTCCACGCCGCTAAGCATTGAAAATGATAGTGACACATATCATTTATGAATTACCGACTCTGTCACAGACACGTTTGTGGAAAAGAAGAAGAACGTTTTTGCTGTTCTGGCTCCGAAGCAGACGTTAACTCCTGGCCTACTGTGTTGTTACAGCCTCGATGTTTTTGCTGGAGTTTCTGGGTGCATGCACCTTGGCTCCCAGGTGTTAGCCGTCACTCCTAGCAACAGAAAAAAGCAGCCGCCGCCTGCGAAAACTACCCAATGAATCAGGTCTCTTGTCATCGAGACTCGAAAAGATCACGACTCCAACGACTAGCCAAGCGAGTCAGATAACCGATGCGCATATTGTTCTTATGCGGCATGTTTTGCATGCGCTTCAGACACCGAGGCCGTTTCATGAAGATAGTTTTGAGGATGTGAACGACTGGCTCGACCACTTTGATCAAGTTGCGAACATCAATGAATGACGTGATGCTAGCAAAGCTCCGAAGAGTTTTCTTTGCATTGGAAGATTCCTCGAAAAGGTGGTATGAGAACCAAGAGGGGTTCTTAGCGAAGTGGCAGGAGTTCAGCCAACAGTTGCGCGACCGATATCACAAAACTGAAAGAAAGGAAAGAGATGAGCATGCCATCGCATGTAGGAACGAGGGGCCGAACGAGAGAATATCGATGTTTGTCGAGGAGATGCTTCGGCTGTTCTGGCGCGCCGACCCTGACATTTCCGAGCAAAAATAAGCTTGGTATTTGATGCGTGAAGGGAAAGAGCAGCTTTTTCTCGGACTAGTTTGTAATTGATGGACAACTGTGGCCCAGTTCATCAGCGAGGCAACCACGATCGAGCTCACTCTCCAGCAGTGGTCGTGACAGTGACTCGACCGGGTCTGATAGTCAAAGACGGGCACTCGGAGCCTTGATAGGAAATATTGTGCCGGGTGGCCTACGTCAGCGTCAGTCACTAATACACCAACCACCTTACGGACCTTGAAGACGTGATTAGAAATGAGATCAGACAGGTGGTCACCCCACTCGCGCCACCAATGCATGAGGCTCCCATCCTAACATATGCGGCGGCGCTGCGATATCCAGCGCCACAAGCCACAGGTCCCTCTATACGTACGATTGAATGTGATTCTCGTCATTTGCAGACATCTCTTCCGGTCCACCACCCAGTTCAAGGTTTCCGAGCGCACCAACATATATGCCGCCCGGCTCACGACCAAGTGCTATCAAGGCAAGCGTGTGGCCTTAATTGTCCTCTGTTTTATCACTAGGCGAAGTGGGTCACGTGTGTCGTCACAGCCAGTACCGCCTACTCGGTCTGCGCAGTTTCCACCCTGATGCTAGATGCCCACGCTACGGCGAGCGCCCTCGCAAAATGGAGGCCTATCTTACCGGCCAACGAATGCCTTCGTCTGTTTAGCACAACCAGCCGCGGACTCCACCGTCTCGCCGGCGTACCTCACCCAGCATGCCCTCACCATCTTCCGCTTCTTTCAGTAACCGTTCCCCGTGTTACCAATGGGAATGCTAGGAGCCCCGGCTTCTGAAGGTGGAACCGCAGTCTTACGAACCTTCAAAGAACCTGCCCCCTCTCGACGCAACGACCCGACGATTAGCGTTATGGTCTATTGTTATTTTTCGACAGTAGTAAGATTGTTCCTGCCAATATCGCTGTCCTAGTTGATTACCACGTCGTCACCACAATCGCCGACACTGGTGCCGACTATTCTGTTACGGGCGCCAAACTGGCATCTCAGTTGAAGAAAGTTACGACACCGTGGCAAGGACCCCAGTTGCGCATGGCAGATGGCCATCTGGTGATGCCGACAGCAATGTGCACTGCACGTGTCGATATCCGTGCGTAGACTTTCATGGGGTCTTTTCTCGTGTTGCCTGTGTGCTCCCAGTCACTCATTCTGGGAATGGACTTACTTTTAAAATACGGCGCAATCAGTGACCTCCATGAGTTGCTTGTGTCATTCCATGAATATTTCTGTGCTGAAACTGAGAACATTTCGTTCCCGAAAACAGCGTTCCGCATTGGCGACGGTTCTGTGACTCTGCCCCCTCGACGCAGCCTTTTCTTACCTGCGACATTGGGACAGGATGTATCGAACGTTGTAATCGGGGAGGCGAATTTGTCTTACCTTTTTTATGACAAATCTTCATGGCCAGAGGCATCATTCAGCCTTGCCGCAGACAGGCTGGCACACTTGTAACAAACTTTGGCGTGCAATATTGTCATCTTGCACAGCACAACGCCCTTGCATACATTGAATAAATTGCTTGAGCCTGGCGTTTTTCAACATTAACAGCAATTTTGTCATGTCACCACTCTGCCGAGGCTTTCATGAACACTCTGACATAAACCAGGGTCTGCCTTCAGCACAATGAGAAATCATTTTGCGTTTATTCGGCTCTTTTCGAGACTGCTTCACTACAACGTCGAACGTTACCAGATGCTGCATGTCCTGCATCAAATTGTCGTCGATTCCACCGAAAGAGCCACTCGACAGCACGACTATCCTTTATCTAAACAAAAGAAAAGACGCTATATGGGCCATGTTCACCAGATGCTTAAAAATGACCTCATATAGCGATCGACCAGTCCCTGGGCTTCGCCAGTTGTATTGGTAAAAAAAAATGGTACGTTGTGCTTTTGCGTCGATTATCGCAAATTGAACAAAGTCCCCAAGAAAGACGTGTATCCTTTGCCCTGAATCAACAGCTCCTTGGACCGTGTACGCATTTCTTGGTAGTTTTCCTGCATGGATTCACGTAGTACCTATATGGCTGAGCTCGATGGCTCCAAGTATTTACGTAGTGGCTACTAGCGAACCGCGAAAAGACATCTTTTATCACTCCTGGTGGCCTCTACGAGCTTAAGCTCCTGTCTTTGAGTCCATGCTCAGCGCCAGAAACAACCCGAAGGATGTTGGACACAGTTTACTCGGGGCTCAAGTAGAAATATTGTCTTGTTTACCCTGAGGACGTCATGCTTTTCGAAGACACGTTTGAGCAGCACATCCAGCGTCTTCAGATGGTTCTTCATGCAATTCGAAGACCTGGGCTTTCTCTCAAACCTGAAAAGGCCTATTTTGGGTACGAAGAACTGAAATTCCTTGTTCCAAAAGCACTTTGACTTGGGTCAGTTGGTACATAATTGGAAAAACAATGCTCGTTTGTGTTCTGCGTGACTTTTTTGTCTTCGTCTAAATTGCACTGAAGCTTATCCAATTATGTAATTCCTTGACCACGTCGTTAGTAATGTCGGCATGCACCCCGATTCTGAGAAACAGCGCCGTTGCCGCATTTCACGTGTCAAAAAATAAGCGTGACCTACGGCAATTTCTGGGGCTGTGTGTGTAATACAGGCGCTTCGTTGAAAATTTTCAATGATCCATGAACCTCTGATAGAACTAACGAAAGAAGGTATTCCGTTTGTTTGGAGTACAGATCAGCGCCATGCCTTCGACGCTGTCTGAAACCTTCTGCACATGCCGCCCATATTGAGTCATTTTGACGAGACTGCAGACACTGAGATGCACACAGTCGACAGCAACGTCGGTCTAAATGCTGTACTGGTTATGTGGCCTAAAATAGCGTAGATTGCGTGATTGCATATGCAAGCATAACGTAGTCACCTGGTGAAGGAAACTGATTGATTGATATGTGGGTTTCAACGTCCCGAAACCACCAAAACCTGAGAAACCATTGTGCAACATAAAAAGAATCCTTAGCTCTTTTCTGGGCCCTAACAAAGTTTTGACTTCACTTGTACGGCCGCCCATTCAGGGTAGTCAGCGACCATCATTTTTGGTGCTGGCTCGCAAGTCTCAAAGACCCCTCAGGACGTCTAGCGCCATGGAGCCTTCGACTTCAAGAATTTGATCTCACCAACGTAAACAAGTCTGGTCCGAAACACACCGTCACCGACTGCCCTTCACGTGCGCCAGTCGAAAATTAGAACATTAACCATGAAGAAGGCGACGTTTTTTTTCTGCCGTGTCTGTCGTTTTTTCTGCCGTTTTTTTTCTGCCTCTGAAATAGCGTGGCGGCATTAAGCTCGGTTCACTCATTGAATACCTAGAAGGGCGCGAATTTAACTTTCATCGTAGTTTCGCCTGCTCACTTGCGTCCTTTTTGTTTTCGGCATAAAGTCCTTTACAAGAACAACTTTCACTATACTTTAGCTACATACCTACTAGTTGTACAAACCACGCTTCACGATAAAATAACCGGACACCTGGGTTACAGTCGCACGTTGGAACAAATTTGCCATTCCTACTATTGGCCAAGTCTCGCGGAAAGAGTGAAGCACTACATTCGATCATGTCGCAACTGCAAACGGCGTGAGACTCCTCCTCTATAACCAGCAGAACTCCACGCCCAGCAGCGACACCGAAGGCACCATTTCATCCGGTCGGCATGGAGTTGCTGGGATCATTCCCCATGTCTTCGTCCGGAAACCAATGGGTTGTCTCTACAGATTGTTTAACCTGATACTGCGAAACGAAGGCACTACCAAAAGCTGCCGCAGTCGACGTCACCCACTTTGTTTTGTTAATAGCATTGTCCTCCGTCATTGTCCTCCAGCTGTTGTCATCAAAGAACGTGGCACAGCTTTCAGCACAGAGATCCAACGCAAAGTTTTCAGGCTAATCAGCCCGGAACACCCCACAACAACGACATATCACCTAACAAATGGTCTCGCTGAACGACTAAAAAGGACCATGGCGGACATATTGTCAATGTATGTAAACCTTCAATACAAGAACTGGGACGATATGTTACCTTACGTTACATTTGCTTATAACACTGCACTTCAAAAAAGTACAGGTTTCACACGCTTTTGGCTTGCGCATGGTCGAGAAGCACTGCGAAGCTTACTGTCTTGTTTAACCAGCGAATATATGCTTGCTGCAGTTAACGATAGGTGGAGCGGGCGTTGGTTTCACTGGTAAGTTCGTCTGTCTAGTCTGCCTGACCGGCACGTCGAGTGCACTCACTTGGAATCGAGCGAAAGAACTTGATGCCATGTTATTGCGCACACCGACGGCATTAATTGTCGTATACTCATCTCGACAATGAACACTGTGTGTGACAGCTCACGCAGCTTTCGAGTTTGAATTTGCAGCTGTTGCTCAAAATAAGTAGCTATAAAAAGCTGTACAAACACACGTTATTGGCGTTTGTAAACGTTGTGCAATGAATAAATATGAAATTCGTTGGTGTCGTTCCTGTTCTGATTGACTAAATTTCAGACAGCGTAAGCTAAAGGCAAGCCACGGCCAAAGCGCTGCTAGAAAAAGCAAAAACAATTAGGCTCAGAATTGCTTGTTTGTTGACGTGGCTCTTGCATTTAATAAATGAGCTTTCACAACACTACTTGTGAATGGTTAAAGCGAACTATTCAACTCTACTTTCATCTACACCACAGAATTGAAAATTGCCTAACAAGTTGCAATGACGCTTTGGCCTCAAGTAGATCAAAAGATCCGCAGCAATTTTAGGGTAGCCATGCGAGCTTTGCCAACGAAGTGATCTCCAGACAGGTTCCAAAAATGCCAAAGAGGAAAGTAATCAAGCCGCACACAATTAATTGGTTTCCTGCTCACATAGGAGAAATGAATGGTACTCCCGCGAACATAACCAAATATGCCCACAATGCTGCCCAAGGAATTGTCAATCATGCAGCCACAAGGCGAGAGGATGTATAGGATTCGGAAAGCAAGAATAGCCTTATCACGCACAAGACAATGAAACATTTCTATCTAGGACACAAAGCCATCCCCCTCCACACACTAAAATAAACAAAGCTCAGGCCATTAAGCTAAGGCTCTCACAAACAAGAAGGTATCGAAACGCGATGTCAATGAAGAATATTTACACAGAGTTCTCTGTTCATACAACATGCAATAAATGCAATGACATGAAAGATCTTGCTCATATGCTTTGGCATTGCTCCGGGTTACGCAGTGACAAGAAAAATACTGAAGTGCAATGGGACGCATATTTACCCAGTTCTGCATTAGAGGAAGAATTACGGGCGGCCTAACGGGCCTGCAAAAAGGCTTACTTGGTCTTTCGGTCACATCGGCAGCGGCCCATTTCGGGTTAGGACACTAGCGCGACGTACTTGACATTATTTAATGAAGTTCTTTGATCCATCTATCACTCTGTCAATTTTCTAGGTTCTACACAGCATGTACACCTTTCTTCTTTATTAAATCTCGCTTCATAACCACGCCTTCTTCTGCATTATTGAGAATTTGGGCGCGAAATTCCTAATATGGAGGGATTTCGCTCACATTAAGTGAACTTTTGCTGAAGCAAACGAAATGAGTAAGCAATCACAGGAAAGCTCGAGATGAAATATGTTATCAGTAAAAAGACAGAAACTAAAAATGCGAAGGTCTCGCACGTTGCAGGAATCACTTTCATGCCAAAAAACCAGGGAGAAGCTGCTCATGACACGTTTATTTTCCGTTTTAGAGAAGTGTTACTAGCTGGCTCAACATAATTTTTGAAAATCAAGTCAGTCAACCTTCTTAGGCCCTACGCGAGAGGCACGCACTGCGTTTTTGTTAGAAGCACGGCGGCTTTGTTCTAACCCTGAATAAAGCATTCGTTTTGTCCTAAAGTCTTCCTGTCTGCCTTTCTTCTAGGAATTGATGCATCTCAAGCGAAATTAAAAATCACTACTACGTAAAGTTCTGGGTATTGCCTATGTCAGTAACCGTAGGTTACTCGGGCGTTGCCCCATAATATGTAAATTGAGCGACAGGAATTGTAGATGAAATTGTAGATTCGATTAATTTAATTCCCTACTTAATTCTACTCTATCCTCTTCTAATATTGCGTACGCGGTAGCGAGTCCCAGATTCTGTTTTCTATTCGTTTTTGCTACTTAGTAGTTTGTGAACTGGAGATCCAACGATTCTTCGAGTGGATCTTCACAAAAGTTGGCAACGACAAGCTCTATGGACGTTGCTCTGGTGGTGGTTGGTTGTTTAAAGTCATATCAAACGCATGGTAAGTTATACTGAACCGTCATACAGAGCAAAAGGCAGTCGTTCCTCATAATGTCCACATTAAAGCCCCCGTTAAGGTAAAAGCTTTGTGCGTGTAGCGGATTTATATTGCTCCATGAAGATTATAGTTGATGCTTGTCTGCTGCAACCCTTTTTATTCACATGAACACATATGTTGTGACTACAGCTGCAGTTTTCTTTACACCGTGAAAGGGGACAGTGAGAGACGATGACAATGCTATGTCCTAAGGTGCATGTCCACATTGAAGTCACCAGCTAGCATAAATGATTTGTTCGTGTAGGTGCTTTTCAATGTACCGCCACTATAATATTGTAAAAAGTTTTTGTGTCTCACATGTGTTTCGACTACAGCAATGGTTCAATACCATAATCCTAACGGAAGATAATTAAGGCTAGTTGCTGCGTATCTTCACCATTAAAACACCTGACCTGCATAGAATACGAGGCAGAGTGACAACTGGAAGCTGAAAGCGTGGCCTTCCTGGAACACGTTACTAATATCATCTGCATTTAACGTGCCAAATCCACAGTGTGATGATGAGGCAAATCGTAGGGAAGGACTCTGGAAATCTCGGCCGTGCAGTATTCCTTACCTTGCAGTGTCACAGTAAAGGGGCTCTAGCAGTGCAGGGGCTCTAACGTTGGGCTTCTATCGAAGAGCGATAACAGCGGCGGGGATGCAACCCGGAGCCTATCAAGTGCCCGTTTTTTTACATTTCTGGGACAGCTAATGTAACCCCTTCGCAGGGATATATCTAACATGCCCTGAAACATAAACATGGGGAAGTAGGGAAGCACCAACAACACCAGTATACGTCATTCTGCACAAAACGATGCGCTTGCCATGCACCTGTAGGGCATTAGCGTACTATGTTGACGCGGAAGGTGCTGATGATGAAATATGGCTGAGCACTTGGTAGTTGGTGGGCATCCTGGATAAACGTGTTTTCAGCAGTACAGGGACGGACTGGACACACCACAACAAAAGGGCGCTCCGTTTATATGGTGTGTCGAGTGCATTCCTGTACGGTTAAGAGCACAATTATGCAGGATGCGACTCCAGCTAGCTTCTCTAGAGCTGCTCTTAATTAATCCGCACACTCGTTTCCAAGATTGATATAAGACATATCGACACAATGCCCTCACCGACCGGTCACACATACACACATGCATGCATGTGTGTGTGTGTGTGTGTGTGTGCGTGCGTGTGTGTGTGTGTGTGTGTGTGTGTGTGTGTGTGTGTGTGTGTGTGTGTGATGACGTGGCGAACAGTGCACTTACGACAGATTTGTGCGATCGCCTCAAGCACAGAGCCCTTCTAGTGTATTCTTGTCGGTCTTTCGTGGGCCAGTATTGCCGCTTTATTCCTTCCACGTCAAAAGCATGCATGAGCTCATGAGCTATTATCTGCAATGTAAGGAAAAAACATTTTACGAACGAAAGTTTCAGCATGTGCGACACACGTAGAAATCAATCTCAGGCGAATCACCTGGAAAGCCTCTGCTATTCATCGTTTTTCGCCGTTGAGCAAACTTTTACAGCCGGATTGTCGCTATAATGTAAGTTTTTTTTTTATATGTGGGGTTCAACGTCTCAAAACCACTATTATGAAAGACGCCGTAGTGGAGGGCTCCAGAAATTTCGACCACATGGGGTTCTTTAACGTGCACCAAATCTGAGCACACGGGCCTACAACATTTGGTCCTCTATCGGAAATGCAGCCGCTGCAGCCAGGATTTCATCCCGCGACGAGCAGGTCAGCAGCCGAGTACCTTAGCCACTAGCCCACCGCGGCGGGGCAAGATAATGTAAGTTGAGTGGCTGGCTAGCCTAATTGGCACATACTATAAATTGGCACGTGTACAGTTTTCTATGGTCTGGCTCAACCTCGGCCTTGAATGTGCAGCGCATACGTTACATTTTCGAAGCAAGTGTAAGCAGTGGTTACGGGCATATTCCTGCAAGGAGGAACACTGCATTCAAGATGGACCTTACGCAAATACCACCACCACAATTGTTGGGCAACTGGTAATACAACACCATCGTAATTATTGGTGCTCCACGGCTTCCGCTGCTCCGCACCACGTCGTTGCTCAATGTAAGTGAATGTAGCACATTTTTAAATTGTTAGTGAGCTACATTGAAGTCACCAGGTATAAAAATGACATATCTTCTTATTAGCCAACACAAACTGTCTGATAAAGAATATTCTCTATTTCTGCCTTCCTGCTTTTACATAAACTGTGAGGTACTTGTGGAGAGTGCCTGTTCCCCATGTTTAAGTGGGTATGCGGTACTCCTGACGAAGGGAAGGGTCTGCATGGCCTAAGCGACAGGCATGTCGTGTTATTTATTGCTTTCATGGCTAGTCTATCTTGTTTGATGGACGCTCGTGTAATCTTTCTCTAATCTTGGTGCACAGTTAGTTAGGAAGGCGACCATAATAATACAGCACGAAAACATAGGCGGCTCTACAGTCTGACATACAGGGAGATAAAAACTGCACTTTTTTCGAAAAACAATGCTCAGAAACTAAAAATTGGAATTATTTGTGTTGGTTCAAGGCACTTGAAGTCATAAAACTCTCCTGAGTGTTGTTTCAGGCGGTATGTTATTGTAAGTGAAATAAACAAGAGCTTCTTTTGGGAGAAGTGGGGGCTTGGCCTCAGACCCGCATAGCTGACAAACAAGTTCTCAAAGCTGTAGTATTCTAGGCCTTCACTAACTCCAGGAAGGCGACCTAAAATTTGTTGTGGAGGCGAGCGATACGCATTACCAACAGTCTCATGCCTGATGGAAATTGACGTGTGCTATTTGCACAAATCCTGCGTACCTTGTGGGGCTACCGCAAGCTAAAAATTGTGAAGGGGTTTGTTGTATTCTGTACATGGTTCCTGCAGTTTCGGTTTCAGCATTCAGGTGTCCTCGTGCTTGTGTTTTAATTGTGAAACGCCAAATAAAGAAGGCGGTACAGTTGGCGAAAAAACTTTGCGGACTATGCGAGCTTTTGCCAAAGTGCCTGTCCACGCCACCTAGCGGTGCGCCACCTACCATTGACCAGAGTTATGGGCCGGAAACGGGTCTTCTTCTTATTTACTGGCCTTTCAGTTTTTTGCTGCCACTGCGTAGCGCATTGTTAGTTCGCTGTTTTCACGGGTATCGCTTATCTGCAGTATGACCATCACTTTGGTGTTTTCATGGGAGGATCAAAACTATCACGGCATGCCTAAAACGGTGTTCTGTTGGCAAGGTGTCAATTTCTGATAAAAATTTCGACTGATAACATTTATGCTCATAGACGGCTGTCCAGGCAGGAGCTCGTACAAGCACATGCCAAAAGCGCTTCGCGTTGAAGAAAGCGAAAGGTGAAAATTATTTTTACCCTCTCAGAAAAGAGAGAAACCATCGATTAGGAAATGGATGCTTTCAGGGCGCCGCGGTGCTACCGATCGCCGCTGACGTAGCGGAAGTGCCGCGAAGAGGCTTTCGGCCATGTGCTCACGTGGTCCGTAAATTTTTGTGGTTGACTGTACATTGAGTAACATACATATTGAGTGGTAACTCTGGCCAAAAGCGGTGGTTTACGCTGCTTCACGCCGGCCGTAAGATGGCAACACATCACTTGCTGCTTTGAAGGAAACGCGCGTACGATTTGTTAGTACCTTTCCTAGTGCATTATACGCCTACGTGTCTTTGAAACTGCGATTGTGGCTTTCTTATTCGTCTTTATAGCCTCGCGTGCACTTGGACGGGCAGGATCTGGCATGAATCGTATGCGAGAAAAGTGCATATGGTGTCGACGCAACGGAAACGTTGCTAAGCTCCATGTTCATGACCAGGACAACAGCAGAAAGACGCGATAAAGGATGTGCAATAACGTGCCAAGCGTGCTTCGTGGCCTTCGCTTGTTTCGTCTGCCTCTCAGCTTGGCTGCAGCTAGGTACGAACGCCATCATACATTTGTAAAGTGCGTATGTCAATTTTTATCGAAACCTTAAGCTAACATTGCTCGCATTGCGCTGTTTGGCGCTCAGAGCGTTTTCGGGGCTCTTGATTTCGCGTAATATTTTCATGGATTGCTTCACACACAAAAAAATACTATTTAGAATGCTGCACCGCATGTTTGCGAGAAAATCGTTTCTTCGCGCAATAAAGTGAGTTGCCGCTCGCGTTTATCAGGTATTATTTTTGCCGGTACATGTGTTCAAATTCACTGTATCATTGAGACTTTGTGAAAACTGATGTTATGCTTACAATCGTAATATGAGGCGTTTTCCAATTGCTTAAATATTCAAAGAGTTCACTAAAAGAGAATTGGTGAATCTAGAAAAAAATGTTTGCTAGTTAGATCAATAGGGCCTAATTTTTGAGTAAACACGCCTCCTTAACAGCTCGCATGGCACCTAAGATCATTGCCTTGTTTTTGCTATGGGAACTACTTGTGACAGTTTTTTTGTGAAAAAAAAATGATTTGAAGTGCGCATGAGAAAATTTGTGCCAATGTGGCAAGGACAAGGTAGTCAACAATATTTCTTTCTTTGCTCGATTAATGCTGCAGTCAAGTGCTGCGAGAACTATTGCCGTGGTGCGTTGTGCACTGTATGTTTAGTTGTATTCAACTGGACGTACAATGCACCGATTTTTTCATGTGAAAACATTGCACCACCTTTAAAATTATATTATAACCCCTTCCACAGTATCGCGTCACAGGAGTTAACGCACATAGACCGCTTACCGTAGACGTTAGGCAGATTTCGAGAAGTGCATAAGATGGGCTCACACACTGTAACCCAACTTTGAAATCTGTTACGTTTTTAATATATTCTGGTACAGGGTGATAACGCTGTTTCCTCACCACTCTAGATTTCTTAAAAACAAGTGAACCTGCGCAAAAACTACAGCAGAAGACTAACAAACCATCTAGTGCACGCTTCACACTGTTTCCGTGCTTTCCTACTTCTCGATAGCACAATGATCCATCTGACCTACTTAAAAAATGATGCAGTGAGAGAAATCTGATGAACAACATTTTCAGCAGGAACAATCTATATACTTTGTTCTTTGTGCTTCTTTATGCAACCTTTATTATACGGCTCACCGATTAGCATAGCCTCAAGTCCCGAAAAAAATTTACTGGAAGGTGTTAACCACTAGACAAAAAGTCTCTTCTAGTTTCGTGCACATCCGAACTGCGGCATTGTGGTTTCTTTCGGCATTGTGGTTTCTGGTACTGCGAAGATGTGTTATTGAAGGAAGTAGTGAGCGCGTGTGAGGATAGACATGAAAAGCTGTGATGTCCATGTGCTGGCTTGCAGAAATAGTCTTTTGAACCTTTAGGGAAAGTTAGAAAAATTTTGGCTATACGCAAAGATGATTACGAAACGTTGTTATCCTTAGATAACAATTACATAAACACACTCAGTGGTCGTCGCTGCCATGTTTCATATTAGATCCAAATCGAAAAAAACTGCGCCGCGCCACCAATGCTCCGCATGCTATTGAATGTGTGCGAGCACTGCCGATGAACGCCGCAAAAGCCTACATAAAACGAGCCGGCCATCTCTGCAGAGCGAATGACGTTTGAGATGACATCGTTTCCGGTCGGAGAACTGCTGTCGACCACATTTTATCAAGAGGAGGAAACATACTGCACCAACATAAACATACCACCCCGCCAGGGTGGTCTAGTGGCTATGGTACTCGGCTGCTGAGCCGCAGGTCGCGGGATCAAATCCCGGCTGTGGCGGCTCCATTTCCGATGGAGGCGGAATTGTTGTAGGCCCGTGTACTCAGATTTGGGTGACCATTAAAGAACCCCAGGTGGTCAAAATTTCCGGAGCCCTCCACTACGGCGTCTCTCATAATCAAATAGTGGTTTCGGGACGTTAAACCCCACGAATCTAATCTCATCTAATCGACATAAACATACCCCTCCAACACGCCAACAATAGCCGATTTGGGGAAGGTGGCAGCTATCTGCCTACGTGCGCTGATCTAGAGAAAGTTCTTGCCACTGGTCGTGCTCGACATATATATCGAAAGAAAATTCCTAGTCGTCCCTCGTTCGTAATCTGCCTTCACTGTTCACTCCACGTTGAAGCCCCACTAAAATTGCCTCGCTCACTGGAGCGGCTCTATACGCACACTCATGATGTTATTTTCTAGAGTTACGCTATTGGTCAGATCTTAAGCAAGTTAGCCGCTTGCCTTACTTTGGGTAAAATTCAACTTGTTGCTATTAGATTCATGACATTGTTATTGCAGCTGCAATTTTCATGTGTTGACTGCCTACATCACCCTCATAAGCAGCGTGAAACTTTGCTGAGTTTTTTATGCACACACAAAAAAACGTTCCTTTTATTTTATATCAAACGCTCTGCTTCGAAATATTTTTCTACATAGCAAAAAAAGGAGATCTAGTGAATGACGCACCATTTCCGCTATATTAGATTAGACGTAGTGAGCTGACTTTCAAATAACTTGCGTAGTTGCAAAATGTCTGATATTTAGAAAGGTTTGGTTACTACACACTAAGAACGGTATATGAAGAACACGTATATAAAAAATATGTCGACTATTTTCCTTCCTAATTTTTGGCATTTGATAGCGACCTCTGCAATACGTGTTTTTTTTTTCAAGTTGGTATGATTAGGTTTTATTGTACGATTGGGAAACATTGTCACACTTGAAAGACAAGGTGTATTCTATGTGGGTTTGGAAAAATTTTAAACGGAGCCATTCGTGGTATTTTATGTAAAACAATTTTGTGTGTTTCTACTAGCGAAAATCATTTTAAGATGTTTTTCGCATGCATTCTACTTTGCTTCTAATCTCTAAGTATTACGTATTTCCACATTGCCACTGCATAGAACTGCGCTTGCAGGGCGAATAAATATTACGAACTTCATGAATGAATAAGGAAGACATAACTAGCACTTACCATTCCGAGGCTACCATAGTTCAGTGCGAGTGGCCCGTATGAATACATAAGTGGACTTTGCATAATAGCTGTAGGTATTGTAATAGAGTTTTCTGTTCTCGAATAATAGGCGTTGATTTCAGAATCGTTATACAGTGGATAAGTCGGGTCGATCCAACTATCATGAGACGAGAGAGACAGAGCTTTTATCCACGTGGGGAAGAGTCGATCCAGTGGCGCGTCCGGATATTGTTCTGCGGCAGGGGATATACAAGATTTCCTTGCGAAAAAACTTCAGGAATCGCCTACACACGTTAGCCACAGAATCCTGCTATCGATTTTCGAGCGCATAAAAGATTAAACCAAAATAATCAGGGATGAAAGTTTTAATACCAAAAGAAGCAAGGCTACGTAATTACCGTTGCTCAGGGTAATATTGAATGGTTCCAGACACAGTTTCAATGAAAGCCCAACATTTCTCACCGATTTAGTCTCTTCCTAACAGAGTGACTATGCATGACTGTTTCTTGAAGGGGAAAAAAAGGAGCTTATTTCGGTCCACCTTGTCTACCGACAAGACTAAGCTATGTGTAGGGTAGCAGTAAAGGGGATAAAAAGTAATAGTAGAAAAATATTCGTAAAAGTATAGAGAAGAGGAAGCACTCACCGCACAGGAGCGACAGAGAAAAGAGAGCAGATATAGGAACGATGAGGTGCATGGTTGAAGGAGTCCATAGGCAGGACACCGATCAGCAAGAGCTACAAGGCGGTAACTAACGTTTTAAAGACCATGGTCTTTCTTCGGGTACTTTGACATGAAACTTTTGATCTGTCTGTCTTCTTGTTTGTCTTTTTGTCCACCAAAACGATATTCAAAACAACCAAAATCCAACCTCATCCGCAGTGCCCACCAATATTGCTGAAGTTTCAGTGTTCATACTTGTGCAATAAGCAATCAAAAAGCAAATATTGAGCATATCTGAGACACAATAGCAACACGAAAATATTCTGTTTGTGTTTCTTTTTACTACAAAAGGCATACGTAAGTCATTTTAACGACCGTAAGTCATTTTAACGACCTTTAACGACCGACTGACAATGCAACGCTATGCACAAAATATCAATTGTTTTTAACGCATTTCTAAGACGACACGGTGGTGGCACCTGCCCGTCGCTTTGCGAGACAGGGGCGCACGCCTTCCTTCGTTTTCAAAGATAAGTGCCAGATCGCGCTCTAGTCTCACGTGCCACGATGTGCTCGTTCGCCTTCGCTGCACGCTCGAGGCACTCAAACAGAGCGCCTCCAGAATACGATTCAGCAATTTTCTCGCGCTGAACATCAAATAAAGTGTTTGTTCATTCTCCCCAGACACAAAGTTGTCGTCTTTCGACGACATTTGCAGTGAAACATGCATGTACGCGGAACGCTTTCACCACCACCACCTAGGAGATCGCGGACAGCGGGCCGATCGGCGAGAGCTGCTCTGACAGCGGACGTCGTAACCGTTCAGCTAGAAATTCACCGGGCGAGTGTTGGTCTTAGACACATCGCTGCGTCTCGGCCTTTGGGGGCCTAGGCACGGATCCGTCTTTACTTTCCCTCACATTTCGGATGCTATATATGAACGTATACTGGGGGTTCACGTTCGCAAGTGTGTGCTGAATGTGCCAAAAATTGGGCTGGAGCCTTCCTAGCAGATTACGTTGTTTTTGAGCAGAACCGCTGCCAATAATAATCATATGGCCGTGCTGCTTACAGCGCTCTCCAAGAGTGCGGCGTTGCACTTTCATCCTCCTGATGTCGTTCTAGAGTTCGTTTATTCTTTCCGGGAAACACTTGCTCTCACCTATGTAGCTGGTGGGACACTTCGAAAATGACACCTTGTAGACTACACCTTGTTGTTGCTTCTTAGGGGGTTGGTCTCTTGGCTTCCGTAGCAAATGGACCAGCGTCGAAGCAAGTTTTGTAAATTACCATAGCCCCCGCTTTCCCGAGTAACCTTATTCATTGATGCCCAGTACATATGGAATGACGACGCACTGGAGATCCATCCATCCATCCATCCATCCATCCATCCATCCATCCATCCATCCATCAATTCATCCACCCATCCGTCCATCCGTCCATCCGTCCATCCATCTATCTATCTATCTATCTATCTATCTATCTATCTATCTATCTATCTTTCTATCTATCTGCCCACCCACGTCATAAATGTCTGTCGCGTCTGTGATCAAACCATTTTCTCTAGGCAAATGTGGCCCATACATGTGTACCCCGGTCCGCGGTAGCTGGGTATGCGCCACAGGTATGTTTATTCCTGCTTGAGAACGGTAAGAACGGACATTATTAATTAAAATGCGAAAGTGTAAAGGAAAATTTACGATTGCGGTGTTCACCAGACCAATGCGAAAATAATTATCAGGGCGACAGCAGAAGTGGAACCCAACTATTCTTCGGGTCGATCTAGTAGTCTGCTACACAGGCATGCCAGGTCTCAAAACTCTTTTTGAAAAAAAGAACATATCTAGGCGTAATATTTGCAAAACGTCAATTGTGGTTGCAGTGGTGGCTATCTAATTTTATGAACATTACATATATACACCTATGATACTGGTGTCACGTCAGGTTAGTGTCTATTGTATACCTTAACCCCCCCCCCCCATTGAGGCTAGTCTACGTAGTGCTACTGAGGGCTACAATCTTCGCAAGCACAATCACTACGTACTAGCTCAGCACTTCTGATGTTTTAATACCCATGTTGCCGTTGGCCTCGTCGCGCAACTATAAGGAACTCATTAATCAAAATACAACTGTGCGACTTTACAACTTATGTGTCAGCGTAGAGCATTTGTACAAATCTTGCACGTCATTAGGTAACCTTTCGCTCAATAAAAAAATAGGTCACCTTCCCTCCACATACTTCACATATTATCGATTGCCATGGTGCGTCTGCCATTTCCTGTTTTAGCACGTTAGCGATAATGAACATCAGCAGTGGTGGTGATGGCGTACAACTGCGACACCAAAATTTAAGGTTTTGATTTGATAACATAGTCAGCTTTGAAAATCAACATACTGATAAGACACCATCCGGGCGGGCATCTTCAATATTACTCAATATAGAACTCAGCGTATACGTTGCCCTATCAACAACTTAATTGCTCGACCTGCAAGTCAGCCATGGCGGCCAAATTTCAATGAGTCGGAAGGCAAGGGGCCCATGTGCTTAAATTTAGGGGCACAATAAATAGCACTAGGAGGTCCTAGACGTCCCTTAGTCATTTTTGTAAGATAATACAGATGAATAGCTTGCGGACGCAGCAAAATCATCCGAGGAACGGCAATCCCGCTATTATTCTTTCTACCGGTTCTTTACGGATAAAAAAAGTGAACTGCTATCTTTTTGTTGTTGCCGAAAATCGTCGCCGATCGAAAAAATAGGCAAGAAGTCAAGCATTACTGTACTGCTTACAGAGAGTATGCTAAACGGCAGAAGTTTACAATAGGAGTGGGCCTATTTTTAAATGCTCGCTTGGTGCACTAGGTTTATGGATTACCCAAAATCTATAGCTGCGTTAATGAAAGAGCGAAGCGCCGATAACCGGCAGAGAAGCGTAAAGTACTATTTTACTTTACAACGCAGTTGTGAGGTTCCAGTTCCAGCGAAGTGCAGTGGAGGCTGAAAAACGATGATAGCGAGAGCGTATGAGAAGGTAATTGCGGCAGTGACGAAATCACACGTTCCGCGGCACCTGTGGTGCCACGGAACATGTCATTCAGTGCAGCACTTGTGGTGCCACTCTAGTTCGTGCAGTAGTGTGCCATCGCGCTGTATCCGATGACGTCATCGCAAGGGTAAGCGAGGATGCCATATGTGCAATAAAAGCGCTGCATTAACGGAGGTCTGTCTATAGGAATCCAAAGCAATTTTCGGTGGCACTGCAGTTTTCAACAAGCACCGCCATATTTCGGAGAAAAATGGAAACTGGAATGTACGTCACGTGTTTGCCTTCTTTCCGACGCGCAATACCGCTCACTTCCGTGCACGTGCTGGGCTATCGCGCTGCGATTGGAGCGCCGCGCGTCGCTTGAAAAGATCTCCTAGCTGTACGGGCAGTTCCAAAATCAAACTTAGCCAAATGAAAGAAAGGTTTTAATCACGTTTTGTGGAGCACACGAAAACGACGCCCGGCTTAACGTGAAATGCATTTCCGAAGTCCGCGATGTTACCGTGTATGACTGGTCGAGGTGAGCTTCCTTGCGTCATACGTTAAATATACCTAACAGTCTATATACAGTGCAAAATGAAGCCACGCACGCGATTGATGTTGTGCGTTGTCGACAATGAAAAGCATTATTTTATTTCAATGTTCAAGCCGGTCAGTAGCAGACGCGTACTGTTCTGAATGAACTTTTGAGGTGTGCAAAAAGGAAACAAACTTGACACGACCATAGCACAGAAGACACAGAGTAACAGAAAAATGCTGAAGAGCCTGACAATATTAGAGTCATGACCTCGGCGCCACTGGAGGATCACCCGCTAACTTAGCGGCGTGGCAGCTAGCTTAGCTTCAAGCGTTGCGAATCAAGTTGAACTGCGTCCCTGGTTCTTTTCCTTTCTTTTTTCAATTCTCGCATTGTACTTGAACTTCCAATTTATGATAATATTGAGTGTACAGGTCCATAAAGCCGGTGGCGCGAAGGCGACTCAACGTGAGAAGTGACGAATTTCAGCACGGTATGATATTTGGTGTTCGACGAGCACAAGCAATTAGCGCACACGTAAACGCACACTGGAAGTACTCTGCGAAGCGTAAGACGCATACACGCGGAGTGCGTGAAAAAAAAACGCACGTTTATTAGGGGGCAATTTGCTTCAGCGGCTCGAATTCAGACCACCCTAATGATGCGAGAGAAAGAAACAAAGCAGCAAGGCAATCTGAAAGTTAGCCGAAAATGCACAGACGTTCGTTCCGGCGCGATGACGCAGCCTTCCCTACGCGTGACTTGCAGGCGGCAAGCCTTTTAAAATGTGCGCAGTTCATTTGAAAGCAACCAACAACACAACGCTAACCAGGGCATGACTTATGCGAGTGTCAACATCTAACAACGACACCTACGTCTCACAAACACAAGGAATGAAAACACAAAGTTGTTCCAAATTCAAATTTAACTGGACTTTCACAAAGCGAGGAGACAGCGATCTATCATTACTGCAGTCGTTTCATGAACGCGCCGTGTTATATACTGATTCGGCCAGTCGAAACAAATGATTTCAAGCGAATTGAGCCAATCAAAACAAAAGGCGAGGCAGAGCAAGAACCTACGTTATTATTGTACTGTGTTGATCCACGCTTCCTTTTTTTTTTCTTTCCCATACTACTTGTCCGGCAACCGATAGTTTTACAGGTGAGTCACGTGTTATTGTATGCACTCTCGGGGCACATAACAGTACTCGTTGACGCTTTCATGTGGTCGTTCTGCCATCGAGGCAAAGTAATGTCAAACAGCGAGCCTCTTGTTAAAATGCACCAAGTTCCCCACACCGACTCTACAACCCATGCCGCACGCGCTCACGCTGCGGTGAAACACACTGAATCACCTGCGCCCTCTGCCGCGCGAATCCCCAATTTGCGGGAGGTTGCCGTGAGGGCCACAGCGCAGCGTTGTCGCCACTCCACCAACTGGAGCTTTGAGTCCTTATAGGGGCTGATGTGGAAAGCACGTACGCGCTGCCATTCCCGGCTTCCCGGTTTGCAAGGCAGTCGTGGCTCAACTTACCACATAATCAAAACACTTACATTGATGCAGTTGGAATTTGAATTATGGATTACTGCAATTTTTTCGCCAGCACCACAAATGAAGATCATGGGCTCTTGGAGGGTTGAATGACGTCATTACGGAGAAATTATTTAACTTGTTCTTTCATTACTAAAACGCGTTATGGTGCTTAGACGCGGGAGTTGCTTCAGCTGATAGGTCGGCCTGGTTCAGCCCTATTGATGCTAAGCTCTGCTAACCGCCTTTTGTTCGATCGTCGACGACAGCAAGCACAGGACCACGTTTATAGAGGACACATGATAAAGGCAGTTGCCCTGTAATGAGCTTTGTCAGAGGATACTATGTAAACGGCTACTGCATCACCTTCCCTCTCTCAGTAGACCCTAAGCTTTTTTTTTTCTCTTTTGCAAATTCGGTCATTGCCACTTTTTCACTTCATTCAGGCTGAGGAGAGGCGAAGTTGAGAACGGCCTTGGCAGGGTTCAATCGGAAGGCCGATCTATGCCACATCACTTAAACTATGTGAAAGGTAACGCGTGCCATAAAAAATAATTCATTTTGTAGAAGTTACTTGCGTCACAAAGAATTCTGACAAAGCTTGTAGCACTGATGTTAGGGTAAGGTACGTGAAAATTCAAGAATACTGACTGTAAACTTGTTGAACGAAGCCGGGTTCCAGTCGACGCCCAGGACTTCCTACGTAGGGCTTTAAGTAGTTCAATGTGTTGATGGCATCACTTCGAATACTAGAGCTAATCCAGCTTGCAGACCTGATGGCATTCTTGAAGGCACTGACGATTTGGGACACCATGATTTTTGCCCGGCGTACTACCGCCAGAGGAACCTCTTGAAAAAGAATAATATTGAGGTACTCTGTAAGGAAAACTGCATTAGATCCAATAATACAAATTTCGATAGCAAAATGTAGCCTACAAGCAATAAGACAGCTCATTTTTAGCGTAATCGAACCCTAGTGCTCTTATGCAATGTTGTGTTCAGACATACTAATATGGCTGCCGTGCCAGCCGGTAGCTGGTTCACAAATGGCTAAGACATTCACTTCTTCAGAGTAAGAATCTATTATATTTTCAAAATGTCATTGCGAGGTCCTACAGACCAACAGCTGCTAAGGGCACTTCTATGGGACACGGTGTCTTCAGATCCCAACATGCAGTATTTTATTGTAATAGTTGGAGGCAACACTAGAAATACAAGAAAAAACTTGCTTGTGAACATGTCAAACTTACAAAATGACTATGTAAAACTGAATGAACTCAGTTTAATTTTTGTTATGGTAGTATCTCGGAACTGAACTAAATTTTTAAGGAAATGCTTGCCAAATGACTAATGCTTTTCAAGCACAATTAATGGTTCGTCTGACATTGAGCGCGTACAGATTGTGTATTCAACCAGTCAACGCGAGAGTGACCCCAAGATGCTGTAACTTTTCCCGAAGCGGTATTACATATAGCATGTGCGCTTAATCTCTGTTTAGTTTCCTGTTAAATTTACAAATCACCAGCCACGCATTCTACCTGTCGTGGTCTTCTACTGCACACTAACGTAAAAAAATATTACCCCTATGTTACCTCTCTTCTTAAATAGTCTCGCTAGATTTTTGGCCCGATGTCTCTCTAACTTCATTTTTCCGAAAGCAACATACCAAAGCCACCTAGAAAAAATCACCATGCTGTCCAGGGAATTTAAGGATGATCCTTGATGCCGCTAGGAAAAACTTCGTCAGGATTCAGATATAAAGTAATATTGACAGGATAACGGCCTATTTATACTTAAACGCGAACTCCGGCGATTTTTTGATATCAATGAATCATCATGAAATTCGCAGGGTACGTTTTTTTGCGAATTTCTGTCATTTAAGCCAAATTACAGGTTCTAAAGATGCGCTGATTGTTTGCAAATGAGTTTTCAAGAGTGCCTCAAATGCCCACTCAGCTTGCCAGAATTATTGACAACACTCTCTGTATGCCGTGATGTCTGCCATGTCAACGAAAGCAGCGGAGCCGCTGGCATCACTACTTCGGCTGCTATATACAGCGCTTATTCTGCTGGCCACAAGGCGACGGTGGTGGTGTTTGGGCCGGAAAACCTCGCTTTCTCCTTCTGTGGTGTTCTGCCTGCGCTTCGCTGGTCTCCTTTCATAGTTTTCATATTCCGCGCCAGCGGGACCAGTATACGAACTCAAGTTCTTACCAAACAGCACTTCATACGTAGACAGTGCGCTTGGTTGGGTTTTCAATTCGGCATTGTTCCTTTTTACATATTAGAAATTGTTTTCAAACTTCTCGAACATTCCAGCTGACGGGCTAGGGACAAGAGTGTCTCAGAAACATAGAAACACTATTACCTTGATATGGTCGAAACATCACCGGAGTTGGCCTTTAAGCTGTTCGCCTACAACAAACGACAGTCACCTAATGTAGGTAGGAATACTTATGCAGAACAATATACAGTTTTATTAAGCAGAATCTGAGGCGGATTGTTTTGGCGCCTTCTTGAACTATTGTGCTATATCCTTCGCAAAACTACATTAGCCATATTTCCTATTTCAGATTTGGCAACAATACTTAGAAGCGCTACACTAGCCCCACCACGGTGGTCTAGTTGCTGAGGTAATCGGCTGCTGAACTGCAGGTCACGGGTTCACATCCCGGCTGACGCGGCTGCATTTCTGATGAAGGCGGAAATGTTGTAGGCCCGTGTGCTCAGATTTGGGTGCACGTTAAAGAACCCCAAGTGGCCGAAATTTCTGGAGCCCTCCACTACGGCGTCTCTCATAATGTGGTGGTTTGGGGACGTTAAAATCCACAAATCAATCAATCAATTGGTTAATCAAGCAATCAGTCAAGCCCTGCACTATGGAATTTTGAGTGAACACTGAATACTGAGCAAAAAATTTGTTTGCACGTTAACCCTACAAATTACGCATGAAGTCATCAACATATCAACATATACCGAAAATAAGCATAATAAAAACACAGAAAATTACTCTCTGTATTCTGAGAGAACTAGATGGAAACCTTGCACGTGCAGTACACTTTAAAAAACCCTTTTTTTAACACAGTGTTAGCAAGCTTCATTGTACAAGGTCCCAAAACATTTTGCATTCAATTGAAGGAAACAGAAAGCCAAGATATGAAAGGTATAATAATATACCCTTTTCGCAAAGGGCGCACAAGCGCCCATTACGCGAACTGCTCCTTGCCGCTATGTATTGCGTGTCGGAGCAGACGACACCAGTAGCGTTTCGTGCAGACGCAGAAGCAGCTCAGCGTTTGGGGTACACGAAGAAGGCGGGACTTTCTCGCGCGCTCAGAAACGTGAAGTCACAACGCGTAAATAAAAAAATTACGAATATCATACTGGTTGAGCTCCGTTCTGTCTGAAATAGTTCTCTGAAGAAGATAACAGAGGAGTTCTTATATTTCGCGTTGAAAAAACGGGGTCTATAGTGGAACTAATTTCACGGGTAGTAGGATGCACGTACGAAGCGCGCGTACACAGCGCCTGCCCTATACATGGCGGCTTCTATCCCAGAACCCTTTGCAAATTCGTAACTGACGAAAAGCTCACCATCAGGTGGCGTATTTATGAAAAAGGTCTATTGCTCTATTACTACTCATTCGAGTAAACTTGCATGTAAACCCAATGGGTACTTTCAAAACGTGTTTCCTAAGTCAGTAACACGTTTAATCCCTATCATCATAATTTTTTTCTTGCCCATGCATGACATTTATGATATAAAAACTAAGAACTGAATCTCTATGTCCCTTCGACAACCTCTTTAAGATGATATTGAAGCGATAGGTGGAGTCTGCTAGAATGTCCCTTGTTACTATTTATACCAATGTTTTACTCTTTGAAAAGCGTACCGCAAATCTGGAGGGTTGCCAAAGTTGTGCTCGCACAAAGGAATGGGGATCGGTCTTTAAAAGAAAGGCTAGACCAGTTTATGCTGGCCTTGTTTAACGTGAGGCCACTGTAAAGCCACGCCATGGACGCTATCCACTATGAACTGCTGCAGAGAGCCAGGTTGATATGCCTGCTTGAGACGTGGAACAGCCGCTTGCAGACAGATACAAAATAAAACTTTTGGCATAACTTTCGAACACTAGCACTACGTAGGCGCCGATCAGTGCCACTGTGTCTGCAACCGTGAGTCACTCGTCCAAGCTAGGGCCGCTTTTTTATACCCTCTGGAAGGCTTCATTTCAACCTTGACACCTATCTCAAGGTAACGTAAAGCGCACAACAAAATGGCCGTACCTGATTTGAAGAAGGGGCTCATGATCGCCAGATTCATGACTCTTATGATGTGTTTGTAGCAAACTTCTATAGCCGGTCGGCCCTGAAGAAACATATAAGGCTCGGTGAGTACCACCAGCTGCCTGTAGATGCTCCAGGCGACCAAGTATCGAACCCCTTCTTCGCCGACGAACTCACTCTGGAAGAGATTCACGAGGATTTTGGTAGCCTGTGGCCAGTGCAGAATATAATCGTGACCGGTGTACGTGCCGTTGGTGTACTTCGAGATATAGGTGGCCCATTGATCTAGTACGGGTGGAAAGGCAGCAGTGAGAAACAATGGGATTAAGGGAAAATACAGATCGTTTATAAGAAATTAGGTATATTTTCATAGAACTGTTACGCAATGAGGATTCTAGATTTATCGCACACTACCTCCAAGTAAAGAAAAAAGAAATGCTTCGCCGTATCCTAAATGGCAGTGAAGTCATTAACTACAATAACTCGATAATTATTAACACGATTGCAATAAACAACTTGTTTCACAAATATCTGGTGTTGGCTTCGTTTTGATCGAGAAAGCTAGATACAATTTAAAAGAACAATAGAAATCTTCTCTTTCAGTGATTATTGCACAAGGCATTTTGCATTACAAGCAGGTATTTCACCCCGAAGTCACACCAATTAAAGTTTACACTGGAACATATGCAATGCTAAGGAAATCAGACCACCAGCATACCAACCACCAGTGGCGTTTCATGAACATTGCGCGTGCATAGGGTCTTTTTCCAAAGAAGTTTCGAAACCTGGCTTGACTGTGTGGTACAATACCCGATCGCCTCGCAGAATGCTAGGCATCGATTCCTATACTGACCCGGATATTTAAGCTTTGCATTAGTGAGGCCAACACTGCCGATGTCAGTATTTCTTGGCGCTCTCGCATTTGTTTTTCTTGGCAACCCTGAAGACCAATGTCTGTTCTCACTATTCCAGAATAGATATACGCTGTCAATCACCTGGGGCACATATCCGCAAATCGAGACCCGTGGAAAGAGGGTATGTGCCGCTTGGTCTGGAGGAAAGGGTTTGATGACGATGGCGATGACATTCTGATTAATATATATATATATATATATATATATATATATATATGTATATAAATATATATATATATATATATATATATTGTGAGGAACCGGTTTATTCAGCCAGGCTCGAGCTAAATCACGCTGGTGATGATATTTTGAGATGAAGAAGATGTACAGGTGATGATATCAAAGAGAATAAAGAGTCGTTCGCTAGTCGCGCTCACACTAATTCCCCCGCGTGGTGAAAGCGGCCACCTGGTCGCTTGACAGTATTATGAAAGGCGTCGCGCATAAGGCTTTAAACGAGATACGTGCACTATCTCTGTTCCTCGGCAACGATGATCAAGACTAGCGCTAAGAGGAGAAACGCGGTAATTGACAGGAGATGTCTGTTCGACTACCGTGTATGTTCCAATGAAGCGACTGATGAATTTGTCACATAGGCCGGGGGCGCGTAGTGGAGTCCATAGAAGAACTTCGTCACCAGGGGTAAAACTCACAACACGGCGAGACGAGTCGTAGCGAGATTTTCGAGTGTCTTGAGAGAGGCCGGTGTCAACACGGGCCTGGTGACGGCAGTGTGCGAGACGAGATAGGAATTCTTCAGAGAAAGGAGCCGTCGAGGGTGCAGGTGCCGAAAGGAAAGAGACATCCAGAGCGAAACTCGGCGAGCGACCATGGACGAGAAAAAATGGAGAAAAGCCGGTAGTGCGTTGAGTAGCCGTATTATAGGCGAATGTCACGAAGGGTCCGATAGGGTTCGATGAAACCATTCAGTCAATCCGTTGGTCTGTGCGTGGTAGCTAGTGGTCTTGTGAACAGTGTTCGAGGCACGCAAAACTTGCTCGACAATGGAAGATAGGAAGACTTTGCCACGATCACTGAGGAGAATGCGTGGAGCTCCGTGGCGCAAAAAGATGTGGCGAAGAAAGAAATCGGCGATCTCAGTGGCAGTCCCAGATGGTATAGAAGCTGTTTCTGCATAGCGGGTAAGGTGGTCGACGGCCGTGACAATCCAGCGATTCCCATTGGATGATATAGGAAGAGGGCCATACAAGTCGATTCCAACGACTTCAAAAGGCGAGGCGGGACAAGGAAGAGGTTGCATTAAGCCAGCCGGAGCAGTTGTCGGTCGTTTTCGCCGTTGGCAATGGACACAGGAGGCGACGTACTTAGCGACGGCTGAAGAGAGGCCAGGTCAAAAACAACGACTTCGTATTTTGTCGTAAGTCTCGTGATAGCCTAGATGAGTGGCGGTTGGATCATCATGAAAGGCTTCGAGAACTTCACGTTGCAGAGAACGTGGGATGACGGGTACCCACTTGTTGCCATCGATGTGGTAAATGTAGCGACATAAAGCATCATCGACAAGCTTAAATTGTTTAAGTTGTCGACGGAGTCTGGCGTTTGGAGGAGTAGTAGAGCCGGTCAAGCGGTCGACAATGGTGCGGCAGTATAGGTCGACATGTTGTTGTGAAACAAGGACGGATAGGGTGACAGTTGATGAACTTAGCGCTGCGATTGGAGAGGTGCTGTCGTTTTGGAGTATCGATGGTGAGTGGCTTCCGCTGGGCAAAGGACAGCGTGATAGAGCATCAGCATCTTGATGCTTCTTCCCAGATCTGTAGGCGACATCGAAATCATACTCCTGCAAGCGAAGCGCCCAGCGACCGAGGCGACCCGATAAGTTTTTCAGCGATGAAAGCCAGCATAGGGCGTCATGGTCGGTCACGACGGTAAAATGACGGCCATGAAGATATGGTCGGAATCTTTGCACTTCCCAAACAACAGCAAGGCACTCCTGCTCGGTGATAGTGTAGTTCTTTTCTGGAGCGGCAAGAGCACGACTTGCGTGAGCAACGACGCTTTCGCGTGAATTTTTGTCACGCTGCAAGAGTACCGCACCAAGACCATGACTACTTGCGTCGGTGTGAAAAATGGTGGGTGCGGTGGAATCGAAGTGGCACAGTTCCGGATCTGACGTGAGGGCTTGCTTCAATGACGTGAAAGCGCTTTCGCAGTCTTCGGACCAAATGAAGGGGACGTCCTTTGCGAGGAGTTGATGGAGCGGAGACGCAAGTTCCGCGAAACCACGTATGAAGCGCCGGAAGTAAGAAGATAACCCAAGAAAGCTGCGCAGGCCCTTTTGACGTAGTGGACGAGGAAAATCGAGGACAGCGGCAAGCTTCTCGGGGTCGGGCCGAATTTCTTCCTTGCTGACAAGGTGGCCGAGAACCTTGATTGTCTTGCTAGCAAAGGTACATTTATTGGTGTTAAGCTGTAGACCGGCTTTTGCAAGGCATGTGAGGACTTCGTCAAGACGTTGTAGATGCTGCGAGAACGTGGATGAAAACACTACTATGTCATCGAGATAGCACAGACATGTTTTCTATTTCAAACCACGCAATACGCCTTCTATCATGCGTTCGAAGGTGGCGGGCGCATTGCAGAGTCCAAAAGGTATCACATTGAACTCGTACAACCCATCTGGCGTTTAAAAGGCGGTTTTCTCTTTATCAGACTCCGACATTGGTATCTCCCAGTAGCCTGACCTAAGGTCGAGGCTAGAAAAGTACTTTGCGTCCTGTAATGAATCCAGTGCATCGTCGATCCGAGGGAGGGGATAAAGATCCTTGCGCGTTATTTTGTTTAGCGCACGGTAATCGACGCAGAAACGCACTGTCCCATCTTTCTTTTTAACGAGAACAACTGGGGATGCCAGGTACTCGAGGAAGGACGTATGATGTTGCGTCGTAGCATGTCTGAGACGTTTTCCTCGATGATCTTGCGTTCTGGATGCTGTGAGTAGCGGTAGTAGTCATGCTGAGGGCGGCTGAGTTCACGTCAAATAGAGAATGGTGTCTATTTAACAGGGCGAGCAAATCTTCAGTTTGATCAGGTGTTAAGTCATTGCTTATTGTTGCGGACACAGGTGTGGCAGAGGCGTTGAATGGCAGTGATGGTGACTTCGGAACATCGTTGTGGTTGTTGTTCGGAAGGGTACCAATCGCAACAGGCTCACTGTCAACCGCGCAAGATACTGTTGAGCCACATGGGAGCAGTACACACTCGGGCGTTTGATTTATGGCGGTTAGGTACGTAGACCCATCGAAGAAGCGAATAAGCCCTGGTATGATCACAATGTCCCTACGTAGAGTATGACCGTAAGGGAGAATTAGTACGTCGCCATCCACAATGTCGGTGCAATTAACACTTATAATTTCTTCGATGTATGGCCGAAGTACATAATCTGACTTGGTAACAAGGTGGATGCATCCATCGTGTTCAAGCGGAGAAGGGTCAGTGGCATTTAGATGCAGGAGGCGCTGATTACATGATATGAAAGCTGACGCAGAAGACAAGAAATCCCACCCAAGAATGAGAGCGTGGTAGCCCTCACGAAATACCGCGAAAACAATGTGATGACGAATGCCTTCTATGCAGATACGAACACTTTGCAAGTAGACGAATTAGAGCGTTGGTCGCCGCACGTAGAGGTGGGCCGCCATAAGGTGTGGTGGCTTTTCGAAGGTGGGACCAAAAATCAGCACGAATAATCGAAACGGCAGCGCCAGTGTCTACAAGAGCCTCAACACGTACATCTTCTACAAACACTACTATCAAATTCGATGGCCGCTCTGGAGGAATTGTTAGCTGCACAAGGGATGCAGTTTCCCCTCCTAAAACTGCATTGGGGAGTTTTCCGCGTGGGCGTTCGTGGAATGGGAGGCGGGCCGTAGAGGCGACACTGAACGGCGACCTGGGAAGGCGACCTGCGGCGAGACGTACGTCAATTCCCAGGCATGTTCGTATGGTAAGTAGGTGACGGTGGACAGTAGTAGGACGATCGGAAGGGTGGTCGTAGGTAGTTCATGGTCGGACGGAAGCTTCGATGTTCTTCGGGAGCGTAGCCGCGTTGCTCATCTTGTTGGCGCCTTCGACAAAACCGAGCGATATGTCGTCGATAGCCGCAGTAGTAGCAGATTGGTCGAGGTGGGCGCTGAGGTGCGTAGTAAGGTGGTGCGCGCACGGCCGGTGATAACGAAGCCACAGGCGTATGGTCTGCTGTTGTAGGCACAGAAATGGTGGGTGCGGCAGAGAGCGCGGCTCCTTCGGCGTACGTGCGAGTCTGGCGCACGCAGGGACTGTTGGAACACGTCGCACGCGATGCGGAGGTGATGTCTTGTTTAATCAGGTCTCGCAGGCTATCTTTTTCAGAAGGGAAAGTAACTTCCGCAGCACAGGAAGAGCAGCGCCCGTGCAGCTCTTCACGAACGATGTCGCCAATAAGCACACGCAAGTCAAGGGGTGCAGGCAAACGAACGTCGGTGGCATCGTAGCAAAGGCGAAGAGACTGAAGCTCGTCAAGTCGCTGACAGATGGTTCTCACGTCCTGGGTGGTGGCAGGATTTTGCGTGGCGAGGGCGTTAAAGGCGACGGTGTTATTGCCTTTAATAATGTGGTGTATTTGGTCGTTCTGAGACATGCCGGTGTTAACGCGCGTGCACAGTGCAAGGACATCCTCAATATAAGAGGTGTAAGATTCACCCGGCAGCTGCGTGCGCTCAGCGAGTTTCTTCTTTGCTGCCTCAGTGCGAACTGCAGGGGCACCAAATATCTGACGAATTTGCTGCTAGAAAGTGTCCCTGTCGGAAATATCTGGGTGGTGGTTCCAGAACCAAGTTTTGGCAACATCGGACAAGTAAAATGGGACGCTGCGCAACTTCTGTGCATTGTCCCACCTGTTCAAATCGCTGACGAGGTCGTAGTTCTTGATGCAGTCTTCGACATCATCGCCTCGGAGACCGGAAAACACTGGTGGATCACGCAGGTGAGTGTTGTTGGGCGGAGCGGGGGACGGTGGCTGCAGTGGGACGGCGACGTTGGATGGGCCAGGGTTTTCTTGGGCCGCCATGGCAGGGGGTTGTATGCGACGACCCGAGCGGAGCTCCAGCGAGAACGGGCGAGAGGACTTGAGGAAACGAAAAGCACAGTCCACCGCTTGTGAGGAACCGCTTTATTCAGCTAAGCTCGAGCTAAATCACGCTGGTGATGATATTTTCAGATGAAGAAGATGTACAGGTGATGATGATATCAAAGAGATTAAAGAGTCATTCGCTTGTCGCGCTCACAATATATATATATATATATATATATATATATATATATATATATATATATATATGTGCGTGTGTGTGTGTGTGTGTGTGTGTACCACCAGCGCGTAAAGTAGCGTTTAGTATTCAAAAAAATGCATGCACCAGCACCATATTAGCGAAAATGTTTATTATAGTGCTAATGTTACATCTGCGCTTTCTGTAGCGCTCTTATATATGTACTCAGCAGCACATATCTACCACTATATTTATTTACTTAGGATTACTTACGAACCCCATAACAAGATCAGGATAAGGACGTCTACATCATAATGCAATACATAATAAATTGCATTTATGCTTACATAGAAAATGTCCGCAGAGAAAAGAACAATCGCAAATTACCATACAACACAGTTCTTAGGAAAAAAAGGTTGTGGATAGAAATCAACAAATCTCTAAATACAAGAAGACAAAAAAGGTACGCAGTATAACAATAAGTTTGCGTAAGGGTAACACCATACACATCAAGCTAATTGTATTATTGCATCATCATATCTTATTTCACTGATACACAAGGCAAATGTATACTGCTATAGCTTAGCAACTAATCATAATCCGTTCTTCGATCCAAGAAAAATAAGCCGACAAAGGCCACCAATGCTATTCGCGCCAGTGCAACATAGCTTGCCCTTTGTTTCCCCGAAACCAACGCATGTTCTCTAAGGAGGGTGGCGACGATACATCGTACCAATAGCTACGCTTTGACGATGGGTCGTCGCCAAAGCCTAGTGTATGTGAACATCCATGCGAACGACGAAGCATATATGAACATCCTAGAAGAAATCTACAGGGTATCAACGGCTACCACCGTGCTTCATAAAAAAAGCGACAGAATACTAATCAAAGAGGATGTAAGGCAGGGGGATACAATCTTCCCAATGCTATTTACCGCATGCTTGCAGGAAGTATTCAGAGGCCTACAATGGGAACAGCTGGGTATAAGAGTTAATGGAGAGTACCTTAGTAACCTGCGCTTCACCGATGACAGTGCATTGCTGAGTAACACAGGGGGCGAATCGCAACTCACGATTACGGAGTTATACGAGGAGACCAGAAAGGTGGGTCTTAAAATTAATCTGCAGAAAACGAAAGTAATGTACAACAACCTCGGAAGAGAGCAGCGCTTCGGGATAGGTGGATAGTGCACTTGAAGTTGTGAAAAACTATGTCTACTTAGGACAGGTAATAACCACGGAGCCGAACCACGAGATCGAAGTAACTAGAAGAATAAGAATGGCGTGGAGCACATTTGACAGGAACTCTCAAATCAGGACAGGTAGATGGCCAGTATCCTTTGAGAGAAACGTATATAACAGGTGCACCTTGCCGGTACTTAGCTACGGAGCTACGGAGCTAAATACCAGCAGAGACACGAAGCAGAGACGTGGAGACTTACAAAGAGAGTTCAGCCTAAATTGAGGACGTCGCAGCGAGCAATGGAAAGGAAATTGGTAGGTGTAAGCTTAATAGACAAGAAGAGAGCAGAGTGGATCAGGGAACAAACCGGGGTTAAGGATATCATAGTTGAAATCAAGAAGAGGAAATGGACATGGGCCGGCATGAAGCGCGTAGACAGGGTAACCGCTGGTCATTAAGGGTAACTAACTGGATTCCCAGAGAAGGCAAGCGGGTTAGGGGGAGACAGAAGGTTAGGTGGGCAGATGAGATTAAGAAGTTTCTGGGTGTAAAGTGGCAGCAGCAAACACAGGACCGAGTTGACTGGTGCAACATCGGACAGGCCTTTGTCCTGCAGTGGACGTAGTCAGCCTAATGATGATGATGATGATGATACTGATGATGATGATGATGAAATGTCGACATGCCTGAAAAAATTGCGACATACGTGCATATGCGCAAACTGAACAAGGACGTCAAGCGCAGAAAGATAAGCACGATAGTAAAGAGAAAGAAAGAAAAGAAAGCATCTAGAATGTGCTGATACGCAGCCGCTTCTTCCCATTACATCGTCTCTCACGATGCATAAAACGGGTCCAGAATTTTTTCGCTCAGGAGAAGAAGTAATTCCCAATATGTTTTATTAGGTGACACATTCATGGAATCAGTCGAGGCAAAGTTTTACAACACAGTTTTACTTGTTGATATAACGACAAATTCTTATCTCACATACCTACCTGACGTGACATATGGAGCTGTGTGCTGACCGAGATCGGAAATGCGAATGTCCACCGCGCGTTCAGCTTTGGAGAGTATGGGGTCTGCAATCTGTTCAACTACATAAAGGATAGAATAAATGAACATTATATATATATATATATATTGTGACGATGGAACGCGTTTATTTACAGGAAATGGTTGAGATCGGTACAGCTCAGAGCCAGAAACCGGAGACCGAGCTGCTCGTGAGCCAGACCGCTTCGACCTCCTCCTCTTCATGTCCCCATCGAGGTGTGTCATTTCCCCCGTTCGCAGACGATGCCCACTGGGCGAGTCAATAGGAAGGTTGGTGGTGATATGGCTTGAGGCGCGCGACGTGTGTCAGCTGTGTCTTGCTAGAGCGCCGACCATTGCTTGTGACGCCGGAGATGACGTATGTGACGTCACTGAGACGGTCAATGACTACAAATGGTCCGGAGTAGCGGGCCAGAAACTTTTGGCATAAACCACGTTTGCGGACAGGTGTCCACAACCACACCAGGTCACCCTTTGTGTAAGCAACGGAGTGATGGTGGGCGTCGTACCGGGTCTTGGAGCGCTGTTGAGATGCAATGGTTCGAAGGCGTGCGACGCGACGGGCTTCTTCAGCGCGGCATAGTGACTCGGCAACCGATGTTTCCACATCTAACGTAAAAGGCAGAATGGTGTCGAGACAACTGCGAGGGGAGCGGGCGTAGAGCAGGAAAAAGGGCGCGTACCCTGTCGTCTCGTGCTTCGCGGTGTTGTAGGCGTATGTGATATAGGGCAGTACTTCGTCCCAGTTTTTGTGCTTGGCATCAACATAAATTGACAACATGTTCGTTAGCGTCCTGTTGGTCCGCTCTACGAGGCCATTCGTCTGGGGGTGATACGGGGTTGCGTGGCGGAATTGGCTGGCAGACAGGCGTAGGATCTCTTCAACGACGTCAGCGACGAACTGACGTCCCCGGTCGCTAATGACGACTCGTGGAGGGCCATGACGGAGAATGATATGCCGAAGCATAAACTGCGACACGTGAAAGGCTGTTGCAGTAGGTATAGCCGCAGTTTCTGCGTAGCGCGTCAGGTGGTCGACGCACACGATGACCCATCGATTGGCACTGGCTGAACGCGGAAACGGACCTAGAAGGTCGACACCAACAATCTCGAAGGGAGAGCTAGGAGGTGGTACGGGATGGAGAAGTCCGGGTGATGTAGTCGTGGGACGCTTGTGACGTTGACATTGTTCGCAACCCGCTACGTATTTTTCTGTGTCGCGTCGCATCTTGGGCCAGTAAAACCTTTGCTGGATGCGATGAAACGTTCTGGCGAAGCCCATGTGCCCACTGGTTGCGTTGTCATGGCAGAACCGAAAAATTTGGGGACGTAGAGTGCGTGGAACTACCAGAAGCAGACGGGCGCCTTGGCCAGAATAATTCTTCTTGTAAAGGACGGCGTCATGAACTACAAAAGAGCTTGAACTGGCCGGGTCATTCGCGGAGGCAAACAGGTGATCTAAGCAATGATCCTCGTGCTGTGCTGTCCGGAAAGCCGCGATGTCAGGAAAATGAGAGTCGATAGCTGTGATAAAATCGTCAAAATTATCAGCTTCACACTCGGTCGTTGGTAGAGGAAGCCGTGACAGGCAGTCAGCGTCTGCGTGGCGATTACCGCTCTTGTAGCGGACCGTGAAGTCAAATTCTTGTAACCGTATGGCCCATCGCGCAAGTCGACCAGATGGATCACGTAGGCTCACCAACCAGCAAAGAGAGTGATGATCGGTGATGACTGAGAAACGACGACCGTAGATGTAGGGGCGAAACTTGTGTACGGCGAAAACGACGGCGAGGCACTCCAATTCGGTAACCGTATAATTACGCTCTGCCTTGTTCAGGGACCGGCTTGCATAGGCGACGACGTGTTCAGCATTGTTGTGTCGTTGAATAAGCACCGCGCCGAGACCAACTCCACTGGCATCGGTGTGGATTTCCGTGGAAGCAGAGGGATCGAAGTGGCATAGTATTGGCCCGGAAGTGAGAGCGAACTTTAGTTGCTTAAACGCTGACTCACAATTTGGTGTCCAGTGGAAAGGGACGTCCTTGCGCAGCAAGTCAGTCAGTGGCTGGGCCTTTTCAGCAAAATTAGGTACAAAGCGGCGAAAATAAGAGCATAGGCCCAGAAAGCTTCGTAGCTCGCGGATAGACTGTGGCTGCTTAAACTTGCTGACGGCGTCCACTTTCTGCGGGTCCGGCCTAACACCAGCTTTGTCCACAAGGTGTCCTAAAACCAGTGTTTGCCGTTCACCGAAACGACATTTTTTTGAGTTCAGTGTCAAGGCGGCTTTCTCCAAACATGTTAGAACAACGTCAAGGCGATGATTATGTTCCTCAAAAGTTCGTCCAAAAATAACCACATCGTCCAGGTAACATAAACAAATTTCCCATTTAAGGCCTCTCAAGACGGTATCCATATAGCGTTCAAATGTTGCCGGAGCATTACACAAGCCGAACGGCATAACATTAAATTCAAATAGACCGTCTGGCGTTACAAAAGCCGTCTTCTCTTTATCAACTGGATCCATGGGAATCTGCCAATACCCGGATCGCAAGTCTACCGAAGAAAAGTAGGAAGCTGAATGAAGGCAGTCAATTACGTCATCAATGCGGGGGAGGGGGTACACGTCCTTCTTGGTTATAGAATTGAGACGCCGATAATCAACACAGAACCTCCAGGACCCGTCTTTTTTCTTTACCAAAATAACAGGTGCAGCCCACGGACTTGACGATTCTTGAATTACACCAGTGGCTAGCATCTCGCCAACTTGTTCAGCAATAACTTTGCGTTCGGACACGGACACGCGATAGGGCTTTTGTCGGAGAGGATGAGCAGAGCCAGTATCGATCTTGTGACGAGCGCGCGTGGTCGGTATCTGAGCCCTAGGCACCTTCCGTGCAAAATCAAATACTTTAGCATGTCTCGCCAGCAGTGCAACCAGGTCTTTGCGCTTCTGTGAGGAAATGGACTTGCTAACCATTTTTGAAAATTCAGCTTCCATACCAGAAGTTTCCGGACCCGCCCTTTCAAGATCGCTTAAAGCTCCAATGCAGGTGCTGCTCTGCTTTTCGAACAGGGCAAGGCGCATACCAGCCGGTAGTACAACCGACTCGGGTGAGCTGTTTATCACCCATAATTGAGCCGTCTCGTCTGCGAGAGATACAATGCATCGTGGTACAAAGATGTTTTTCTTGAGACAAGCTACAGGCAACGGCTCAATCATTATGTCACGTGAATTCAAACTCGAGTTGGTTTCCGAAGTGGTCACTTGTACGCTGGCCGTGGACCACGCTGGCAGAAGTACATCTTTAACTACAGTGAGGTTACCTTTCTCACAATCAGGCTGCTGGGCGAGAGTAGACAACAGAACCTCACCTGCTCCACAATCCACGGTCGCACGACACTCTCGCAAAAAGTCTATGCCAAGTATAACGTCATGCGTTGATTGAGCCAGTACTGTGAATTCCGCCTTGAACGTTTTACCGGCAACACTAACAGACGCAGTGCAGACGCCGACAGGACGCAAGAATGCGCCGCTCACTGCCCGAAATGTGGCAGGTTTGTCCCAGTGAAACATAACCTTACGGCCCAGTCGTTGCTTAAAAACTAAACTCATCACGGAAACACTTGCGCCAGTGTCTATCAATGCCATCGTGGGAACGTCGTCAACAAGTACCTGAACCTTATTCTGAAGCATAGAAACTGGTGGAGGCATTCTTTGATGAAAATCGGTACGTCCAGCGACCTCACCTCCGTCAGCCGCGCTGGCTAGTTTCCCGGTGGCGGAGACGAAATTCGTGACCGGCGCCGTGGAGATGGTGACCGAGGTGGACGGGTGGTGGGCGGCGTTAAGCTGCGCACAGATCCGGGCGAATCACTCCGGTTGATCGGCTGGTAGGCGTGCCGCTCGTCAGTTGGGTTGGGGGGCCAGTAGGTGTAGTCAGGCCGTTGGCTTCGTTGTGCAAACGTCGCGGATCTCTGAGGGAATGTCGAACGTGGATTACGTCGCATTGGGCAAAATCGGGCGATATGTCCACGAACACCGCACTGGTAGCAGACGGGCCGTTCACGGGGCATAGGGAACGTCGCTGGATGTTGAGGGTACGCGGCGCTCTGTTCCCACTGAGACGCAAAAGGAGGTGGATGGCTGTTGTAGCCGTAACGACTGTGGGGAGCATAAGGCGGCTCTACATAAGAAGACGTCGGTGGTGGAGCCCTTAGCTGAGGGCCGCGGTTGGGATAGCTGCGCTCCTCGAAACTCGTAGCATTGATACTTGTGGACGGTGTATCGCACGGTGGTTCTCGGGCGTTCAAGGGCGCGTAAAGGTGACGACGAAGTTCCTCACGTACAATGAGGCGAATCGTTGACGAAAGGTCGGTAGGCACGGAGTCTTGGCACACATCGACAGTGGCGACGGTCGTAACATTGGCAAGGCGTCCGAACTTCGTAGTGATGCGGCGAGTCTTCAGGGCCTCAAACGTTCGGCAGTGCCCAATCACATCGGCCACAGACTCAAGACTCTCCTTGCCGATAAGGAAGTGGTAGACGTCTTCCGCAATTCCTTTGAGAATGTGGCCCACCTTGTCCTCTTCCGTCATGTTGGTGTCCACACACTTGCACAGTTTCAGTACCTCCTCAATGTAGGTTCTGCATGTCTCACCACAAGCTTGAGCTCTCTGCGACAACATTTGCTCTGCACGTTTCTTCTTCGTCGCAGGGTCGCCAAAGCACTTCTTGATCTCCTCCATAAACTGGTCCCATGTTGTCAAGGTGTCTTCGTGATTCTCGAACCACACTAAAGCACTGCAATCGAGAAATAGACCCACGTGGGACAACTGGCTGGCCGCATTCCAGCCATTGGCTCGGCTCACCCGTTGATAGTGGCTGAGCCATTCTTCAACGTCATCGCCAGGTTTTCCTGTAAATGTGCGTGGCTCTCGGTAGTGGAAAGACGGCGCCCTCGCGACCGGCTGCTGGATGTCTCCGTCCAAGTTCATATCTTGAGGTAGTGGTGGCAAGCCCGCTAGTCGACGGCTGCGGCGAAGCTCGTGCTCTTGCGGTTCCGTCGTTAGTAGACGGCTGCTCTCCGGTCTCGCTTGACAGTAGCTGGCTTACCCAGCACCTTCCACCACAACTGTGACGATGGAACGCGTTTATTTACAGGAAATGGTTGAGATCGGTACAGCTCAGAGCCAGAAACCGGAGACCGAGCTGCTCGTGAGCCAGACCGCTTCGACCTCCTCCTCTTCATGTCCCCATCGAGGTGTGTCAATATATATATATATATATATATATATATATATATATATATACACTCCACATAGCGGCATTTTCTATACAGGCATAGTTCCATCACGCTTAAAACAATAAACAGGACACTCTTCTAGTTAGCATCATCATTTGCAATCTAGCTCGACTGCGCACTTATTCGGGAACCCTTATTTGCATTTCTGTACCCGACCGCGCAATCCTGAAAGGTCTCTCTAAAGACTTTTTCAAGGAGTCGCCATAGTGTATTGCCTCACGAATCAATTGCTGCAGAATTTTTTACGGTGCGCCAAGAGCCGAGATAAACAGGTGCGCCCTACTCTTGAAACGTTTTTACGGTAAAACTTTTGATAGTCGCGCCTACTCGCCAACCGGCGTCGGCGGTGTCGTCTACACCCCAACTCCGCGTGCTCACGTATCACGTCTTGTGCCGCCAGCTCGCGTCTCGTGCCAACTGCCCCCGCCCCTCTCTCTCGCCTCTCAAGGCCGACGCAGGCAGCGTCTTCCAGCAAAAACTGAGTCCCTGCACTGCACAACCGTTCACTGACTGCCCCGTATATGCAGATCACGGAGGAAAAAGTAAAATATACCATAGAGGAGAATCTGGCACTAGCGTCTACGTGGCCTCCTTTTGTGACGCTTGTACCCCTATGAGAACTATAAGAAATGCAGGCTTGGGATCTGCTTCGGATGAATCGCGTTTTAGGAGCGAAGCTCTTTATAGCCAAGCCTGTTCGTCCCTCGTAGCCGTTGTAGTATTGTGTAACAAGTATAACATTTTGACCTCCAAGGTGTTGCCGGTGAGAGATTTGTTCTGTGCGTTGTTGAACAATAAGGATAGTGCTCAATGTACATGCCAATGGCTGCTAAGGGGGCATGAGAGGCAGGAGAATTCGGCTTTTAGTTAACGCGCATGCTGCGAATTTTTTATTGTTTAACAACGCACAGAAGACAAGAAAGGGTTGCTTCGTTATACTAGCTGGGCGTAACCTCCTTGGTTTTAGAAAGGTTTAGCGAGCGTTGGGCCGCAGTGCCATGAATACAGTGAACTAGTATATACCATGAACTCGAGGTGGTTAAAGATGGGTAGTAGACACGAAGCACAAGCCGTAAGAAAGTGTGCGTGTGCCTCCTCTCGTTCAGTCCTTGGAATGTCCTCTGGATGGCGGTTTCATCATATATGAGGAATATATGACGAAAAGATGCGAGATGGTGGTACTTGAAGTGTTCAATAGGTGGACGAACGGACACACAGACAGATGCCTGGACGGACGCAAAGATGGCTGCACGGACAGATGGACGCATGGACGGACGCAGGAGCAGATGCATGGACGAAAACACGGACGGACGCACAGGTGAACGTGCGGAGGCATGAACAGACGCACGCGCGGACGGGCGGATGGACGCACGGGCGGCCACACAGACGTACGCATGGATGGACGGAAGCAAGAACGAATGGACGAATGGATGCTTCGCCCCACTATCCATCATTCCCTCCGTGGATATGCTGCCATTTTTTTGGGACTTGTGATGCTTGTTGCCGAGTACAAAACAAAGCAATATGAAGTTATATTTATATGAAGCTTGCTTCATTCTTTTGTACGTAAATTTTATTGCAAAGCATTTTTGTTGTTGTGCGGTAGAAGTGAAACCTGCACATATATAACTGATTTAATTGATTGATATGTAGGGTTTAACGTCCCAAAACCACCATATGATTATGAGAGGCGCCGTAGTAGAGGGCTCCGGAAATTTCGACCACCTGGGGTTCTCTAACGTGCACCCAAATCTGAGCACACGGGCCTGCAACATTTCCGCCTCCGTCGGAAATGCAGCTGCCGCAGTCGGTATTTGATCCCGCAACCTGCGAGTCAGCAGCCGATTACCTTAGTACCGTTATTTCCATAAATATATAATGCGTGCTTTCTAGGGCAGAACAAAATGTTTGTTTTCCAACGTTGCAAAAATATTTCATATCTTCATGCAAAACCTGGACCGCCCTGATGATGCAATATATACCCAGGAAGTTATATATGTGAAGTTCCGCCGCAGTGGTCTAGTGACTAACCCCAGTTCGGGAGAGCTCGTCCACAGTAACCCTCTCGTTGCCTTTCACGATTTAACATCTCATTCCAGAGAAGAGTGACGGACATTTCCTCTTCCTTTTTATAAGCCCCATAGATGACAAGCAAGCATGCTCCGCATGCTCCAGACTGGGTCTTACCCCTCCAGGGGCTTTCTGAGCACGCTTCGACCGGAAATTAATCCACTTTGTCTAGATCGTGGTGAATATTGTTCTCTTAGTCACATTCTCTGACAGTGGCCTGCGTTACAGGACCTTAACCGAGAAGTGGACGTAACGTCGGTCGGCAATCACAAACCCCAGACAAGGTGTCCAGCTTCCAACTGTCCAGAGGGCCCGTGAACGCGCTGATTGATATGTGGGGTTTAACGTCCCAAAACCACCACATGATTATGAGTGGAGGGCTCCGGGAATTTTCAACACCCGGAATTCTTTAACGTGCACCCATATCTGCGTAGACGGGCCTACAGCAATTTCGCCTTCATCGAAAATCCAGCCACCGCAGCCGTGCGTGAACACACTGAGACGCATGGCCTTTTTGTTCCGACTTGGGACTAGGTGACGGCTGTGTGGAGGCCTACTTAATTGGCCCATTGCCTGGCCTCTCGGGACAAAAACTTTTGTCTGTAAGTGAGAAACACTTAACGTTCCGTCTGCTGCGAGTGGTCTGCCACCAAGCACCTCTCGTTTTGTTGTGGAGTCGAGTTAGAGGAGCGTGGCGGTGCTTTTAATTTCCTTTGCTGTCGTTATGCAGTCGATTCAAAAAAGTTTCGCCAAGACGCACCCAGAAAAAAAAAAGTCAACTAGATGTAATATTCTCCACTGGCATGAGACGCTACAATTAATCGCAGCGGTAAGTGGAAGACATTTCGCTTAAACTGTCAAATATGACTCGTAAAGCTCTGAATCTGCAGTAAATCGCAGACCTAGTGGTCGTCAGCCTCTTGTATGATGACGATTATGATTATGATGCATGATAATGATGATGATGTTCCTCTTGCATTGTTGGCACTAGCGCACAGAGGGGGATCGTCCAAAGACCAGGTGGCAGGATCTTTGGGTTAGATGGTTTTGTATTTGAAAGCATCCAATCGAGTTTTAATAAGACACAAAACAAATCGTAAATGTTGTAGGAAAATGTTACACGAGCTAGCGGTCAGGCAATCAGTCACAACAAAGGCACTGTTTCAGTGCTTTGTACCGTACCCCACTACCCACGCTACAGAAGAACGAAACTGAAACTGGGGAAAAGGAGACGTAGTTAGTTCACTAGCTAACGCGATGCAATCCAAAGCGTGTACATTCTAGAATTTTCTTCGGGGTACTAGGACGCCTCAATGCGTGGACCACCGGAGGAGCGGACATCGAGGCACTCTAGGGGGTACACAATCGAATCTCCAGATTCCGCTGTAAGAATTATTGCATCTGCAAAAAAATATTTCTTCCTCCGTAACGTAGGCACTAGATCGCTCGTTTAAGTTCAGTCAAGGGTGTCATTACTGAGCTTTCATTTCACTTTATACTCTGCCTGAGTCTAGTAGATGCGATGGAAGCAACAGTACATAGAATAAAACATTTATTTGTTATAAATGAATCGCTGTGGTGGTAGTGATCAGAGCAGGACAGGGTCGTCTCCCACTTGAATATTGTAGGATTTAAAAGTGGCCGACATAATGGTAATATTTTGGCAATCCCATACCATACGAAATCAAGTGGCCGTCTTAGGACAGAATATGCACTGCGGATTGTACATCAAAGAGTCCATGTTGGACAATACGTAAAGATTTGGGAAATGATAATTGTAACCGTTTCCACGTGACGGACAATGCCTTATGTAATTTAGGGTCAGGTGGGGGCAGAGCTCGTCTACTCAGCCTGATGTGTTGTAGGATGTCACTATTGAAAATGAGGGGCTAGGGATCGTCCCGGTACGGAAGACGTTGTGCTGTGGATGAAGCAGTAGAGGCCCGGTGTGAGAGACCACATTGAGGCATGTGCGAGTTAATTGCCTCTAACTTCTATGTGCCCTGGTACCCATAGCAGTTGTAACCACTGACCTTGATGACGGGCCACAGACTGTTGCAGAATTGAATGCGCTAACCGGCCGACTTGACCTCTGTAGAAATTGCGATACGCCGCCTAAGAATCCGTGTGGACATTCGTGGCTTTTGGGTTAGGAATGACTGAGGCTATACCGGCCTCTTCCATTGAGGTGATGTCTATCCCGGTAGCTGAGATGCAGTCCACGACCTGTCCCCTGTTAACCATGGCTGCCGTGGCGCAGTTGTGCAGGGGTACGGCGGCATCCACAAAGACGGCGTCTTCACAATTCGAATATTTGTCATATATTTTGGCTCTGGCAACTCCTCTTTTTTTGTGATAAACGGAATGGATATTGCGTGGCAAAGGCTAAAAATGCACATCTTTTTTTTTCATTCTTGTGGTCGTGATAGTTTACCGGCAACCTGCTTTGGCGGATTTATGCCAAGATCGTCTAGCATGGCGCGACCTGCCTTGGCATGTACGAGCCAAATCACTTGGTTTGTGTGATGAGCTTCGAAGAGCTCTGACGCTGTATTATATATGCCCATCGCAAGAAATCTGTCATTCATGGCCGATGGGGTAGATTGAGGGCTTTCCGATATGAAAGTTGTAGTAGTCGGTCTATTTGGAGCTCATCTTTCTTCATGATGTGCAGCTATAGAAAGGCACGGAAAGATACAGGTGCGGAAAGCCACAGGTGACGCGAGTGATCATAAAGGCTTGTAAAAGACGCAATATGTTCACGCTTCCTTCATGCCTCAGTGTCGAATGGCAATCCTCTGCACAACTCGACATCACTCGTTGAAGGAAACACTTGACCTTCATTCAATAAATAATAATCAAGGTGAAATAACAATTAGGCTTTCCCAAAACATACCCAATTACGCAACATTCACGCTATGCCCCGAAAAGTCTGCGACGCATTTTCTCGACTTTCCCTCGTGGAAAAACACGGGAAGCTTTTTCTCTCTCTTCTCTTTTCTCGAAGATTGTGCTAAGCAGGGGCCCCATTCTCAATGGTTGCATCTAGTGGATCATTCGCTTCAGCTTCTATTTGGCTGAAACTCGGCTAGAAGCGAATCCCCTGTTTCCGGTTCGTCTTCCACAATGTCATTTTCACGGCACGCGGCTTTCACAACTTTCGACACAAACAAGAAAGACGCAATGAGTCTTTTTTCACGAATAAAGGCAATCACAAGGGACGACATGGCACGGAGTGCCTTTTTTCAACAAAATACTGGAAGGACACACACTTAGCAAGGCGCACTGAACTACTAATACGTCTTGAGATAATTTTTTGAGTATCGAGTATTTGTGCACGAAGCTCATTGACAGCCCACGGTGTCACCCTGTGAAAAGAAGCGCATATGATCCCAAAAACTGACAACTGACTTCTGTCGGCCGTCAGACAGACGGCGCTAGGAGCGCCGAAGTGAGCCAGAACGGGCCTCCACCATGAACGAGGAAGTCTGTTCGTGCAGAGAACGCTTTCTTTTTTCAGACTATTTTCAGCTTCAATTCTGAACGAAACGAAAAAAAAAAGGATCCTTTCGATTATTGCAGGGAACTTCAGGAATGGTGAAATTGTTCTATGCCGACCGATACAGAACGGTCAAAGTGCGCCATCAGTCTCTGCAATAGGTGACCAGTAAAGAGCGAGGGATTGTGGGATCCACCGTGTCCTACCGGCTCCCAGTTCGAGAAAAGTACACGATCGCGAATTGCTTCACCGCAAGCCTCAAGTTATTCGGGATCCACGTGCGCGGCCGCCCGTTTATCTTTGTCCTGATAAACCATGGTCGGTTGTTCTGCCGTTGGCTGCTCCTACTCTAGAGTGAAAGGCAAACGCAGGTATCATTACGATGGATGGAAGAAAAAAAATTGAGGTGAGCCGTGGCTGGGAAAAGAGCCATAGCGACAGGTAGCCTTTTAGTACGGAACGTTGAAGCTAGAGTGTGCGAAAACAATTTTATCACAGGTACGTGTGTATTCCACGCTAAAAAAAGCTTATGCATGAATTTGGTACGAATAATAAATTGAGAAATAAATTGTCGCTCAGGCGCACCTAGCAAAAATATCATTGGTACGTGCGGGCGAAATGTACAGCGGTGAGCACTGCTAGGGTGAACACGCGAGCGCGTGGCCGATGGCACTCTCAGCGCCCCGTTACGGTCATAACTGAAAAGATTGCGCATGCGCATCACGCCTTCCGCGAAATAATTGTTCCACCACGCGCATGACGTCATGAACGCACTTGTTCGTCGTCTTCTAGCCGCATTTTTTGTTTTCTAAGCCCATGCATCTTGCATTTTAAGATTTCTTTAAACATCTGTGCTTGAACAGAACAAGACAAAAAAAACTTGTATATCTATGTGGGCGTGTCTATTCGTTCCCTTCAAAGTTGTTGTGCATGCAATGCCGTATATAAAACAACCAAACATCTTTTGCAGCCGTTCATTCCGTCGCCAGATCATATTATGGCTAGGGTTCCTGATGGTGAACGGCGCTCAATTGTCGATCCTTCCCTGAAAGGTTATTCCCAGCAGTACATTGGCGCTTTAGTTAATAGGCCCCTGAAGACTGTGAACAGGATAATTCAAGCCTACAAGTATGAAGGTCGCATTCAGGATGCACCCCGCGCGCCCCGCCTTAAAGCTACCACAGACGATGATGACGCCCTCATAGTTGCAGCTGCTGTTCGTAACCCTTTTTTGCCAGCCCCAGGAATCCGCGAGGAATTGGATTTGGACGTTTCGGACACCACTTTTCGACGTCGCCTGCGTACTGCGGGCCTTCGCAGTCGCGTCGAAGCGCAGAAGCCACTACTAACGGTGGCACACGAGGACGCACGACGGCAGTTCGCTGAGTTGCACGAAGCATGGACATCAGAAGAGTGGGGTCGCGTCATCTTTTCAGGTGAGTCGATGTTTTCGACGCGACAAGACCAAAGAATGCGTGTTTGGAGACAACGAGGCACACGGTGCACGAGGCAAACTTCCTGCTTTGAAAAGCAATTATTTTAGTTAACGTCAAAATGCCACGCAGGAACGACCCAGACAACGTGCAAAATGTTTCTGCCAGTGGGAGATCGAGTGTGAGCGTGCTGTTTCAAAATATGGTTTAGGGCCCCTGCAACGTATACGTGGGCACTTATCGTCGGAACAATACTGCAACATTTTGAACAGTGTGCTGTTGCCATATACGAGCAGTTTATTCCCAGACAGTCATTACCTGTTCAAACAGGACCGGTCACCGTTACACACATCGCGCGCTGTCAAGGAGTTTCAGGCGGAGCAGCACATGCAGCTACTGGAATGGCCCCCAAAAAGAGCGGACCTGAATGTGATAGAAAACGTGTGGGGCTGTCTGAAAGCTTCTTTGGCAAGGAAGCTCCTTTATTCCGCGACTTCGGACCAGTTGTGGGCGCAAGTCAGCAACGAGTGGAAAAGGCTGAAAGCCAATCGGGAATACGTTCGGTCATTTTACGACTCGTTACCGTCCAGAATAGCTGCAGTCGTTGCTGTAAGTGGTCACATGACTCGCTATTAGGTTTGCTCATGTTTTTATATTTGTTCTCATGGTCATGTTTAACCTAAATTGCAAAAGTGTCATTTTCTTGAATGAAAAGTTTAATAATTATCCCTCTTACACTCACTTTTTTCCTTCACGCAACAATCTTCAATCCAGATGGACCTTGAAATGCAGTAGGTATCAGTTCAGCGAACGAAAAATGCGGCTAGCAGACGACGAACAAGCGTATTGATGACGTGATGCGTGCGGTGGAAAGAGTGTTTCGTAAAGCACATGCTGTGCATGTGCAATGTTTTCAACGATGACTTTTACGTGGCGCTGATTGAGCCGTCAGCCACGCGCTTGCGTGTTCACCCTAACAGTGCTCACCACTGTACCTGCCATACGAGATGAGTGCCGGCCATAGCACCAATATACATGACAAAAACGCGAAAGCTTCACTCAAGAGTAAGTTACACGAAGCGCTGGACTAGTCCATTTGCGTTTATCTTGGTCAAACTGTGCGCCAGGATAGCACCCAAAGGAAGAATTGCGTTAAACAACCACAGGGTTTTGATTATTCAGCACCGTCTATTGTTTATGTATTGTATTGTTTATGTTCCGCCGTGCCGTGCAGCTTGACCGAGATCAGTATTCAACTAAGCATCTGGCGTCAACTAAGAAATGCGTCTTGTAGCGCGCTGAAGGCTAGAAAAAAATATCTCAACGCGCTCAATAAATGTTGCGCTTTATGCCGATTGACTGACGAGTTCGGCTGTATCAGTGATCTCGAAATGAACTCTTAGCACACTTCTACAGTCATCCCCATCCCGTGAGATCTTTAAAATGGTGACTTTTTGTCTGCAGTACTGTATCATACAAGCAACACTGTTTTTTGTATTGACTGATCTGGTAGCAAAACTGACAGCACCCCCGAGCAGCATAAAATCATTGCACATCATTTTAGTGCGACAAAAACGTTTCCGGACCGTTAATGTCTTTTGTAGCTATGTCATCGTCACAGTCACGGTTTCCAAAAAAAAACAACTTCTAAAGCACTGATATTGCACGGCGAGGTGCTTTTTTGAACGGAGCAGTACAAAAATGCGCGCATGCCGCTGCTTACCCGTCTGGTGCGTTGAACCGGAAGCCGTCGTATCCCACAATTCTCTGCCATTGCCCATTTTACCAGTCACCCATTGGTTCTGGCGCATACTGCAAGGGATCATAGCCCTTGAGATTCATTTTCGATATTCATATAGAACAGTTTGCAGCTTACTCCTGGTACTGCCTTAAAGCCTGCAATGTGCTATATCATGATTTAATATAACTACAACAGCCGCAAACATGGCCAACGCATGCATTTATGGCAGATGTGTTTGGAGAGGCACGCGCATGTGGCTACCGATGGGCTGAAAAATGTGCTGCGAAAAAGCCCAAACGCCCAAATAAATCAATAAAAAAATAGGGAATAATCATGTCTCAAATGGGAATTTTTCGCCATACTGCGGAACATCACTGGAATAAGGGTGCCCCATAAAATGAAACTCGGTGCTCTGCTTGAACTACCGTCTTGGCCCGCACGACTGCAAAGCTCAGCTGAGATTCTCATAGTATTGTACGCAGAAACCGCATCGTTGTCCTCACCAAGACGGAAAGGTGTTAGATGACAAGTTTAGGCAGTGGCTCACCCCCAATTCGGACAACGCACTGACTCAGGATGACCTCGATGAGAGTTCGTTCTTAATGGCGAAGCACGTATTGGATATAGGCTGTTGTATGCTGTGGTCGTCGCTTGGTGGAATGTAAAAAAAGAACACTAATATATAGCGTAGCCAGCCATAGTATACGGAGTCTGCGCTGGCGCCAAGAAAGAAAACCTTCATGCTTCTGTTCTGCCAGTTCCTTGACGATGAAATCAGGTTGGTTTGCTTCAAATAAAGTACCGTATAGAAATGAGAAGAAGAGGAAGCAAGCCAGAGAGGGAAAAAAACAAAAAGGTAAATAAACAAAAAAAGGAAATAAAGAGAAAACAGACACAAAATGCTATGCAATACACATGTGAATTAGGTAGTCAAAATCTTTTAATGAGAGGATTATAGAAGGCTGGCTAACACATTTATCTTTTAATCTGACGACGTAAGGACTTGATTAGATTATTTTGTTAATTTATAACGAAGTCATGAATGTATTGCGGTATAAACAAAATTTTGTTTACATCCACACGAAAGGCCATGAAGGAGAGCGAGAGAGAGAGAGAGAGAATGAGGAAAAGAAAACACGCAAGAAGGACGAAAAAAGATGGCATTTGAGAAGTAAAGCAAGCCTCCGTTTTCCTATCACCTTGCGTTGATGCAACTGCCTCTCGGTGTAAACACATTTTAACTCGCAATAAAGGATTAATAATAATATATTAACAACAATAACAATAATAAGCACCATTTTACGTCCAGACACCACGATAATACTATGAAAGACGCCGTAGCGTTGGCCTCCGGCAATTTCGACCATGTGGTGTTTGCTAATTTGCACTGACATAGTACATTACAAAGATTTCTACCATTTATCCTCCATGGTGATGCACCCCGCCATGGTGGTCTAGTGGCTAATGTACTCGGCTGCTGACGCGCAGGTCGTGGGATTGAATCCCGGCGGCGGTGGCTGCGTATATATTTAAGCAAACAAGCTTCAAGCATTTGCGCCTTCATCACCAAGGAACGCTGCCGAGCCCCACTCTTCCTTTATGCTTGACACAAATATAGCGAAGCTGCCTGAATATTTATTTCTCTCTGTCAGCCACCATCAGAGCTTCCCGCGACAGTCCACTTCGCCTGTGTCACCTGAACATAGAATGAATTCGTGGCCGGGCTGCTTTGAAACACTTTTCAAACGCACACTGAATGCAACGACTGTAGCAGCGGCAAAGAAAGCACCGCGTTAGTTTTGGGAGGATATTGTACGTACGTTAGAATTTTAGATTTCTAAGCACCGAGAAATTTCTTTAATTTTACAAACTGTATAAGTTACCAAGACTATATAAATAATTAGAGCACCTTGATCAGTTCATGAAGTCGAATTTCAACTGCGCAATAAATTGTGAGGAGCAAAAAAAAAGGAAACGGAAGCATCTCACGTAGGGCTTCGTATCTTCTTATCCTTTCAGCGAGTTCATAGTCATCGGGTGGCTTCACGCCGTACATGGCGAGAAGCGATTTGTAGTCTTTTTGCGAGTGCTTCTTCTGTCGCCACTTATGATGTTCTGTGCTGTAGTCGACCTGCGATTTGAAATAAAAAGAAAACGTTTGTGAAACATTTCAAGTGAAGATTCACGGCAGAAACGATATCTTTATTTTGGAGGCATCATACTAAAATTCGAGCAACGTCAGATCAGAGGCGAATGGGCAGGGTTAGAAGATTGTTGTCGTAGCCTTTTTTTTTTCACGTGAAAGGTTCGATTGCTTGATCAGGTCTTGGCTTTGGTGTGCGGGCAAAAAATCAATGTGACCTTGCACACAGCGGCAAATAACTAGTAAGGTTCTACCAGAGTCGAATCGAGGCACTCTGCGTGTCACTGAATAAATTGTATTATAGATTCACGCGAGAACTTGAAAACTTTTTCCTAAACATATGCCGGTGGCTGACGAGTCACTTGACAGGTGTATTATTGTATATTGCAAGCGTAGAATCGCAGCAGGTGCCCTACCTTGCGTCTCTCATAATCATATGGTGGTTCTGAGACGTTAAACCTCACATATCAATCAGGTGTCCTAGCTTCTTTTATGGCCTATCACGGAGAAAGGGGGGAAATACTGCCCACGCAATACTGAGCGCACAGCTAGAAGTTCATGGACTGCAGAGTCAGCACATTGCGAAGGTATACGTAGGGCACATAGTACATAAACACAGGTACTGGCTATATACTTTGCAACTGTACGCCGGCAGTAGGAACACCAAGCCAGCCTACAACGCATTCTAAAGGCACTCCTGCAGCTTACTCGCACCATAAGGTCAGAGCAACAAATAAAGGGCTGTGTTAGCTTTTCTCTTTTAGGTGTGACTTCTGCAATAAGATAATGCGCGTGCCTCAGGAAGTCGTATTTTTCTGCGCTTCTACTCACGTACATTTAAGAACGCCAGACACGAGTAGTCAACAATGCAATTTGTTTTTCACTTCAGCAGGAATAACGCGCTATAACTAGCTGCGTCCTATACAAGGCTTCTTCATACATTCTGTGAGAGAGCATGCCTTCCTATAAATGTACCAAAAAATAGGCCAAAAAACTTCTTGTTCTTTCCTTAGTTCCCGGTAAAATGTATCCGCGTTTTCGTTCGCACCAAGCAGCGTAACTTTAAAAGGCATCCTATACGTATATATCTTACGCTTAGAATGATGATTGCAATCGCATTGTCACAGTACCGCTCATCTACTTTTTGTCTAGGTATCTCTGTAGCTCTAGATTTTGCGGTATTACCTCCGCTGAGGACTTGGCCTCAATCTAAGCCTTGCGCCTAATGCAGCGACAGTGCCCCTCTATAGAATCCTCCGTCACCATGTGACATGTGATAAGTGATGAATAACGAGCCAAGCCCTAAAGCTCTACGCACTTAGAAGTAGTGGATAATTTGGCAGACACAAACACACCAGCGCAGTAAACAGCCCTGACAGGAAAACATACAAATAGCAAACACAAGGTAAACACAGCACATGCTATTGCTACTAACATCGAATATGTATATTTGCTACTCTGAAGATGCTTGGTACCGGTTACAACGGGTAATTACGGTATGACTAATTAATTAACCCTCTCACGAACATTCTTCTTTCCTCTTAGTCACACGGGCTACTTGTGGAACGCTGGCGAAACCGGCACTGCATAGGAAAAGGCAACTTCGCTGTAAAAAATAAAACAGTCGCCTCGATTCGCTACGTTAACGTCTTTTAGCTTCTTTCTTTTAATTTGAAAAAATGACATGCATTCTTTAGACCATGTAGCACAGCCTTACTTTGCGCGCTGAAACTGCAGCGAAAAAGAAAATTATTATAATTCCATATTTCTAGATTTCATATATTTAATCGAAAACAAGTACTTTTGTTCTAGGCTTCCAACTCTTTCTAATAAATCTTTTTGCACATAGATAATATTTGTATTTGTAATTATTTTTTTCTCGAATGATTTCGCAGTTTCGAGCTACCTAATTACGGCTTTAATATATAGAGCCATGTCACATCCACGAATTGCAGTTAGGTCGACCCTTTCATAAACTAGACGGGAAAATCACTACACACGAAATGACGGCACTCTTGCGCCAAAACTGGCACTTATGCCTTTGAACATTGCGCATCATTAGCTCCCTAATTAAATACATAACGAAACTAACTGAGGCTGCTGCTGGGCCTCTCTATTACAAATGCGAATATTACTTATATTCCGCCACCATGAGTAGTAAAGCGTAGTTGCTTAAATCAGCATGCAATGTAATGTTTTTGTGTTTGTGCACTTTCTCGCTCAGCGAGCGCAGTCACGTTATTATTCGTTATTCCAATTATTCTAGGTTACTTGAGGCAGCGAAGGCCTTCTATTGCAATGCTGAAGGCAAAATAATGTCGGCCTGATTAGAGTAGGCACCTGTACATTGCTCTACAGTGTTGGAGCACCGAATATAAAGGCTAACGTAAGATCGCCACTAAATGAATATATCCACATTTTTCATCGCATATAGCTCAGACGTGGAGTGTTCATTGGAACTCTAAGTGAGAAAGTTAGTCGTGTCCGTACCTCTATTATTCTCTTCCCAGAGATGAACTTTCTTTGCTGAAAATAAATGACCAAAACAGCCTCGATTCCGAGGTCAAGTGAGCCGCGCACCATCATTTCAACTGGGTTCACTGCCAACATTTTTGTCTGGTTCAGGAAGTCCAAGTCTAGCGCTTGCATCCACTCTACAAGATCTGCTGTCTGCGATAGAATAATGTCCGAATGTTATACAATGGTACTTGAAGGTGCAACAATTTTTGCGCAATGGCTTATGCGGGCAGGAATTAGACAATTAGGCGCTCCATAAAACATGGAGGACAGAACGCGTACACGAGACCACTGCAATTTTCTGCCGTTCTGCAGCAGATTGGTCTTTTTTTATGTGCAAACTGCCTCAAAAAGCGGGACGTGCAAAAAAAAAAGATACACACACAAATTCCCCCTTTTCACAGGCCTAGGTGTGTGCATAAAAGTTTCATTCATGTAAAGACAGCCATTCTTCGAATATTCACAAGGGCAGTTTCTTGCTAGAGGTAAACACTGAGCGAACGCTGCTATAGGTTCATAGCTATAATTGCGCTGAAGCGGTATCATCAAAACACCAACCTCTTTATTCAGCTATTGTATTCGAAATACTTATTTCACGCGAGTGCCTTCCCCCTTGCAGTTTCTACGGCCACACACCGATAACGGCAAGGGCAGTGAGCCTGTCATCAAGCCATCTAATCCGCCTGATGTATTGAGCCGCAAGGTTAAGCGGTCTTATTGATACAGGTGCAGCAATTTTTGTCCATCCCACTATTTATTAACACCGTGGATGGCGCCGCCATGACACATTTTTCGTAACGGCTGTTGAAGGTCACAGTATAACAAATGTGTGACCACAAACCAGTCACGCTTGACCTCAGTCTTGACCCCGTTTTAGTGGACATTAACCGTCGCCATGCCATCGCCAACGTTGGAGGACCTATCATTGGTGCCGACTTTGTGTAGAAGTTAGCTTTATTGTAGACCTCCGCCAATGCCACTGGAATAACAGGGTGCTGATTTGTGTGTGTGTTTTGTCACAGAAAAGAGGAGGGACTAAACGAAAAAACGAGAGAAGCACACAGCCAAAATGCGAGCTGGTAGTACTCAGAAGTGATTTCAACACATTAAAAAATACAAGAATATGTTTACTTATTTATTCATGTACCCTGAAGGCCCAAAGGCACTACAGACAGCGAGTAGTAGCATACAGACACAAAAATAACAGTAACAGCGAAGTAAAACAGGTTTGAAACAAAATAACATGGTATCGATATAGAAAAATTGGAGAAAAGTAATTATAAGAACGAGGTGCACAAAAAAGAAGGCGTAACAGAAGAACAACCAAGGCTGGAGGTTTCTCTCCTGAACAGTTATGCAGTGGGCTAGATAACGCACTGTTTTCCCAGATGCATATCTGAGGCAACATTATGAAGTCACTCAAATAATGAGATGATGCTTTAATTTGTGAGTGAATTCTTCGTGGCTTTTTGTGAAAACAATATCGTTAGGCCGTTCATTACAATGATACAAAAACAGGTTTAATTAGGCAAACAAATGTTTTGAGTTAAATTAATTGTTCATACGAGCGAGTATTTGATGGGCAGGTTTGAAAGTGCAGACAGTCGCGAACCGTTATCCGAGAGATTGTGAAAGAGGGACAGAAGTGAGAACAGTCTACATTACTAGAAAAAACGGTAGTATGGGAAACTTTTTTTCATTTATGCTGTAAGTTTAAAAACAATTATTTGTTTTGAAATGGCCACTTTTGTTTTGAAGAGACTCTATTTCATTTATCAGGTAAGCCAGGGGGGGGGGGGGGGTCTTCATATTTGGGAAGCATAGTCAAGTTTAGAACAAACTAGAGTATTGTAATCTGGAAGTTTAGCTTGAAACCTTAACTTAGAGTACTAGATTATTGTAAGCTGAAAGCTGAACCTAAACTAACGTACAGCAAGGTGGAATGAGAAATGAGTGAGAGGAAGTAAATAAATGTTACCTCCTTCTGGCGGGTCTGGCAATAATGATCAAAACGGTCGCGCTGTTGATGAACAAGCGATAGTCCACCCGAATAGCATTATCAACCTAAGAGTGAAGCCATGTAGATATTCACCTAAGTTATATATAGCTAAAAATAATGGTTCAGTAAAAAGCACAATTCGTAGATAAGCCCAGGAGAGAGCGTTTGTCAAAAGAGATTTGTGGTTTTGACAGGTGGTCGTCATGAGATTGGTCATGGTGAATATTAATCATGCAAAAACACATGCCTGTAGGTGCAATCTTCTTGCAATAAGAAGTCGGACAACAATAATACCTAATGCACGCGTTCATGCGCGATAAGGCCACTCAATTCATATGAATTAGAAGTGAAAAGATGCGAGTTGGTTGGTGTGCATCGATCTGAACAAAAACGATACTAACTAAAACACGAAGAGAGAGAAAGAGAGTAAGACAGCTTTTTATTGAAAAGCTGAGAATATACCCGGCATGTGTATATCGCTGACTTGCTACTCTGCGTGGGGGAAGGAATTGGGGACTGAAAGACAAAAAGATTGAGAGAAAAATTAAAAGTAAGGTGGAAAGAAAAAGTAAATATATAGTTTTTTTGTCTCTTGAACGGGGACGTGTTCTGATGGGATGACTTGTACGAGTATTGAACGTGCTCCTACAGATTGTCCAGCGGGCTGATATTGTCTAAAAACGTAAATGTAAGTTTCATCGCATTCGTCTGTTGCATGAAGCCGGGGAAAGGGCCCAAGACACAATCAACTGATAAAGTTCTTTGGGTTAAAGGGTGCATGCAGTGTTTATACAGTGCACCCTCATCGGCATATGCTCGTCCCTCAAACAAGATAGCTTGTACAGTTTCTATGGAGCCACAGTTATTACAGTATGGACTTCCTACTTGATCGAAGCAGTATCGTAAGTTGTTCCTATAAGCACTGTTCAACCGGAGACCATGGTAGAGAGTTTCCAGATGTCGAGGGATTCTAGATGGGAGCCTAATTTTTAGATGTAGGTTGATAGAGTGGAGGAAATCATAATGATGCGTCAGGAGGTTCCAGAGTCTCTTCTTTTCTTCGGAACCAAGCCTTTCAGGCAGCTGGGAAGCATCTGATTAATTGAAAAAGGTTTGCCTGTAATTTTGCTTTTGAATTCCTTTGCCGGCCGCTTCATCTGCTTTTTCATTGGCCAGTATACTGCATGAGCTGGTATCTATTGAAATGTGATAGCGTGACCTGTGGCAATAGCCAAGTGGCGTAAATACGCTATATCGAATGAAATCGGGTGGTGCTTCGAGCACTACAGATACAGATATCGGTAGCGTAAATTTTGTTGTGCACTCCTCGCGGCAATATCCTTGTTATATGTATCAGGGTGATGTTGAAAAGGAGTGGTCTGAGCACTGCACTCTGGAGTACATCCTTCTCTGTTGCGTAGAACTGTGTGGCACCGTTTGGAGTGCACATATATATCTTCCGTTCATTTAAATAGCTCTCAATTCATTTATACAGTCTTCTTCCAAGGCCAAGACTGACCATGGCTGCAAGGATGGCATGGTGAAAGGCGGGAGAAAAGAACATCACCCAAAGACGGGTGCTGTCACACGAAGGAAACACCCGTCCTGATATGACATTTACTAGTCATTGAGTGAATTAGCCCTCCATTTTCTTTTCAAGTGAATCTATATCTCTCTGTCATTCCTTAAAGAACAATTTCCAGTGTGAAATGCACAAGTACATATTTTACTCTACCCCTGTGTTTTTAATATTCTTGAAGTGAGTAAATTTTTAACAGGTGCGAAGAAATAAAGGACTAATGTATGCTGTACGCTTCCTTCATTTTTAGAGCACAGCGGCGGGCTTTTAAAAAGTTGAAAGACACTTACTAAATTTGCTAGTGTGTTCGGTGACAACGTATTGCCATTTCAATGACTATGCCATGTCTCTTCTTGTTTTTTTTTGCTTATATGAGGTTCGGCATTGGTAAGAACCACAATCTTGGGTGTTTCTGCGAACCACTTGCTGTGGAACTGTTTTCCGGTGCGCCTGACCTTCTCATGTGAAAGCCATTCGCTTTCGCTGTTTTCCACTCAGACCGCAAGTACTGCTTGTCGGCGAGTATAAGCACTACGCATATTCTTAATGAAGGCTTCGTCGTTACTGTTACAGTTATCATGTTTGGCTCCACATTGATGTCCGAATACCGAATACAAGAAGTTCAATTTACCGAACCGACATCAGCGAAGCAATTGTTGGTCTCAATGATGACTGCGCATAGACGGACGGTGGACGGATCCCACGAGTATGAGACGTGAAGGGCTTTCGCTTTTGTCGCGTCGAGCTATCGTTTTGTACGTCCTCGTTCCCGGCGTCATTTTTGTCGACGTGCCCACATCAAGTGTGATGCTCACGAGAAAGACTCATGCTCTCCTATAGTAAAGTGCCGAATGCTCTAAATTGTTCACACTTTTTCTAAACACATAATCGTGCTCAGCTTCCACAGTTGGTTTGCTTCTGCATTGATAGAAGCCGTAGTTTTCGCTTACGTGGCTTCATGATATGTGAGGCCCACAGGATAGCTTTCAGCTCATCCTAAGTGGAGTACCAAATGCTCTAAATCAGTAACCCCTTTTTCTAAACACAATCGTTAAACACATTTTTCGAAACACACAGTGTCAGTGTGGAGCTTGCTTTAATCATAGACTGGGACAGCTCTCTGCTTTCTCACAGTGTAGTTTTATAAAGACAAAAACAGGAAGCAATATAAGTTCGCATTTGTAAATTAGGGACAGAATATTGCTCTCACATAGTAGAGTAACGTCGTAGCCTAAATCGTCAAACATTTGTTCTAAACACATCCACCCATCCAGTTCTGAGGCGCCCGTTCCTGTGTTGAGTGGCGTCGGCGTAATCGATAGAGCGAAGCAGGATGAAGCGTAGCGCTCAGGGTATACAGGTAACGATACAGTGGCAAGACGATACGTTCCGCGGTGCCACAGTGATGCATACCGTCTTGTGTCTACTGTTGTGGAATTCGCCCAAGGGCTGCCTGGAGCGGTCCCGGTTAGCGAGGCAGTGGCGCTACGCTCCATTTGCCGCAATTGATGAGGAGCCGGCTGCGCGCGATTGTCCGGGCGAGTCACGCTACACACACTGTTGTCTTCCTAATAACCGTGTGCCGGCGTACTAAATGTCTCAGTGAGTTATTGCCGAACAAAGGATGCAACTTGAGGAAAAATGACGTCTCCGCTAATACGAAATGAGCTGCCCGAGCCAAGAGTCAATGCCACCTATCCGAAATTGAGGGGTGCGGTGCCTGAAGCACTAACATGTGTCTTAACTTATCGATAATTGAAAACACCTGACGAGCTTGACTTAGAATTTGCGTTAGGCCCTACCATAATCATGGGCAATTTTTTGTATCTTTTGTTATTCGCCGCATTTTTCCAACAAGTATTTCAACGTCTGCGATTCAAAGATGCATTTACGCTTCTTACTACTTCTTGCGCTGTTAGACTTGCGCTCTCTAGGCGTCATGCTTTTGATTTTTATGTTAGGTGCTCGTGCATATGTACAAGCTGCATTGTTAGACGCCACACCGCACTGTCAAGGATGTGATGCGCCTTTTTTTTCCTTCAAGAGAACGTGTACTAATACATTTCATTTTTTTATACCAGTCCCTTACTTTCATAAATATACGCCGATTTGTAGCAGCCACGTTTAGTTGGGCGCCGCCATAAAATGACTTGCGCTTCATCGAGTCTCGCTGTGGTTAGACGACGCCTACAATAGTAGCTGTGTGGAGGCTAGTTGGAACATACTGTGGGTATGTTCCACAGGAAGCGCTGCAATGTTGAGGATAAAAAAAAACTGGAGTTAACACAGACAAAGTGCATCTAACAACTGAATTCATTGAAAGAAAAAAAACAAGGGGTGGGGTGGCATACAAATGAGAGGGCACTGAAGGCAAACTATGCACAATCTTAACAGGTTTATAGCATAGCATCCCGGTATAACAATGTGGCTTGTCTTTATTGCCCTCTCCTTTGTAGGTGCTGGCTTTACCTACAATAGTATCCCAGTTAGAGTTCATTTGTATCTAAAACGAATGATTATGTTGAACTCTAAAGCGACTTGGTTCGCTAACTCTCGTTAGGACATTCATGCTCACCTCCGGACTGTAGGACTCGGCGAAAGACATACAGGCTGTGAACATCCCAGCAGCCTTCTGCCAGGGAAGTTGATTGGAAGGTGGTATAAGTGGAACGATGAGCCTTACTAGGGTTAAGACGTGTACATAGTTTTCCAGCTGGAAATGAAACAAATAAATGGTCGTAAACAGTGCATAATATATCATCGCGTTAGCTAACTGTTCAAAAACGTACATTCAGTAGTGCACCATGCCTAGGCCGCCAAAGTAACCGTAGTCTACGCTGACTCCCTCATTATTACAATTGTCTTTATTTTTCCGTACAAAAGGGGGGTAGGGACTCAAGAGCAATATCTAGAAAACTGTAGCTTGAGTGCACCTAAGGCCCAACAAAAATGCGTTCTTGTAACATACAAGGCAGAAGAAAGTGAAACGCCGTCAACGAGTGAAAATTGGAAAACGTTGCACATATATATGTAGCGTCACCTACAATAAATAAATAAATAAATAAATAAATAAATAAAGGTATGCAACTACACAAATGGCCACAAAAATAAGCACTCTACTTGTAAGCGTACGCACAAAGAAAATACCTATACACTGCACCTGACCAAATATTCTTAGTTTTTTTAGTGTTAGTGTAAGTAGGCGACAGTCGTCCTTTTCATATTAGCTTGAAATTGCTGGCAGGAAAAATTGAGGGGTTAGATTTCGGTAGCCAGATCTCGTATGGGGAACGGTCCACTTCTCGGCACTTGTAGTACAGACAACTTTGTCTTCAAGGTTAACGTTGCTGAAGATATCAAGGACTCTAATACGACTGGTGGTGAAAATATGAAACCGTGCAATAGCCATGGTTCAGAATTGGTGTTAACCCGAATAACATTATGTTTAAGAAACAAGTCTCTAGTGTGCGCTCCGTAACTGATCCTGGCGATATGCCTCACAGCTTTCTTTTGTAGTACAAGTAGTCTGCCCCAAACTAAATGACAATAAAATATGCGCGATTGCAGCACAGCATGATATATTGTTAACTAAAAGTGGGCAGATGAATCATAGTGACATCTGAAAAGAAAGTCAAATGCCTGAATGCAATTTCTTTTTGATGTGAGTGACGTTTCTTTTCGATGTTATTGCGTAGGACTCACAAGGGCCTCGACAAACCGAAATGGTGCTCATTATTATTTTTGCCGACACCTCCTCTATTTTTTATACGCCAGTCAGACGCCCCCAATTCAACTGTTTCCTACTCTCTCCTCATGCCCTTTCCTGCTATCCGACATCAGTTAGCTTTAGCGTGTGCTTTTCTGTGATGAGGGAGGGAACTCATGTAGTGTCTCACGACGGAAGTCATATGAAGTAAATTTTTTTTTCATTGTATCGAGATCCGTTAGGCGGCGTCTTACGCTCCTCGTGTTCAAAATGATGACGGTTACTGTTCCATCGCTCTGTAAAAGGCACGGTGTTTTGAGCTAGCGTGTCATTGTTCGTGGCGACATCCAGCCAAGCAATGCAGAACACTCCCTGGGACGCTGTCACATGCGTTGTGTTTAAGAGCACTGTGAGGCAGCGGCTGCATTGTTCGAGCCACAATAAAGGAGCACGAAGGAATAAATCTGATAGACGTATGATAATAGAGTGGGAAACACGTCAATCGAATCTCTGCAGCAACGTGCTTGACCGCACTAGTGATAGCCCTGCCCAACATGTAGCGTCGCATCGCCACTACTCCGTGAACTAAGGTGGACGAACGGTTCTTGTTGAGGAGCATGCGTTGGCACTGCCAACGATAGAAATAAAGAAGGCGTTGATTTTGGCTGACCACACGCACTCGAAGTCATACTCGCCAAAATACTTCAAAAGCGGAATCACTCAATACTTACATACAATAATATAAGTCAGCCGGACTGACTCAGATGTAGACTCAAGAATATTTTTATTATTCAAACGCACTCAGACTCATATTCGCCAAGATTTTCCTCGAGTGAACTCATTCGAACTCAGATTCATCAAAGTTTAACTCTGCTCGACTAACTCTGACTGACTCGCCAAAGTATAACTCAGCCAAGCTCACTTAGAGCAACCCCCCAATCTGAGCGTGACTGAGTTGGAGTGAGTCGACTTCTGACTTACTTTGTGACCTATGATCCCAACGATTATCGCACTCAGTTTGAACTGCACCTCGCGACGGCGTGGCCGCGTTCTCTGCAGTGTTGTACAGTGGTGCCGCTCACGCCATATTTTCGAATGATAAGGAGAAAGTTCGATCGTCCTGCGCACCCACTTGCTTGCTGGTACCCTTTAGGTTGACATTCAAGAAGCGGACATCACCATCAAACTGAACGAAGGCACACGTGAAAGCGAGTGGGGGCGATACCCACTCGGACTAACTGCCCAACACTCCCCTCATAACACGAAAACGTGTCCCAATCTACGCAACTGTACTACCTGCTTGTGCGCTTGTCTACGCATTCGCGAGCTGTAGCCCAGAGCGAGCACTCTAGCACTTCACAAGCAGCAACGAGTCATGAGGTCAGTAACAGCCTTGTACGTGAGGTACGGTCCGCTGTAAAGCTTGCTGAAGATGACTGCACACTTCACAGAAAAACAAATTGAAAAAATCACATGTGATATTCCTGCCTCACAAACTTCATAAAACTACAAGCCGTGTCTGTGATCATCCACGAACCTTAACTAGTGGTGTCAAAATACAAAGTTTTCAAGTTGGAAGTCATGTAAAGAATGAAAACAAAGTGCGAATTGAACCTAATATTATTGAGTACATGCAGTACAATAACTTGACTTCTTAAGCACTTTTGTTTTCACTTCTCAAGCAATACCCAGTAATTTTGCTGTAGAATAACTAATCAACAGCATGCCTATGTATTTTATACCGCTACTGCTTTGAAGTATTCAATATTCAGTTATGTGGAGTGCCTAGAATCAAAGGTAGCTTGGGAATATCTTTGAGGAGCGGCTATACCGTTTTATATGTTGTGCCGGGTCAAGTGTAAATAATGCAACAGAAATGAGCGAAGTACGGGAACACTCTCAGACTGTACGCCAAAGTTGTTCGTTGTAACTTTCTCACCTTCCACGAACACTTTGCGATGCGCGAATCTAAGTTAGTGGCCGTAGTGGAAGCGGCGTTTTGAATATTTTTGCATTGTCGCCTCGAAGTTCTCCGTTTAACATGTCTCGCATAGTTCTATATTATGGGTGACAAATCTTCTTAGCTTTGACACTCAAACAGGAGAGCTACAACTATGTTGTGCAGGCGTTCGATAATTGCCTTGCCAATCCACACAGTATTGCAGGGTATCCGCTAAACTAATGCTTGGTCAGTTTTACGCCATATTTGGCAGCTGCATAGCGCAAAAAGACCATGGCTTTAACAGCGCATTTATCAGTGGCGAGGCCTGTAGCCAGTAAGGTTGTCACAAATTTGTCAATTGGTCACCTCGAAGGTGTTATGTAAGCGCACGTGGTGGCTGTACAAATAAAACCATGAATTGAAATCGCACACTTGGCGCCTTTGCGTGTTTTGACTCTCATAAAGTATTGAAAAAAACTAACGTAGTAACCACATTGAACTGCGAATAGAAGGTGACGTACGTATTCGAATGGGTCCGTGCATTTGTAGGTATTGCAGACGTACTTGTAGAAGTCTCGGCACGGGTCAACGTTGTAGTCGATTTCAGATCGAATCCGCTGTGCCAATGCACGACAAGCAGGATCTATACATTCATTCTTGTCTGAATGCAAGGACGGAACAACATGTCCCTGTTCGGCTGTAGAGAATTGTGATGTACTCGTTGTGTGAAGTGGTGACTCTTCCAATGACCGCTTTATCCTGGGGGTCAAAGTTTTTGGCCCATGAAGTGACGGCAGTGTGTCCGCCTGATGAGAACAAAAAAAATTACCCCGTATCTGCATTTTACACTGCATATTTCGTCGAAAGACGATAGTATTGCGTCTAGAAAGAGTGAACAAAACGTTTGTTTGATGGTCTCCGCAAGAAAATCGGTGAATGGTACTGTAGAGGCGCTGAGTTAAGAGTACCTCGAGCATGACGTAGGCGAACGAGCGCATCATGTCACGTCACACGTGAGACATGAGCGCTACCTGGCACTTGGAAAACGAAGCGAGCACACCCTGCGCACCCGTCTCGGAGCTAATAGGGTGTAGAACGCAAGGCGACAGGTAGGTGCTACCACCGTGTCATCTTAGCAAAGCGTTGAAAACAATTGGCCTTTTTGTGCAATTGTTGCCTGGTCAGCGCAATGTGATAAACGCTACGGTCCTTATAATTACTGATGTATGATTTTTCTAGTAAGAGACACACATACAGAATATTGACGTGTTTTAATGGTGCCTCAGATATGCGCAATATTTGCTATTTATTTGACAATCACACAAGTATGAACGATGAATCTTTAGCAATATTGGTGGGCGCTGCTGATGGGGTCGGCCATTTGGAGTATTGTTTGGCTACTTTGGAGCCGTTTAGGGTATTGTTAAGGGCGAACCAACATATAAACGTTCAGACAGACAGACAGACAGACAGACAGACAGACAGACAGACAGACAGACAGACAGACAGACAGACAGACAGACAGACAGACAGACAGACAGACAGACAGACAGACAGACAGACAGACAGACAGACAGACAGACGGATGGACGGACGAACGGACGGACGGACAGACAGACAGACAGACACACAGACCACAATTTTTGCGTCGAAAGTCCCCAAGAAAGAGTATCATCTTTAAAAGGTACATTTGTAAGCCATCTCTTGATTTCTAACAGCTCTATTGTCTACGCTGAAGGTGTCAGACTTTCGTGTTGGCAAAACTGCGCCTAACAATCACGCATAGATACAAGCGCAAATTTCGCATGTCTACAACATTTCGAGACTGGCATCTTGAAAAAGTAACGCTAAAAAGATTTTCCAGGATGGTTTTAGAATTTTCAATTTATGACACTCCTCTTGGTATAGAAGCAATCGCATCGCTCCATAGTTTTTTCTATTTTTGCTCTCTAGAAATACTCCTGGTCGGCAGTTTTTACCTTCTCGGTCATATATATGTGGTCAATGTCATGTTAACTTTTTGGAAAAAACAATAGTCCGCTGAGGCGAGGTCAGGTGAATAGGGTGGATTGTTTGAACAATTCACTTGTTCATTCGCCAAACATTCCTTTACTTCAAGGGCTCTGTGGCACGATGTATTGTCGTGCATCAAAACCAATCGTGCAATTGAATCAGTGCGAGTCGAAACCATCGCATTATCTGCAGTGAGCGTGATGAAATTTTTAGGTACATTTTAGCATTCAGAGTTCGACCTTCTGGAAAGAAGTTTATACGCACATCTTTCGAGTGAGAAAACAACGCAAGCGTTACTTTACAAGCCTCTTCTGCGTGGGAAGATTTTTTCTGTCGTGTGAATTTCTTACGTGCACGCATGCCGCTGGTTGTCTCTCTGCTGCAGGCTTACGCGTTGGTAATCTGATTTATCAACAGATATACCTTTTTAACCATTCCGCGTTTCTTTCTCCCTGTTGAACTCACGCCTGAAAAAAAACTTAGTCCTCTGTTTGCTCTGTTTTCAGACTGCGGGGAACAAATTTGGAATAAATCTTCCTTCCTAGGAAGACTACGTATATTGGGTCGTCCGTTATCAACTCCCTACGCAAACCATACCGTCGATGTCATGTAAAAGTGTTCTCTCAAAAAAGAGTCAATGTTGCAACGTGTTTCAATCATGGCGCATGGTTACCGTGGCGGTTTTCCCAAGTTTTACAGCAAACTTGATGGCCACTTTCTGCTCTACTTAGCTATGCAAGGCAAACAAACAACACAATGTGTTTTCTAAAAGGACTGTAACTCACAAAATTCACATGACGCAATTCACAGCACACTTGCCACTAAAAGCAACAAATAATAACCGCTTGGTAACTCAATTGGTTCTTTATGAGAGTTGCCGTTCTCAAAAGCAAGTAGACACACTGTGTACAGCATAGCCCCTTTTCTAGTATCCTATCGTCAGAGGTACGGAAACGGAGTGAGACTGAGAACGAGAAAGAAAGAGAAGAACCCCCCGCTCCACTCTTTCCTGTCTTCGTGACACTGGTGCGTCTCTGCCAAAAATGTTTAATCCACCGTGAAGTTTCTTACCCACGTTCACTAAGTGAAAAGGATGGTTACTAAGAGCAACCGCCCACATCGCTTGCCTTTTACGATAAAGAATACTTTATGACGCCTCTAGTGTTCTACGCTTTACGGGGAAAGCCAGCGATGTCCAGCTCATCTCTGGCAAACGCTATAAACGAATAAACAGACAAAGTGCACATTTATTTTTTTTTATTTACATCCATTTTATTTTATTTTTTATTTTAGATCTGCTCTAACTTCTCAGTTATACGTTCTCAATATTTAAGTTCTCAGCAATACGAGCACGAACATTACTTCTTTTTTTGACGCTTTCCTTTCGAAATTTTCAAGTTAGCTTACGCAGTCCTATTTAAAATAAAGTGCTTTCACTCTTGCTACACTTTGGAACAGTGCATCGTACTTGTACAATATTTTCTTCAAACGCCTAAATGCTACATCTTTTGGATTGCCACTCTGCAATCCTAATTAGCTATAGCAACAGGCCAAGTACAATAGGTATTCGGGGTTCCTTTTTCTTGAGCTTCTACATCACCGACTGTTGTCAAAAAACTCAAAAGCTATTGTGCACAGACACATTTAATATCTGGGTCAATATGGGACATTAGTTTGTGAATGTAAGTGAACTTTTCTTCTAAGCAAATTATGAGCCCCTGTATGCGGGAACGTTTCAAAGCTGCAGTTTCATACTGGTATGAATAACGAAAACGCAATATCGACACATTCTCTGTGAGATTATGTGATATCAGCACCCTCACCGTGGTGGCATCGCTGTCTGGTGAACTATTGGAGAAAACAAGATACAGGACATATATGATGCACGATACAGCGAGTCCCAAAGCGAGTAACCACGAAAAGAACAGGGTGATCACGTGACTTCTCTCTCTTTCCTGGTATTCATCGTCAGAAGGCACGCGCATGTAAAACGGCTGTTCGCTTGTCTCCTGCATTATACAATACAAAAAAGACATTACTGGTGAAGAAACTGAGAACAGTGCTAGTTTGGGATAGCTGGTTTTCACTTTTTTTTTCTAAAGGTAGCGCAGCGTGAACCAGGAAAAGTAATACAAAACATAGAAAGACCAGATTTCTGTCTTTGTCCTCTGTTTCCCTTTCCTGTTTTGTGCTACACCAGCCTAACAAATATACTATCGTGAGCACCACTATAAAGAAGGTCTCAGAAGCTTTTGCTTCAAATAAAGTCAGCGAACCTTGCGACTGAAAATGAACATGTTGCTCGCAAGCGTAAAGGCGGGGACTACAGGAGCGAATGAGTAAAGAACGGAGTTTTAGACGAAATTCCCATTTTTTCGTGGAGTCAGTTTTGAGCCTATTTAACGTATAATCAAGAAGTACAAGATGGGAAACAATTTAATGACACACTTAACTTGCCTATAAGTGCCCATTTCGAGGTTCATGCCTATATCAGCTTTTGAGCGCCTGAAAGTGCCTATTAGCGTCCGTAGAGTGAGCTTTTGGAATAAAAGAGCTGTCCATATGGAGGAAAACAAGGAACGCCTAGTGTGGTCATATTAGCAACACGTGCACAGCGCGCTAGTTTTTTTTTTTGTTCATGTGTTAAGCTTCTGGTAAGGTGCGATTACGGTTAGACGTAGGGTCGACGCGCACATATGCGGTGCTATGTCGGCAAAAACAGATCTTAAATCAACACACTCCCACAGCCAACGTATAACTAGACTCGACCGACGCGCTACGACGCATGTGACGTTTGGCAACGCTCCGATGACGTCGCACTATAAACGCGCCTTTCGTGAGCGGCTCTTGTACCCCGGTGAGGGAAAAGGGAGGCTAGCGTCTATTGTGCTAGCCGAACCCCCTAAACGGTTTACGTCGCTTGATTCGAGAGTAGTGCAGCATGGCGATTGCGTAAGCGTGACTACAGTGTACTGTAGCGAGGCGAGGAGACGCTAACGCTAGTGTACTGCTTGCCTCGTGAAGATCCCCGTCGATAGGTTCGAAAGTAGTGCAGCTTGGTGGTCGTGTTTGAGAGGCTAGAGAAAAGTGTAGCTGGAACGTACACTAATATGCCGCAACTAAGCTAGGCTAGCGCGGCCGACTACAGCCTACACGCAAGTTTTGTTGGCCATCATTTTCTTCATAACGGCAGCTGTCGGACGTCTGCCGAGCACTGCGGAATAAAGAGAAGCCGTAAAATATACTTTTCAGGAAATGGACAAGTGAATCACAGCACTACTCCGTCGATCGAGAAACAGTCCATGTGGAAAATAGGGGAAAAAAATTGGAAAGGTTAACAGTATATATTAAGTTGATGTCCTCTCTGAAGCATGCATAGGCATAAAGCTCCCGAAATTGGTTAGGCAACTTGTCTAACTCCTTGCTCTCCTTGTCTCCTTGTATAACGCCTTGCTCTCCTTGTCTAACTCCGTAATCATGAGTTGCAATTTGTCCCCTGAGTTACTCAGCAATGCAATGTCATCGGCGAAGCGCAGGTTACTAAGGTACTCTCCATTAACTCTTATCCCTAACTGTTCCCATTCTAGGCTTCTGAAAGCTTCCTGTAAGCACGCGGTAAATAGAATTATGGATATTGTGTCCCCCTGTTTTACACCCTTCTTGATTGGTATTCTGTTGCTTTCTTTATGAAGCACTGTGGTAGCAGTTGATCCTCTGTAGATTTCTTCCAGGATGTTTATATATACTTCATCGACGCCCTGATTCCGCAGTGTCTGCATGACGGCTGATATTTCTACTGAATCAAACGCCTTCTCGTAATCTATGAAGGCTATGTATAGTGGTTGCTTATACTCTGAGCATTTCTCTATTACCTGATTGATAGTATGAATGTGGTCAATTGTTGAGTAGCCTGTTCGAAATCCTGCTTGTTTTTTTTGGTTGATAGAATTGTAATGTTTTTTTACTCTGTTAGTAATTACCTTTGTAAATAGCTTGTATACTACAAAGAGCAAGCTCATCAGCCTGTAATTCTTCAATTCCTTGTCATCTCCTTTCTTATATATTAGGATGATGTTAGCATTCTTCCATGACTCTGGTATTCTTCCCGCCAAGAGACACCTCGTAAACAGGGTGGCTAGTTTTTCTAAGACAATCTGTCCTCCATCTTTCAGCAGATCCGATGTTATCTGATCCTAACCAGCAGCTAGGCTTCTTCACATGCTCTCCAAAACTTTTCTGACCTCTTTTATTATTACTGGTGGGGTGTCATCTAGGTTACTGCTAGTTCTTATAGTACTAAGGTCGCGGTTGTCCCGGCTACTGTACAGATCTCTGTAAAACTCCGCTATTTTAACTATCCTATCCATATTGGTAGTTAGTTTGCCTTCTTTGTTCCTTAGTGCATACATCCGACTCTTGCCTATTTCAAGTTTCCTCTTCACTGCTTCGACACTTCCTCCGTTTTTCAGAGCGTTTTCAATCCTCTCCATGTCATACCTTTTTACAACACATACTTTGCGCCTAGTAATCAACTTCGAAAGCTCTGCCATTTCTATTTTGTTTGTTGTACTTGAGACATTCATGATTTGTCGCTTCTTAATGAGATTCTTCGTTTCCTGGGAAAGTTTGCCAGTGTCCCGTCTGACTACCCTGCCTCCAACTACCACTGCACTCTGCGTAATAATACTTGTAAATTATTCACTGACATGATTTGGCCGCAAATTATACACACACAAAGTAAAGAAACACAGAAACACTCAACGACAAGCACAGGTGGCCTGTGCTTGTCGTTGAGTGTTTGTTTACTTTGTGTGTGTATTATTTGCAGCCAGATCATGTCAGTAAGCAAGTACCAACTAGGCCAACCATCAGTATTGTTGTTAAAATATTATTCACTGTATCTACGTTAAGGTTGGTTTCCTCACTAAGAGCCGAATACCTGTTCTAAAGCGAGGCTCTGAATTCCTGTACTTTCCCTCTCCGTGCTAGCTCATTCATTGGCTTCTTGCGTATCAGTTTCTGGTGAATTCGAGACCGTACCATTCTATGGTCACTGCATCGCACCTTGCCAACCACCTCCACATTCTGCACGATGCCTGGGTGTGCACTCATTATAAAGTCTATTTTGTTCTTATTTTCGTCATTAGGGCTCCTCCATGTCCACTTGCGGTTTCCTCGTTTTCGGTAGAAGATATTCAAAATCTGTCACTTATTGCGTTCTGCGAATTCTATTATAGTAGCTCTCCTCGGGCGTTTCTAGTAACGATGCCATAATCTCTTACTTCCTGACCACCAGCCTGCTTCTTCCCTACCTTTGCATTAAAGTCTCCCATCTGTATTGTATACTGTGTTTTTACCTTACTCATTGCCGTTTCCACATCTTCATAGAAGCTTTCGACTGAAGCATCATCATGGCTGGATGTCGGAGCATGAGCCTGTACTACCTTCATCTTGTATAACTTATTCAGTTTAATTACGATGCCTACCATCCTTTCATTATTGCTATAGTATTCCTCTATGTTGCCTGCTATGTTTCTGTGAATTAGGAGCCCCACTCCCAGTTCTCTTCTGTAAGCCAATCCCCGATAGCAGAGGACGTGCCCATTCTGTAGCACCGTTTATGCCTCATCTGTCCCCCTAACCTCACTGAGCCCTATTATGTAACATTGAACGCTCTCTAGCTCCTCTAATAGTGCGGCTAGATTTCCCTCACTAGATAAGGTTCTAGCGTTAAACGTTGCCAAGGTCAGGCTCCAATGGCGGCCTGTCCGAATCCAGAGATTCTTAGCACCCTCTGCTGCGTTGAAGATCTTACCGCCGCCGTGGTCAGCTGCTTCGCTGCTGCTGGGGACTGAGGGCCATGAGTTCATTGACGTATGCCTCTGGGAGGTAGTGGCCACATACTGCACCAGGGTGGCCAATCCTTCTCTGGTGAGGGAGTGTGTTGCCGGCGGTGGTTACCGGTGAGGCCGCACCCCAGGCCTTTTAATGCAGTTCTATGACCCCGCGGATTTTTTTTTCTGGTTGAGAACTGTTTTTCCAGTTGGGTTGAGAACCACAGACCATTTGCATGCAAGGCGGATGCTCTAAACACTACGCCATCGCCGCATAAGCCACAAGTGCGCTTCACTAACTTCAGTAAACGTCGAGCGTTCTTATTCGCATAAAAAGCAAATACTAACTGAAAGCAAGCCCAATTCAAGCCCAAAAACCTTGAATTGATGATGTCACTGTTCTTTCATACGCTTTCCCACAATGTCAAGTAATCTCAGCCTTCATCTAAATCTGTTGAAATGATTATGCTTCTGGTTATTTTTTTCTTACAAAGTGAATTTACCTTTCCCAAAGCCCCGAATTTGTCTGCTGGGTTTGTTAAAAGTTTAATATTCTTCATCAGTGCGCTACTAAAGTATTTATTATTGTGGCTATAATGCCTAAATGATAGTTTTTACCACCTAATTATGCCTAAATGGCCGTTTTAGAGGCATATTATAGCGCCTAAAACATTCATTTTTCGTGCCTGAACTTCCAGTTTCTTCAAATGAGCACTGAATTATTACGTCAAGTTTCAGATGTGGCTTTAACTGTTGTGAGTGTAAATGACATTCCATATTTGGAAGTAATAGTGGGGCACAGCCTAAGAAGAAATGCTAGCTCCGCCCACAGTGATCACACTCTCACCCAGACAGAATTTGCATGAAGATCTTACTCAACAGCTATTGGCTATTTACGTTGTCTGGCAGCTTTCACGGATTTTTGGCATATCACTTGACCATATGGGCTCATGTTCACTTCGCTACTCTAGTTTTTTTTTTCGGAAAATTTCACTTCCTAACAAATTCTATGAAACATTCTGACATCACTGTTCTGCCAAACATTTCATTTTAACAAGAGATGACGTACTTTTAATTCATAATGCACGCGGTGTTTGCATTACAAGCGAAAATGCGCTTATGGTTTGAACAAAGCTCACTAATGCTCTGTTGCACATATAAACGACAGGCATGCAGCAGTACTTGGGTTGAAGCACGTATTTATTCTTAGGTTGATTGAGTGATTGATTGATATGTGGGGTCTAACGTCCCAAAACCACCATATGATTATGAGAGACGCCGCAGTGGAGGGCTCCAAAAATTTCGACCACCTGGGGTTCTTTAACGAGCACCCATATCTGAGCACACGGGCCTACAACATTTCCGCCTCCATCGGAAATGGAGCCGCCGCAGCCGGGATTCGAACCTACGTCCTGCGGGTCAGCAGCCTAGTACCTTAGCCACTAGACCACCGCTGCGGGGGCTTATTCTTGGGTTGTAACTTACTATAGATTATCAGAGAGCGAAGAACGTACATATTCTCAACGAGGTGTTGCACAACGTAAAACATGGACAGAACTGTGAAGCATTCAGTGGCTTCTAAGGCGCCGAGTTACGATGCGCTAGCACAGCGTACTCTACCACATTGCAGAGCTCATGAATTAATGGCAACAATCGCAGTTTTCTCACCATGGTACCAACCGGCGGCGACACCTCGCAACGGCTTCGTCTCTATTGTTTCATTTGGTTCTGCTCAATCTTGAGCATTTATCGCGCAGCCTGAGAGAAACCTATGCAAAAGTGGAAGAGGTCTCTTCTAAAGTTTCTTCGGCTCATTTGTGCTGCCGTCGCCTCGACGATGTGGGGAACCTTCTAGCGGCTAAACATTGTGCGACCTCTTTCTCTCACTTCTCTCTCTCTGTCTCTCTCACACACACACACACACAAACCTTCTCTTCGTGTTTCGTGTTTGGATCTTAACCAGATCTGTGCTGCCGTTTTATCGTAGATATGATCAACCATCTAGCCTACAAGTACATAATAAACCTGCTTAAGACATTGCAACAGAAGGTGACAAAAGCTCTGTTTTGAGATCTTTCATCTCCCCAATACCCCTCCCAAGCGCAGGGTAGCAAACCGGCTGCCTATATTCTGGTTAACCTTCCTCCCATTCTTTCCCTCCTATTTTCCTTCCTTCCTGCTTAGAGCAAAGCGCGCATGTCACTTTATCTATTTTGACAAAGAATGATCACTGTTCGCTTTTCGCTTTCCGTGCCGAAATTCACTGAAGCGTGAAATCCTTCAAAAAAAAAAAGATGGAAATTACTGAATTCCCGCCCCAGCCCCAGCGTTTCCAGTATTCCTTCGAGTTTTTAGTATGCTTTGCCGCACATATTATAGTATAACAACAAAGCCGACTTTCAAACTACACGTTTGCGCGGGAGTGGTGGTTGCTGTGTTGAAGCATTTTCGGTAACGTATATTGAATAAGATGTGGATACTGGCTTTGTGCAACCCACTTATAGCAATTATGGCTTATAACAACAAAACGTTTGTGGCCCTTCAGTAGCATTTTAAGTGGGTTCGAATGTATCAGTGTTGCGGCGTTGCTACTCCAGAATTTATTGATAGATTGATATGTGAGGTTTGACGTCCCAAAACCATCATATAATTATGAGAGTCGTTGTAGTGGAGGGCTCCGAAATTTCGACCACTTGGTGTACTTTAAAGGGCACCTAAATCTGAGAACACGGGCGTAAAGAATTTTCGCCTCTATCGAAAATGCAGCCGCCGCAGTCGGGATTCAATCCCGCGACCTGCGGGTCAGGAGCCGAGTACACTAGCCGCTAGACCACCGCGGTGGGGCATTCCAGTATCAAATTTGCTGCAGAATCCTTCACACTTTTGGAACTTAGGTAATTATTTAGAATTAAAAGTGGACAACGCTTGGGAGAATGAATTGGGAATGAAATTATGCAATATACTTATAATTGTCGACGCCCACATCTATGAGTTGTTTACAAACTTCGAAAATATGAAGTCGTATCTTTGACTTTGTACGAAAAACAGTATTATTAAAATGGCTTGGCCGATCACAAACATCGTATATTCATAAATATTGCACCTGGTATAGTTGTGTCCTTATATTCACTGTTGCTCCTAAATTTGCTTCTATTGTTTGTGCAACCAAGGCGCTATGCCGCTTCTGTATCTGACAAATGTAAATTACCTTTCGACAAGAAAGACTTTGCATACCTGTGCGCAGGCGAACACAAGGTTTTTCTAATCCAATTCATCTTTGGGAGCCGCGCATGACAAACGTCAGTGTCATCGAGCAGTGTCATCCAGTGTGTTGTATTCGATGAAAGAACAGAAGGTGCTCGACTGGTGGACTGTTCCAACTAATACCAGTAAATTTGGGGGGTTTTGTTCCCCATTAAGCAAATGTTAGTTTTCTCCATACTCACGACTGCTCGAGACGCGTTGTAAAAGTGCTTTATCTTCATGAACATATTGGTTAGTATAAAAACGCCATGTTGCATTTTAGCGCAAACACATTCAAGTGTAAATTAGACTAAAGCATCGCCATTCTTTCAAACATGCTGACCATGCAAACAGTATAGGCAGCGGAAGAAGTGCCCTTGTGGGAATAAGTTGGGCGGTTTCATTGCATGAGATACGCCCAGAAGTTGCTATCCCTCAACCTTGGTAACTTTTGCTGTTCCTAATTTATATGAAAAATCTCCTTTAGTCGCGCTCATTCGTAACAAGATAAAACTACTAGCTCGTCTTTCCTACGTTGAGGAACTGCATTGATAAACTAGATAAAAATGACCGGCATTTTTGGAAGTGGGGATGAGTCGATTTTTTTCAATCCGATGAATTCAATGTAATGAAATTGCGGCGCGTTATTTCTCAGAATGAAAGCGGAATGCAATGGAGCCACTGAGCAGAACTGGAGTGCATACACACCCAACCCACTACACCATTTTCCTGGGATCTAGCAAAATGACCTAAACGTGGAGCTCTTAAATATATGTTTCTTGGAAATTGTAAAAACGCTTTATCTTTTTACATGTGCAAACAACTAAAATGCTCTAAATAGGCAAAAACGCCCTAAATAAACAAGGGTGCACCGAAAACCTTATATAAGAACGTGTTTGATAAGATTAACTAGGGTCTAGGGTTTTACTTCCTGAAACCACGATATGATAATGAGAGATGCCATGGTGGAGGGCCCCGGAAGTGTTGGCCATCTGGTATCTTTAGCGTGCACTAACATTGCAGAGTACACGAACCTCTACCGTGCCACCTTCTTCGAAATGCGACCACCGTGGTGGGGATCGAACCCACTACCATCGGTTCCGCAGCTCAGCACCGTAACCACTGTTACTCCGAGGTTTATCGTTGGAGAGTATTCGTCACATTTTCTTTAAGGGCCACTCACCAGTCGGGTTTCACCATCCCGGGTTTTATCAAATCAAATGTGGTGAAATGACTGTTCCTTCACTTAAGAGATACGTCTATTTATTGTCGATGCTGAAAGTGAACTGCTGCCAGACTTCGTGCGCGTTAACTGATATTCTGGATGCCAATAATTTCCTCTTCTGCGATGAAGCCCGGATCACCCCAGGTTGCTATCACCCGGATTATTTTTGAACAGCCACTAAATTATAATTAGAGCCATGCCTCACGAGGTGAATTGATGCTTTTTGCGTGAGCTGAGTGTTCGAGTGCCTGAGAAGGGTCAGCAGTGTACGTCGCCAAAAGTGTGATGCCTTAAGAATAACCTTCACACCGAAATTTCACCGGCACGCGCGTCCAAGCACAGGCGACAGCTTCACGAAGAGAAATACATGCTATAGCGTGCATTTCGCCATAGCAGTACACCGTATGCGGTGCTCTGACAATCGGACGGCAAGCTGTTTTCAGTGGTCTTTCGCAGGTGACGCTGAGTTGTAAGTGACAGTATCGTAGTCCAACACTATAAGCACTTCTTAAATTAGTAAAGACGGCGATAGCCAACAATAAACTGATGCAGGCAACAGCCTACTCATAACCAACATTATCTATTGTGAAGCTAATAGAAGAATAAATGTTTTTCATCAGTGGAATAAAGATCTTTTTTTAGATTAAAAAAGCATCACTACAAAACGATAATACAGGCCAGTATATGAATGATGCCGAATAGCCAAGGTTCACGTTAGATTGGCAGCGCTCTTCCGTCGCTCTTCCTTTCGAACTGCCGAGCGATGTTGTGCACGGGTTGTTGTTACGCCGGAACAAACTGACAAAATTTGCCACTTCTAAAGTTGCAAAGTAATAATCATTTGGAACAATAATTTTGAGAATGAAATATGTAGCGCCGAAATATTTTCTCGTCACCGTATAACTTCTGTGCTAGAATGACAGACTCGCATGTGGAGGTCATTGTTTTAAAAAAAAGTCATCTATATAATATTAAAAAATACATCAGTGTATAAGCCATAGCGAACACATTGTCAATTTTTTTAATATTTGCTTTGGAAAAATGAAGAAATGTTAATCATCATGGCACTTTGTTTTTTTACGGGAAATCTTAAGGGTAGTAATGAAGTAGCAGAGGTAAGTTAGGAGGCAAGAAAACGTGAGATAGTTTGAATGTGCTTCGTTGTACAAGGACATGGTAGATGCTTCAAGCACTGTTGTCTGCTTGCCCTGTTGTCGGTAAGGGTGGACGCCCTGTTCGTTCTACGTCTTATCTTTTGCATTCACTAGAATTGTTTTGCGGCAAATATGCGCCAACTAGACAAAAACCCAATAATCGCAACGGTGGCCCAGTTATGTTGCTCGAATACTCACTTAAAGGATGAGTAATTGAATTTTGGGCATGGTGGCCACATTTTCGATAGGAGCGAAAATGTTGGAAGCACGTGTGCATAGATTTAGGTGCATGGGAGAACCCCAGGGGGTTGAAAATTTGGAAGCTCTCCACAACGGTTTCTCTCATAATTATACCCTGGTTTCGAGACGTTGAACCCCAACAATTGTTATTATTTCCTGACCCAAAAATACTTGTATACCAGTCAAGGCAGCCATTTGCTTACTTGCACAATTACCAAAAGCTGTCTGATTTCAGGACACCACCTTTGTTCGAATTGTGTCAGCTTGTTGGTTCGAGTTGCTAGAGAAATTGGTTTTATACTGAAAATTTGTCGCATGGATGTTCCACTTGCGAGCCTTGTGAAGTATATCAATGACTGGTTTCAACTATATAGCTTTTAATGCTTCATGCTTGTACTTTCTTCAAGGGTTACTTTCACGTCTACATGAAACCACCAGTCGTTAATCATCAAGTAATAAGACCGTCGATAGTAGAATGGCTGCATAAATTACCGATTATTTTCGAGATGTGCTGGTTTGACACTTTAGTGATAACACAGTGAAAGATTAGTGGCCTGGCGTTAATAACGGTGCTCTGCGAAATATTTTATGATAACCTCCTGGTTTATAGTCTGAGTCCATATTGAATATACTCACTGTGCGACCAAGTATAATGTGAAGTGTTGTCAATTTGAGGGTGTTGGCGCACATTCATAGCTTGATATTGGTACACATTTAGCGCTTTGTCCTGTTTCTTGTGGTTACTTACATGTCGTTCTCGCACTCTTTTTACTATGAATATGAATGGTGAATTGCTATTACTGTTTCGTGCGCTCTATTGACCATTTTAACAACCATTGATCGTATTACAGCTTCTCCGGTAGTGAATGTGTTACGCGTGCAAACAGTAGCCAAAAAAAGCGGGGGGGGGGGGAGGCGTTGAAGATTCACCTCTCCTCAGTCAAAAGTTTTCTATTTAGCATACATGCACTCGTTCAAATACACAAGAACATCTAACATGCAAAGGTTATGCGCCAACACCCCAACTCCAATAAAATGTTTGTATACGCTAGTGCTTGCACACATAGAAAATAGGTTCGAAAATCACATCACCATGGTTTAGGTGACCGCCTGTGAATCTTCCAGGTTGACAAGTGTTAATGGTATGCGGGGCAAAGCAAGCTGCTCCCTTGGTTTGAAACGAGGTAGTGTACTCAGATATGGTCGACTAACCGACAAGGCGGCTCTCACTACGCATCGCGTCAATGCTAATAATCATGCCTCTCACAAGGGTCATACCCACTCATAGGAATTCGTCAAAAGTTGTGTGATATTGGCAGATTATTTAAGTATTGAATGATAAAAGATAAAAGAAAAGAATGTACGTAAGATGGAAAAATGCAATAATGTATTTAACCTGTTAAGATCTGACAATATAGCCGTTATCTAGAACATATAATAAAGAGCTTGATATGAATACTTTTTTTAAAGTTAAACTGTTTCTTCAATAATACCGCACGGTAATACCTTATCCTGTGCCATTCCGCAATATTCATAGACTGTCGCGCCACCTTGCGGAATTGAGGAGCGTTTTTTCGAGGATGATCAGTAGGCAGATGATTCCTTGTTCGGTTGTGCTAGCCTCAGTGTTGACGCGTTAGTAAGAAACGAACACAAATCGCTTCGTATGTTTTGTGAATCAGTGAATATACCAGACCATCCGATACGGAATCGATCTTGTTCACTTAGCATCATCGTTCACATTGTGTCATCGTTCTTTCTTTTTTGTGTTGCATCGCGAATAAGCTTCAAACCAAAGCCCATTTATGTGTACAGCCGTTTATGACTTCACCAGTTGCAACGGCGGTGCTGTGGTTAGCGCACTGGTCTTCATCGTGGTATTTTAGCAACATCGGCCCTCGTTGGCACCTCTGCAAAGAAGGCGTAACTTGTGTTTATTTTTCTGCCATGTGTTTATAATTTCAGAGTGGCGCATTCAGAGGCAGGCATTACCAGAAAAAAAGGACATTGAAGTATTTCTTATATATGTTGTGGGCATTCGTTTGGTACACCTACTTTCTTCACACATGTTCATCTTCATGAGTGGTCGTGGTCTTGATCTGGTGTGTGAACTTGATTTGCCTGGGTTGTGTGCCTCGGGTGTGGTCACTTCATCGGGTCTTTTGGGCCTAATAGAAGTTGCCTTCACCGTTGCATCACAACTGCTGGAGTGTTCTCAACTATCTTTCGTCTTCTCTCAGCCAACTCTGCCTCCTAGAACACCGCTCAGGTCGTCGTCTGTACCAGGTATCCGGTAACAAGCCTCGGGACGAGCCAACGGGAGCTCTTGCATGTAAGTAAACGGCCCCAGCTACCGCAGCCTCTTCATCGTGGATGATTACTGCGCACCAGCGTGATCCACCCACGTTCGCCGGACTTCGAGGTCAAGATGTGGAGAATTGGTTGGACCTGTTTAATCGAGTAAGTTTGAATAACAACTGGCATGATGCTGCCAAGCTTCGCCGTGTTTCTTTTTATCTGACAGGCGTAGCGATAACGTAGTTTTTCAATCGTGAAACGGACATCACGGTCTGGAAACATTTCAAACAACAGCTTCGCCAAATCTCCGGCACCCCAGTGGTTCGTTCAGCCCTCGCGAAGAAGACAGTGGACGCTCGCAAGCAACAATGCGATTAGTATTACACCTTGTACGTAGAAGATGTGCCTGCTCTCTGTAACCATTTTAGACGTCGAATCTGAGAGGGTTCGCCATCTATTGAAAGGGATCGGCACGGTCGCGTTCAATGCCTTGGTCATACAAAACCCGACCACAGTCGCTGACCTTGTTGCCACGTGCCAGCGCCTAGAGAACTTCAGTCCAAACGGTTACCGCCGGACAGCCCCGAAGACACCACCACGACCGATGCCTAATTGTGCGCTTTGATCCGCGTGATAATACGGGAACAGCTGCAATCTTTCGGCTTCTCAGTGACCCCCAGTCCACCCCCCCCAACACTCTTTTGAGCGACGTTATCAAAGAGGAGTTGGCGTCCATGACCGGGCCAGCGTATTGTCAAGATGAATCACAAGTACAGGGGGTTTATTAAATCACCGAGTAGCTAGCTCTAGGACGATTCGTCAGTCGTGGCTTCTTCTCGAGTCGAGAGAAAGAACGCGATCTTCTTTTTTTTCTCTCCAGATTGAGAGCCACTCTTGTAGTCGACCCACTACGTGTGGGGGGCCTTATCCCCCCTTTCGAAATGAAAAGAAGTGCCGAAAGAGGAAAAGAGAAGTACATAGAACCACCTTGATGTTACGAGATAGGCATGTGAAAAAAAAAAGAAATCGGAAATTCGGATAAAGTAAAAGTAGAAGTTAAAGAGCGTGCCAATATGGGAAAAATTAATGAACGAAGAAGCAAGTTCACGAAAATTAATAAATAACACAAAGAACAGTGTACGGCAAAGAAAAAGTTACGAACGACGCGCAATAAATGGTTTCATGCGCAACACATGAACGACGTCCGGCCTCGCGCGTGTACTGCTCTGTGCCTGCGGTGTTGAGTCCGGAACCACTTCGTAGTTCACGTCACTGACGCGGCATAACACTTTATATGGGCGAAAGTACCGGCTCAGTAACTTTTCACTAAGGCTACGGCGGCGGATGGGCGTCCACACTTAAACTTGGTCTCAGGGCTTGTAAAGCACTTGTCCGTGGCGGGTGTTATAGTGCCGTGCGTCTGCCTGCTGTTGCTAGCCGATGTGTAGTCGCGCGAGCTGCCGGGCTTCCTTAGCACGCTCTGCGAATTCATCGGCGTCAGTTTACAACTCGTCTTCATCATGACATGGTAGCATAGACTCCAGAATGGTCTGCACTTCGCGGCCGTAGAGAAGCCGAAATGGCGTGAATCACGTGGTCTCTTGCACGGTGGTATTGTACGCGAAGGTCACGTAAGGTGAGATCCGGTCCCATGTTTTGTGCTGTACGTCTATGTACATTGATATCATGTCTGCGATGGTGTTATTAAGTTGCCTACTTCCCAGAATATTTTGGGTGGTTTACTACAAGATCACCTGCGCAGTATTACAACGAACGTTATTATTGCTACAAACGCATCGCAATATGACGAAAAATCAGGAGTTGGTATTCTCAGCCCGATTTTAAATTGGATTTATTCCCTTTGACTACCCGATTTCTTACCCGTTTTTGTGGCTGAGTTTCTGGCAGTAGTGCTCGCCTTACGCAAGTTAGATACAGGAATAACATCAGCTGTCATAATAACAGATTCCCTATCTCTCTGTGCGGCACTTTCTGTTGGTGCTGATAATCACGTAACAAAGGCGTTCCGTGCACTAGTACCTGCGCATTTGAGCAAAATATAATTAGTTTGAGTGCTTGGACATAAAGGTATGTTTATAAATTAAATAGCCGACTCCTTAGCTAAGTCGTCAATCAGCGAACCAATTCTACCGCTCTGTCCATCATCCGCTTTTGTGACTGCTGCTCGATTCCCCAGACGTACGCTTATGGAAGTCTTTAAAGGTTCAGCATTAACAAACTCTACAGAATATCGCCATTTATTATATCCCTGGCGAAGAGACTTTTGCCGCACTCGAAAATAAGAAGTAGCTATCGCAAGGCTGCGTTGCCGGGTACCAAATCTAAATTTCTATAAACACAGGTCTGCTCAGGCACCATCGCCACTGTGCGCCTTCTGGGATGATCTGGAAACAATAGATCATTTCTTTTTGACCTGCAGGCGGTTTAACACATTACGAAAAACCTTTTTAGAAATACCTTTACTTTGTGTTGCTATGGCCTTATCTGTGCCTGTCATTTTGTCTTTTGGAACTTCCAATTCTGGTTTCTTTATTGCGACAGTATGCGCGGCCGTCTGGGACTATATTGATGAAACTGAAGGGTTGACTAATTAACCAGTTTCATTATCCTAACATGTCCACATTTATATAAGTATAAAATCAGATTATTGCACTATTCTAATAATAAATTCGTTTATGTAAATATTTGTATGCATTACATTACGCGCCACACTTTCCTAGGCTATCGGTAATCTTTCTGTTATACCTCAATTATTCAAAATCTGAACAGTAATATTAAAACCACTCGATTCTTGGCCAATCCCCCATTGCGGGTATGTGCCACTAACAATAGGTGAACAACATCAACAGTCGCTTGGTAAGTCCGTTGGTTTGCGGGTGCTACGAAGTTGTCTTTCGGTGTCTGGTGTTGCTCAGTTTGGAAACTTCGTCCATAAGTTGCGCTGTTAACGCCGTCCCTCTGTCCTTTATTATACTGGAAGGAGCACCGTGTCGTAACACGATGTGGCGCATGAGAAATTTTGCTACCTCAGAAGCCGTGGCTCGTGGGATCGCCTGCGTCTCAGCGTAGCGTGTCAAATAGTCGGTCGCGACAATCACCCATTTGTTGCTGTCCGCAGACAGAGGAAATGGCCCGGGGATGTCCATGCCGACTTGGTCGAACGGCGTGCAAGGTGCTTCAATGGGCTGAAGCAAACCAGCTGGCTTAGCAGACGGTTGCTTTCGGCGCTGCTATTACCGACAGCTCTTGACGTACTTCTTGACGCTTGCCGAAAGTCCTGGCCAATAGTACCTCTCGCTCGCTCTGGCAAGTGTCCGTGAGTAGCCCAAATGACCGGATGTGGGTTCGTCATGACAAGCGAAGAGGACGTCGTCTCGTATATTTCGAGGAACCATCAGGAGGTAAGCACGGTTGTTCGAACGAGCGTTCTTCTTGTACAGCACACTGTCTCGAAGGCAGAACGATGTCAACGAGTGGGATAATTGACGTAGTATGATTGTGCCCTGGCCCTGTAAATGATGGATGATCGGACGAATCTCTGCGTCATCTCGCTGCCGTTTGCTCAAGTCTGGTGCGCTAACGGCGCTCAGGAAGCCGGAGGCAAATCCCTGGTTCGGCGGCTGGTCCGATGCACGGGAGTATTGACTGGCACTGGACTCGTATTACGGCTTCCTGGGGGGGGGGGGGGGTCTTCAGCATCCGTGAGACTGCCCAGCAACTTCCACCAGTTTGTCACGATGAATCACAAGTAGTGGGGGTTCATTAAACCATCCAGTAGCTAGCTCTAAGACAACGCGTCAGTCGTGGCTGGCTCTCAAGTCGAGAAGAAGCTCGCGATCTTCTTTTTTCCTCTAGATTGAGAGCCGCTCTTGTAGTCGACCCACTACGTGTGGGTGGCAGTATGTAGACTGCCCGGTACCTCGACTCCAGGCGACGTACACACAAGTCCTCAGTGGTTCACTACCCGTCGTAAAACCATTTTCTGCACACTCGATGCCTGTCCCCCTGGCTTCGATGACTTTGAGTGCACCTAGCCAGCCCTTTCACCCACCATGGCGGCCACCTCGTCCGATCTGTTATTATTGTGGCTATCAGGGCCATTTTGCACGCTGCTGTCGGAAGCGTCAGCAGGACGAGCGTCATGGATTCGACCGCTACGGACGGGATGATAGGACAAGGGGGGCCACTTTCCAATCCGTCTTTATGATCCGCCGCTACGTCGCTCACCGTCGTCAACTGCAACGTCCGAGACAACCCAGCCTTACCGATCTACTAGACTGCGCTCACCAACACCCCTCTGCCACAGTACGTCTTTTTTGCGACCTGTCTCACAGTTCACCCACCAACGCCCAGAAAACTTACCTCTGCAGCTTTTGGAGGAAAAGCTGCATCGAACAAAAAGACAGAAATTCCCCCAGTGCGTCCATAAAACACGATATCTGTTTTAATAGAAGGTGTGTAAGTGGACGCTTTAATAGAAATTGGTGCTTCTTTGTCTGTGATTGATCGTTCTTTGTTTGCTTGTGCTCACGTCTGCGAAAACTCAACACGCCTTATGATAGATCTACACTGCTCGCTACTCAAGGGGATGCCATTAGACCTGCCACAATGTGCACCGCTCGTGTTAATTGCTGGTTTTCTCCATTTTGTACAATTCGCCGTGCTGAGTTTGTGTGCTCACCAGCTTATATTTGGCAGGGAATTTCTGTCTACGGCGAATGCTTCCATTTCCTGTCAAGAAAGTGTTGTTCATATGATTGAAACTGACTATGCCCTTTATGCGGATGACAAGCACGTTCACTTGATCGCTGCGGAAGATACCGAGCTACCGCCTGGTCATCAGCAAATAGTTATCATCGCCTCAAATGTGATCGACACTGGTGACGTGTATGTCCAACCGTCTGCACGCTGTCTCGCAAGTGGTATAGCCCTTGCTTCAGGTCCAGAGTGGGTCCACAATAGCTCCGGACTTCTATACGCTACAAACGAAACATCTGAGAAAATTCTCATTCGTAAAGGCACCACAATGGCTTGCGTTACCTATTCCCAGCCCTTCTCTGTTGTCCCGCTTATGCCATCGTGTTCTGACATTGCTTCTATTAGACGTTCATCATGCGTTTCTGCCGTTGCTGTGACTATTAGTCCTGAGCGGACTTCTTCACAAACACATAAGTTCTGTGGCTTGGTACAAAAGCATAAGAGATTGTTTGCTGCCCATTCCTCATCTCTGGGACAGATGTTCATTATCACGCATCGTATCGAGACCGATGGCACTTCCATCGCACGCCGTTTACCATATCGCGTCTCTTCATACGAGTGCGAGGTTATTGAAGAAAATGTCGCCGATACGGTGCAACGGAACATCATACGCGAGTCCTTGGTCATCTCCCGTTGTTCTAGCAAGAAAAAAAAGATGGCTACGTACGATTTGCGTGGACTACAGGGCACCTAAAAAGACTACTCGCAAGGAGGTTAACCCCATGCCCCGCAAAGACGATGCTTTGGATTCACTGCAAGGTACCGAGTACTTCTCAAGCTTAGACCTGCGTTCGGGTTATCGCCAAATACCCATGCACGAGGACGAAAAAGAAAAGACAGCATTTTCAACCCCAGATGGGCTGTACGAATTCAACGTCATGCCATTCGATCTTTGCAATGCTCTTGCAACATTCTATTGGTTGATCGACACAGTTTTACGAGGCTTGAAATGGAAGACTTGCTTCTGCTATTTAGACGACATCGTTATTTTCTCGTCAACCTTCCCTCAGCTCTTGCAATGACTGGACGAAGTTCTCACATGCCTTGCAAATGCAGGCTTTCCGCTGAACACCAAGAAGTGCCGTTTTGCGAGCAAGACAAACTGTTAGGCCACATCATAAACAAGGACGGTATTCGTCTCGATCCAGACAATATTTCCGCTGTACAACACTTCCCGCGCTCTGAAAAAGCCAGGTATTTGCGTAGTTTCCTCGGCCTGGCTTCTTATTTTCGCCAATTTATTCGAGACTTCGCCTCAATAGCTTCGCTATTGCACAAGTTTCTCGAATTAGGTATCGCTTTTGTGTGGTTTCCTCAATGTAATTCGGCGTTTACACAACTCTAGTGTGCACTCACAATCGAACCAGTCTTCTGTTACTTCGACGAAAACGCGCCTACGCTCCTGCATACAGACGCTAGTGGTTATGGCATTAGAGGTATTCTCCTACAGCGAGAGAAATTTTCACGTGAGAAGGTCGTCGCATACGGAAACGGTGCACTGACCTCTGCCAAAAAAATTATGCCATCACCTAATCGGAGTTTCTATCGGACGTATGGTCTATACTACAGTTTAAACATTCCCTCCACGACCGCCACTTTACCGTGGTTACGGACCATCACGCCTTGTGCAGGCTCTCGACACTCAAAAACTTGTCCGGCCGCCTTGGTGGCTGAATTCTTCGCTTACAAGAATATGACTTTAATATTACATACAAGTCGGGGGAAAAACATCAAGGCGCCGACACACTTTCGCGTTGCCCACTCCCTTCGCAGCCACTTAACAAGCAAGTCATGCTGCACTCGAGAAGATTTCGGCCGTCTCTTTACCACGTGTTTCTTCCTTAGCTACTCTGGACCCAACTTCTCTGAACGAGTTTGGTTAGTTGTTATCCCACCAAAACGCTGACCCTTACTTTCGCCGCATCATAGATCGTGTTGGCAGGACTTGTCGGCCCCCCAACGCCCGTCTTCGCCGACAGCTGACGTGATTCAAGCTCGACAACCGCGTCTTCTATCGTCATATCTACCACCCTGATAATTAACGTTGAGCGCCCGTTCTACTTCACTCTCTTCAGGCTCAATTCCTCAAGACACATCCCGACGACAAGTCTGCTGAACACATGGGCTTCCAGAAAACGTATACGACCGCATAAGATGTCACTACTACTGGCCGGAATTGTCCACCAGCGTCTCGAAGTACGTTGGCGCGTGCGCCCTTTGTCAGCGTTGCAAGCTCCCTACATCAACTCGAAGCGGACAATCACGACCGCGCCCGTGTCCCCTGCAACCATTCGAGGTAGTTGGCGTTGACTTGTATGGAGCGCTTTCTAAGACTGTCACAGGAAAACCGATGCAGCTGTCGACCACCTGTCCCACCACGCCGAAACAGCTCCCGTTCCTTCTGCGTCCGCTTCGGAAGTTGCCGATTTCATCCTTCGAGCAATAATCCTTTGTGACGGTGCTCCTCGTGTAATCCTGAGCGACCGTGGGAGAGTTTTTTTATTCCAAACTCGTCGAACAAGTGCTCAAGGCATCCGGCACTACACAGAAAACAATCTCAGGTTAACATCTTCAGACGAGCGGGCTGACAGAGTGCTTTCATTGCACATTGTCAGATATTACAGCCATGTATATAGAACCAGACCAAAAAAATTGGGACGCCGTTTTGCCATTTGTCACTTTTGCCTCTGTACAGCACACAACCGGTTACTCGCCGTTCTACCTCGTCCACGGTCGCTTCCCCTCTTCTTTCCTCGATGCTTCGTACTTCTCTGTGCCTGATAAACCCGGTTCATCCTCAAGTAAAGAATACGTGTTTTATCTACTTTATGGTCGCCAGCTGGCCCGCATCAACACTGAAGCCAAGCAGAAGGATCACAATTTTGAATATGATGCCTCTCATCGTGCCGTGTCCTTCAGTCCTGGCGACGAATCAAGTCTTCCTCCTTACACCCATTCGCACTCCTGGCCTACGCGACACGTTTCAGTCACGCTTCATATGCCCCTACATTGTCTCGGAGGAAACTTCTTCTGTCAATTACCGTGCGGCACCCACTCTTCTTTCAACGGACCACCGCTGCCAGGCAGCAGAAATAATCCAAGTATCCCGCATAAAACCTTTCACACGGCATTCCTCTTCGCTTTAAACTGCGGCCAAGAACTGCGGTCAGAATGACCACTTCCACGTGGGGTGGGGGGGTGGGAGTAAGTGTGGGCACTCATTAAGAACATATAGTTTCTTCACACATTTTCTTCATCATGAGCGATCGTCATGTTCATCTGGTGCGGGAATTTGGCTCGCCTTGGCTTGCCTGGGTTCTGTGCCTCTCGGGTGTGGCCGCTTTATTGTTTCCTGGGCCTAATAAAGGATACCTTCACCGTTGAATCAATATATATATATATATATATATATATATATATATATATATATATATATATATATATATATATATATATGGTAATTTTTTCATCTACTTTTCTTTCTTCTTTCTTCTTATTTACATTCCATTGGTTCTAATAACTTCCCCTGTACATTCCTTGGCATTACTGTCTGTTAGATCTCACTAATATTGTGTTAAAACACGGAAAAACGAGCCCTTAGGTATACACTTCTTTCCCTTATTTCATTGAACGAGGGTCTCGTACTGGCAGACTTGGTGTGTTTAGGTTGTATAAGAGGGACAATTAATCAGCTGCCCGCTCATAATAAGTTTACGTGCTACACGACGCCAAACATGCGCATAAGAGTGTTTTCACACTCGTCGTTTGGCTTATAGATGGCGCTGACTGTCACTCCTACTTCTAAATTCACATATAAACCCAAAAAAGTGGATGGAGGGAAGGCCGCTGTGATAGCTCAGTGGTTAGAGCATCGAACGCGTTATTCGAAGGTCGTAGGTTCGATTCCTGCTCACAACTGGTTATTTTTTCATCCACTTTTCCTTCTTCTTTCTTTTTATTTACATTTCATTGGTTCTAATAACTTCACCTGTACATTTCTTGGCATTACTCTCTGTTAGATCTCATTAATATTGTGTTAAAACACGGAAAAAACGAGCCCTTAGGTATACACTTCTTTCCCTTATATATATATATATATATATATATATATATATATATATATATATATATATATATGTATATATATATATATATATCAGCCGTGCAAGCTCCTCTTGCACTTATCTCCGTCCGTTCTGTCCAGCTATAGACGAAGCCGTAAAACCGGCCGCTTCTCTCAAAGAATAGGGTTGAAGAGGTGCTTTGAGAGTACTTCTTCTGCCCCCAACCAAATAAAAAAACATTCGTGTGTAGAAATAAGGCATCCGACAATATATTCCTTGATGTGCCACTTAAAGAAAGTGCAGTTTAAGAGTTTTAAACAATCCCAATTATTCTTGTGCTCCCTTCCATGTTCTCGCAACAACTCATCTGCTATACACAAACTAACAATGTGATGTCAGCCACTTTATCGCGTAATTATTCGGGTGGCTGATTGACGACGAGGAATGAAAGAACACGACATAATGCGACTCATTCAGGCAATTCTTATCAGAAGCACGACCCACAATTTTTCTTGAAAGCAGACCAGCACAATAGAGATACTTATACGTGTGATTATCGAAAATGTTCTGAACAATGCCCCGTGGACAAACGCTGAGCGTCTGCTTCAAATGGGGCTCCACAAAATTGAATCCGAATTTTTTAAAGAAGACCATATGAATGAGTTGACGCGCCTTGTCATGGCTCATGGGACGAAAAACACCATCAGCTCTTGGCAGCGAAACCCCCATTCAGAGAAGGGGCAAAACAACGTATCCCGAATGATTGTAGGAAGTACTTCATCATCGATCGACTATCAGGCAACATGCATATACAGTTCCACATACTCCGGCGTCCGACACAGGGGAAAGCTCACGACAAGCACTCAGACACCGAGGGCCGCTTCTTCAGGTGGACTAGTGAATGGCAAATACATGGCAAGCATCATTCATAACGGCAAAACGAATCGATTGTATATCAGCCTAGGACACACACACATACACACACAACTAGCATAGAGGAATAGCGCTCACCTACGAATCCTGGTATGCTCCACTCACAAACCACTTACCGAAATTTCCATAATGGCAACGCCATTGCGCACCAAATCATCACAGAGATATCATCCCTACGCTCAGAGAAGGAATGGAAGCACATGATATGAATACCCTGCCACTGCGGAGTTAGAAGCAATGAGATACCCCATGCCTTGGGCTGAGAATAACTTCTGCGGGCTTCCGACCACGCCACATGGCACCAACCACCATGGCTGTACCACAGTCTCTCAGTACTGTTACTTGTCACGAAGCTTCGCCGTTACGTGATGAGCGAGCTCGATATGAAACGTAAAGTTGCCGAGCAGGCGGTACCATATTCGTCGATAGCCTATGCCGGGCATGATTCCTCTTGTATATTGCAGAGATCGTGGATGGGGCCATGTGAGCTTGAAGTATGCACGTGTAATTTGTGACTCCATCATTATTTTTTTAGCTAAAGCCGTAGTTCAGGTATTGTACAATTCAAGCGGCATGCCTGCGTGGTAATATCTTCGGGTATTGTGCACCGAAGTCCTTTATAAAGGACACTACTGAAAAGATTTGTTTGTTTTTTTTTTCTTCTACATGCCAAGTGATCCGGCATGGGATGTTCAAAAACTGGATGTGAGCCACAACTCGGCAGGAAACGAACGACTTTAACATCAATTCGAAGCATGTGCGTTAGTGCGCTTTCATTCATCGCACATCATCCATGCGAGCGACCTCGCGATAAACTTATCGTTACCGAAAGACAAGTCATGTCTAAGGCCTAAAGCTGTTTCTCGTGTGTTCGCCGACCTTCTAGCGTAGTTTAGGCTTTAGAAAATGGAATCTCAGCAGCCATCAAGTGCAAGGGGTTTCCAGCCGTAATTAACGCGTCATTACCTACTGCTTGTAAAACAATGAGATTGAAGATTTCTGTTTCAATATGGGTTCTAACTCAGGTAAACTATACGCATCAGATTAACAGAATGCCAATAAATGCTTAGTTAACTTGCCAATCTCATCATGTCTGGAGGAAAGTTAATGCGTTCGTCATTGTTATGATAGCATTGGCCAACATGACACGCTGTTTGTACGCCAAGTGCTACCGCCAAGCAAGCTCAATGCAAGGGGAAAATCCCAAAATGATAGGTTTGAATGCTATAGTCCAAGCTTACTTGCTTCGCGTTCCAGTTAATGCCATTGAAGTGGAAATGAAACCTGTTGTGACAGCGAAGCACCCGTATTAATAATGGTGCAAGCGTTCACTGTCATTCATTACCTGCATGCTGCTAAGACCTTTCCTGTTCAGGGATACGATGGGACCTCCCGTAGGGAGTGGAAACCAGTAATTCTCAAATTATAGAGCTACAAAAATACAAACAATCGACGCCTTCTTAACTGCAAGCAACACAGTTTTGAGGAAAGGTGCAAAATACCGGTAATATTTCAGTCGCTTTTCATGACTTCCGTTTCTTTAAGGCCGCGTTTACAATTCTATTAAGTGCAGTGGTTCTCCGATAAGGTAAGGCACAGAATGCTATTGTTCGCTAATCTTCGTCGCCGTACTGTACGCGATAGAGGTTAAGAAGCGCAATGCAGAATCAGCAGGGCTTATAAATTTATTCGCTTTTCATCGAAGTTGTTGACTACAAAAGTCGTATTAGACAACTCTATCGCGCTAGTCTACTGATACGAACCAAAAGCTACCAAAGTTTTCAAGACCAGAAGACGACAGTGTGTCTATTATAAAAGCGTTCCATTGACGGCTACGGTCCACAGAAGTATCTGTTTCAAACAGATTACCGTCAGTTGAAACTTCACAACCAACTACGTTTTCTCGGACGTAAATGTACTCCATCACCACTGCTGCACGGACACGCCTGCAATCATACGTTAGCGAAAGTGTACAGCTCAGGTTGTTATGAGTTTAATGGTTATGCCGGTGGTGTAGTATTTTCTGTACAGCGCTTCGCAATCACGCAAGTCTTTTTATACATATTTTAGGCCCGTTGGGCAAACTAAAAGCACATTTAACAGTAATAAAGTGATCTGTGCACGTCATCTGCTGAACCTCTGAACTGCCGGATGAATTTGAAGTTATATACTTTTTGTATGCGCCTAGTGTTCGGTACACAAATATTGTAATAGTCCTGACCTCATTCCGTATAATTGCCACGAGAAATAGAATGCAAATATTATATAGACGGAGTGAGGCTTTCGGAAGCGACGTACCAGAGGTCTTTCACCGACCTCCACGCCCCGCCGCGGTGGTCTAGTGGCTAAGGTACTCGGCTGCTGACCCGCAGGTCGCGGGTTCGATTCCCGGCTGCGGCGGCTGCATTTCCGATGGAGGCGGAAATGTTGTAGGCCCGTGTACTCAGATTTGGGTGCACGTTAAAGAACCCCAGGTGGTCAAAATTTCCGGAGCCCTCCACTACGGCGTCTCTCATAATCAAATCGTGGTTTTGGGACGTTAAACCCCACAAATCAATCAATCAATCAATCACCGACCTTCACAGCTTGTCGCACTAGTTGCGCACACGTATACTGCTTAGAGGTGCACATTTTTGAAAATAACCAAATGTGCTCTGATCTGCTCGCGTTACATAACCTCCGGATGTATGTTGTGACAAATACTATTAATATACTGGACAAACGGCATTAACTAAGAAAACCAACACTCTGATTTATACAGTATTGCAGTGCCATGGCGTAGCTAAAATGAAAGGTATGCGTGAACGCATTCTCCGCAATCGAAGAAAGGTGCCGCTCGCGGTGAACTTCTGCTTCGCCGCACTTCACAGCTTGTCGCACTAGTTAGTTACACGAGTTCCTCCGAAGTGCAATACATGTTTTTACATGTATTAGATGCGGCTCTTATATGACCAATGCATGCAATATTACCCGACGTATTGATTATACACAGAACCAACAACAACTCGGCAGGCGTACGGGTCGCTTATTGCAAAGCAGTGCCGCGGCTTGGCAAAAGCGCGAGGTAAGGGAACGCACTTTCCGCAATCCAACGCTAGGTTCCACCAGCTGTGTGCGCCTGTTTTATGGGATCCCACACTAACGATCCCACTCATTGTTATTTTTGCGCAGAATAAATAGTAAACTCTCACCGCTTTTCGCAACGTGTTGCACTAGTTGGTCCTGCGAGCTGCTTTCAGGTGCAATTAGAGGCTGCACTAATAAATCTCGCTGCGTCGCCGCCGCTGAGCTATTCGCTCGCGGTGATCAGCGCGCTATTTGAATATGGTTATTTTTATTCAATAAACCTACCTTTATTTGCCACCAGTAAATACTTGGTCCTATGCTGATTCTGCCCACTTCTGTGTGTACAACAACTAATGATAACAATAATAATATTAATAATAAAGCTTAGCAATAATAAAATTATATTGATACGTCGCAAATAGTTCACCGGTCACTTTAAGTTCTATGACTAAACCAGAAAACTTGTTCCGTGCTCCTAATGATGTGGAAAGGTGGTCTTGGATTAAAAAATAGACGTGCCATTCAAGCTACTTTCGAGCTCACAACAGTCAAGTCAAGCGATGTCGGTGACAGCGCTAACGGTGGTGTTTCGAGAGGAGTGTCGACATATTCGAGCTCGCCAGTCTTCTCTTTGTCAAAAAATGTGCAAAATATCAGGCGGGCTTTCGCTAAGGTCTTAGTAAAGTTACAGGAATTGGGGAGGCATACACAGTGCACCATAACGAACACATCGTGTGCCATAGAGGACTGTCGGACGCACCGCCGTGGTGGTCTAGTGGCTAAGGTACTCGGCTGCTGACCCATAGGTCGCGGTATCAATCCCGGCTGCGGCGGCTGCATTTCCGATGGAGGCGGAAATGTTGTAGGCCCGTATGCTCAGATTTGTGTGCAAGTTAAAGAATCCCAGGTAGTCGAAACTTCCGGAAACCTCTAATACGGGTCTCTTATAAACATATGGTGGTTTTGGGACCTTAAACCCCACAAGTCAATCAATTAATCAGAGGACTATCGGACGGGGAGAATGTGGTCTCAGGTTTATCAACCACATAGAATTCTCAGAAAACTTTTATTAGTTTTTTACTATCAACGAAAGTATACAGATCCTTGTTACCGAACTAGAAAGCGATATAAACTGAAATTAGTGCAGCTTTTTAGCCTTACGTAAATTCATAAGTGCGAAGAAGTAGAACAGCTATACGAAAATATAAAACTGGCATTGATTCAATGGCGCAACCAGCACACCACAACCACCGAAGATTTATATGAAAAGAGAAAGAGAGAGTGAGAATTTATTAGAAGGAAGTGAGATGGGCCTGAGCCATTTCGCTCTAGCCTACTACTCTACATACGGGATATAAAAAGAGGGGAAGAAATAGAGATGAAGGAGAAAAATAGGTGTTGCGTATGCACCAAGTACGTTTATACATTTATTTATTTTCTTTAAACCTCCTTGGTACGTACAGTAGCCACTTAGCATAGCACCCCAACTTCGTACCTAGTGCAGTGCTTTTGATAAAGTCCGAAACGGTGATTATAGCAGTTTTGACACTGTTTTGTCGCACATTGCTGACAAAATGTAGCTTTTACTGAGTAGCATTCGTCCGATAGCCAACGTTGAAGTTAGCATTTTACTTTGCGTCAAGTACACTGGGCAGTCACAAAATATAGGAGGTAACGTTTAGCACAGTTGGTAGCGCTCAAAATTCGATATGTTCGCGCGGCCGCTTAGGTAATCGTAGTGACGAGTGAAGGCAACGCCCAAACGTTTCCGGTGCAGCACAGTAGCGTGTCTTTAGCTGATTTTAGACGGAAGAATAAAAGTCACATCAGGGTCTGTTTCCTGCAGAGGCTTGTTCCGATGATCTGATAGTGACAAATAAGTTTCTGCGCACTCGCGAATGAGTGATTTTAACAATGTGTTCGCGTCACTTCGCGAATACAGTACTTTTACGCACATGGGAGCGTTGTATACTGCCGCTCTAGCTTCGCTATCGGATAGTTCGTTGCCAGCCAGGCCGCAGTGTCCAGAAACCCATTGGGGTGTAATCAAGTGACCACCTATGTGTGTTAAGCCGAATGCTTCATAATTACTAACACGAAGGCATGGCGTGAAATTGAACGATTCCTAAGCAAGAATTGATGGCTTGAAGCACTTATGTTACATCGGACAAAATCGTGCATTACCGCTGTGCTCTGCCGTTCACGAATTGTATAGTTTCCTGCATAGCAATAACCCCAAATTTGTCCAAGATTACCTGTGATTTTATTTGTACACCCGGGAAATACCGAGTTGAGGTATCAGAAGGCTGCAGCAGAGGCGGAGGAAGTTGTAGATGTGCACAGAGTCGCCTTATCGGTCAGTCAAATGGGCCAAGGTGAGTTGCTTGAGGGCAACATAGTGAACGTGTGACTTATTCGAAATTTCCCGTATGTGAAGGCAAACCAGTGGTTTAGTCAATATCCATGGAGGCGTTTCGGAGATTACGGCAGGTGCAAAGTCTGAAGGGATGATAGGTCTGGGCATCGTAAAACGTAAAACCAGGTTGGTGCGCTTGTAACGAAGAGAACGCTTGCTGTGCGTTTCGAGTCAGCAGACGGAGGTGCACCTGAACAGGCTCACAGGACTTCAATGAAAAGGTTGGAACAAAACGTAATAGGGAAGGGGCAGTCAGTAACGATGGTGTTGACTCTATGAATAGCAGAAGAGATATGTTGGCGGAATTCACAGAGCGGTATAGGCTTTCAATAGCAAAAACTTCTCCCAAAAGCGTAAAAGTAGAAGGTAATCATCAAATCAAATATTTAATTTTAAGGGCCCCACATGGACATTACTTAAGGGGGGCGGGCGTAACATTCGGTTACTTCAGGTCACAAGGGGACGTCATATTAATACTGCTTAGGAAAACAAGGCAAAAAACACCAGAAAAAAAAGAAGAAAGAAAGAAAGAACAGAAACCATGAAAACTAGAAGGCAGATAGACGTGAAAAGAACAGGGCTGCTACTCGGCCTGCTGACGGTAGTTTCGTCACAATAAATCTTTAAATTTATTGTAATTTCTTTCACTAACAATATCGTCCGGAAGTACATTCCAATCTGATAATACAGTTGGTAGAAATTACTTGTTCAAGGCGTTAGAGAAACCATGAATGCGTTAAACACTGTGACAATTAAACAGACGTCGCCTTGATCTCCGAGTCAGCTACCGAGATACGGGAAGAATTCTGGAAAGTGACATCTCCGTTCTTTCCAATCCAACAACTCATTGCAGCGAAATTGGCATCGTGGGTTGCAGTCCGTTTTTGCATCGAACAAAAACGAAGATGCGCTTTATGAAATTCTTCCGGTATTTTGGCAGATAACTTCATAGTTTTACGGCATGGAACAGGATGATTATGACCAATTATGAGCTTATGTTGCTTCTCACAGCGGTACTAGTAACAGGCATCGTATATAGGTTCAATTGTTTCCCCAGTTGTTTCCAGTATTTTTCAGTGGCAAGTGACCATGTCTGAAATATCCTTTTGGACAGCAAGGAAGTGCTACGGGTTTTGAGATATCTCGATGACTTTTTTGTGATTTTAAGTAGTAGCCTCTTTCAGACGAATGCTATAAAGCTATGAAGATATTTGAGACCTGTTTAGAGGACATGGAAAGGGCTTAAACTTTACCCATGAGCTTTTTAAAAATGACATTTCGCAATTTTGAGATGTATTGCTTCTAAAGCGGCAGCATATTTGCTGGAAGTAATTCTTGCAAGCGCAAGAAAACGCCCGGCCTGCGCGGAAGGCGCTGCACAGTCACAGCGAGAGCTGGAAGAGCGGCCTTTCAGAGCTTTTTCTAAACACTCATTGGCTAACTGCTGCAAGCACACGTTCTTGATTCTCACTACGGCGTTATTAATAAAAATTATAGGGTAGTAGGCCGGCATTTGCTATGCTATTTTTCTTCATTATTCTGAGAAGCATGGTATCCGATAAACACTTGCAAGGACTTTTGTGCCAATTGTTCGTGCAGTGGATGACGACGATGAGAAATTATGGCTGAAGTGGGTATGTGTCACAGGTAATAGGGGGCCCCGCCGGGGCGGCGTAGCGTCTAAGGTACTCGGATAGTGGCGCCCATGTCGGGGGATCGAATCCCGGCTACGGCGGCTGCATTTCCGATGGAGGTGGAAATGTTGGCCCGTGTGCTCAGATTCCGGTGCACGTTAAAGAACCCCAGGTGGTCGAAATTCTTGGAGTCCTCCACTACGGCGTCTCTCATAATCATATGATGGTTTTGTTAAACCCCACAGAACAAAACAGTTAATAGGGAAACAAAAACAAGCTTCTTAATTAGGTTGGAGCATTGGACGGCCCACTTGTTACGCTATTTGCATTGTGCGATGACTGGTTTTCTTTCGTTGTCTTAAAACAATTTATCAGTCTTATTAACGCGATTACTTTCACGACTTGAAGCCGAGGATCAGGGACTCGGTTTCATGATGAAGATTCAGGCTATAAACTCGTCCTGCCATGTCTTCCAACCACTAACGACGTTTTAAATTCTGTTTTCCTTCATGCCGACTTGAATGGTCGGCGGTGCGGCACCCCAGACTTTCGTGACACGCTGCTTGAAGTGATGAGCACAGCGGATATCATAGAAGTTAGCCAGTATCAAATGAGCATTGTATGAATGGTTACGTGTACAAGCAGCATGGCGAAACATAAACTCGTCACTTGTGGTGAGCTCTGTGTAGAAGGACTAAAGTGGATGGTGCTAGATCCGGAGATCAAGAATATTAGGCTGAAACTTCTTTGGTTTCCACCTCATCTTGAATCGCGGCGTTGAAGAGGCGTTCCAAGCTTACGGTGTTGTGAATTTCATTGAGAGAGAGGCATGAGGGTGTGCAGGAATAGAACAATGGCTGACCGCGAATAGGGACGTTCCCTTGAAGCTCAAGGACACCTCTACTGTGAACTCAATACCGCACCTCATGTCTATCTACGGTCACCAATGCCTCGTACTTATTCCCGGTAGGCTTCCACTGTGGCTTTGTTGCAAGCGAGTGGGGCACGTCCATCGACAGTGCAAAACACCGAGGTCCTTGGCGTGCCATCGATTTAGTGATTCGCCAGATGCCTGCATGTCGACTTATGCCAACAAACTCCGTTCTGGCCAAGGCGCTGAGGAGCCGCATCTCGATCATCTTATGGATGCCACTGAGGTAGTTGTTGACACAGGAGAAGCAGGGGCAGGAGCAGAAGGTCGCCTAAAGAATGTTGAGCACATGTCCATGGAGACAGACCCTCGGCACGCAAAATAACATCGCTAAACACCCCATTGAAAGTATAAATGAATGCAATGATGCAAAAGAACACCACCTGGAAAACCTTAAAGACAAGCCTCCCGACAACGAGGAACAAAAAGCAATAGATAGCGGCTTGACAAGGAAGCGTCAGGCACCGGTCACCAATGAATCAACAACGAGTGCGCCAGACACGACAGAGCAAGTGTCTTTATGTGGTTCGCGTGTCGCCTCTTTTGGTGACCGAGGAACGCGCCGCCTATGCCAGCATCGTCAAGAAAATCCTCCTAAAAATACAAAAGAGGTAAAGCCACAGGTCGCCCTGTGGCTAAGGTGACCTACAAAAGTTTTAGGACAACCAAATGGCTACCATGCTAATATTTCTCATGTGGGTCTCGACACTCAACGTACGTGGCTTGAGGAATATAAGGTGTCAGTGGCAGTTGTTCCACGTGCTTGAGCAGTACAACATTGATTTAGCTGCAGTGAAAGAGACTAATATTTCGGCTGCTCGTGACACCTATCTTGCACTGGAAGTTTTCCGAGACTGCGATTTATACATCAGCTAAGCACGTGGTGCTTCCGCTGGGTACTTTTTGTTAGTTAGAAAGCGCTTGAATTATACTTTGACGTCGCTACATGTTGATGGGGAAGGACACCTCATTTGTTGTGACTTTTCTTTTCGTTCCCTTAACTGGAGGTTTATCCGTGTCTATGCTCCCTCCAAAGTAAATGACAGGAGTGCTTTTTTTCTCCCATTAACATCCCTGCTAAACACTGACGATACTTTGAAATTTTAGGGAGACCTTAATTGTGTTTGTGACGTGAGACATCACTAATTTATAACAAATTGTTATGATAAGTGCAACTTTACTGCAGAAATTATTGAATGACCACAAATAAATAGATGTGGGAGCACACGCACTTTCCTCGGTGAGGTTAACGCACTTTCAGGGCATTTCTTATTCTCGGCTCGACCGCGTGTATGTATCTCTAATCCTTTGGTTTCACAATCATAATTATGCTGTAAAGCCAGTATTTTTTACAGACTATTGCTTGGTCACCGTTTTTTGGGATCCTGAAAATTTTCGTGAAACACCTCTAACTTGAGATATATTGAACCTTAACGTACAATTGTGCGCAAGGAGTGTTTTGTTAAAATAGTAGGAGAATTGGCACAAGATGTAGCATGGTGTCGACAGCTGCCACTTTTCACTCACTGGAAAAGGTTCAAAAAGAGAGTTGAGTATCAGACGATTAGTATTTCGTGTGAAATAGCTCAAAGAGAAAAAAAAAAGCTGGAAAATGCCATCGTGATATTTACTTCTTAAGCTCCATACTTCCCAAGCACAGGCGTTGAGAGGCAAGTCACAAGCACAGGCGTTAAGAGTCAACAGCCGGGATTTTATGTGGATGAGATAATTGAGATTTGAGCACAGATACAAAAACACAATACAGATTTACACGAAGGAGCTAGTATTCGTTCAGGTGTTACCCATTCCACTGAAAAGGAACTCACTAAGAAATCCCTCGGGGATGAAAAAAGATATGCACTTTCTAAATAGATACTGAAAATTTAGTTATGGGGTTTTCTTCGCAAAGAGACATGTGAAAGAAAAGCCACGTTTGAATATTATCACAAAAGTTTGTTCACCGTGGCTAAGCTTCAGATGAATTTGAAGGACGAAGCTGACCACTTCACTGCCCTTGTGCCTCAGTTACAAGATGATAATAAACTCCCTGTTCATGGCCCTATAACCAGAGGACATTTAGATTTGCAATAACAACGTTGCAGAAGAATAAAATTCCTTGCCCAGATGGCCTTTGTGGCGAAATTTTGATAGCATTTCAGGAAGTTCTAATACCTTTCCTTGAGCAACTTTTTAAAGAGGCTTATGAACATGATAAATTTTCTCTTTCTTTCTATCAGGGTCATACAACAATAATCCCAAAAATTACTGATCCTGAAGCATTAAAACTAGATAAATAATATAGGCCTATATTGTTGTGTAACGCTGACTACAAAATAATTGCGAAAGTTTTGACAAATCGGCTACAGATAGTGATTACTAAATGTGTAGGTGACCACCAAGCATGCGGAATTCGTGGTCGTTCTATACAGACAAACATTCATATTGCACGTTCAGTTCTTGAGTGTATTGTTGGTAGCATGGACCAAGTAGCCCTCCTTCAAGTAGACCTTGCAAAAGCATTTGATAAGGTACAGCATGCTTTTTTGTTCCGGCTCCTAAGACACCTGCAGTTGGGTGATGTACTATACAATGGTATTGATTAATAAGTGGGGCTTAACGTCCCGAAACCATCATACTATACAATGGTATAGTACATCACCTCTGTTATAAGAAGTGCACAACTAGGCTAATTGTAAATCGCACACTTTCCAATATAATACAGTTAAATTCGTCTGTACGTCAGAAATGCCCGCTGTCACCTTTGCTTTTTGAAATTTATCTGGAACCATTATGTTTAAGTGTGCTTCTAAAGTATATCATAAGAGGCTACCGATATGATGCTGAGGAAGTTAAAGTTCTAGCTTATGGAGATGGCATTGCCTTCTTTTGCGTTGATAAAGCAAGATTTCAAGAAGCAGTCAACACTACGTCTCTGTGAAGTCGCTGGCGCCAGAATAACCTTTGATAAAAGTAGTGAATTCTTGCTAGGCATGTGGCCCAACATCCTTCTGTCTTCGCAAATATCCATTTGAATGCAACTCCATTGAAGTAACTTAGTGTGCCTCTTGATAACTATCGCAACAGCGGCCCACACTGGACCACTGCGATAACTACGATCCGCCGAAAGGGGGCAACATGGCACGGACGAGAGCTTTTCATTTTTGTGAAAGCGGAAGCGTGCAATATATTCCTTGCATCGAGGCATATTAATGTTTTGTAGGTGTTGCACCGCTCTCGTGTGCACATTCAAGCTTTTCATGTGATATTTGCCTGCTTTATTTAGAGCTATTCCTGGGAACTCATGAGAAGAGACAATCCTTTTCTTCAGCTTGAAAAGGTGGCCTCGGCCTTTTTGCATTTCTTCGTGTGACAGTTGGTGTTGCGATTTTTTATCGGTTCTTCGAAACCGTCTATGTTACCGTCTTCCTTTTATTGATGTCACAACAGGCGCTGCAAGAGGATTGCCGTTGGGGGTATTCTTAAAAAATTGTTGATACTGCCAATTTTTTGAAAGCCATGTTTAGCTTAGAGTATATGATTACTATTGACAGAACAAATTTAAACCTTGCACTTATGAATAACCTTTTCCCAGAATCCATTTTTCAAAAGCTATATTCACTTTTGGGTGGTCACGACGTATTATTCACGTACGTAGAATGTGGATATCTCCTTCAGCGAAAAATTTTTTGTTTAAACTGTACACTGCTACGCTGTCAGTGAAAACGTGGCTGAATAAAAAATCAATATATGTACCCTGGATAGTGAATTATAGACTCTGCAACTAACCTGAGTTGATAGAGCCTTGTTTGATTCATTGTCGTGTTGCATTTTATTTTTGAGACATTCTAAAAAACAATCAGAAAATAACTTTCGGTCACAGCTTATGGTACGAGGTTCCTCCCTTTCAAAGGGAGCCTGACTGATAATACTCCATATGACCTGTTTAGGTTGTTGGAATTGTACTCACTATAAAAAAGTCGCATGATTGATAGACACACTGAGCCACCACAGTCGAGGAGATCCATCTTCCAAGAAGCAGCTGCTTAAGTGCGCAGTGTTGTTGAGACTATCAAGCCCGTTCCGGAGTGGCTTCCCCTCCTTGACGCTTGTTTGTGTTTCCCTGACTTCTGATGAAGTATGTAGTGCGTAGTTCATTGGTTCACCGGAGATGACTTCATACAAAAAAGGAGAAAAAAACAAGCATAGCTCTCTGGTAGAATACTGGGCTGGCACCATGCTGACCCGGGTTCGAGCCTCCCTGTGTCTTTGGTGCATGCTAGGTTTGCAACAAGTCACAAGCACAGGCGCAGCTCAGTAGTAGAATACTGGGCTGGCACACAGCAGATCCCTGTTTCAAGCCCCACTGTGTCTTTTGTGCTAGTTTTTTTTCGCGTAATGTAGTTACAGACACTGGTGGCGGCGGCGGACAAATGCGCGTGACCCGAGTTGTGATCTCATAACAGCTTTCGCTGTAAAAGAGTTTTTACCTTTGATTCCGCCCACAGCTAGGTTGTAAAACGAGCTTTTGTCGCACATTGCCTTAGACCGGTGCTGTCAAACTCCTGCGTTCACTTGGCTCAAGGAAGTTTTATTCGCCAGATTGGACGCTTTAAAGTAGCTGTGTTCCTCTACTCGAACTTTATTGCGGTGTGCGATACCCTGCTTTAGAAATGGAAGGGCAAGAAGAGACCTGTCTCTGCCCGTGCAAAAAAAAAAAAAGGCCCGAGGTGTTGCCGTATGTGCATAAAGTGTACACAATATAAAACAATGTGGCGAATCGGTAAATTGTACCTGTATTTTTTCCGTGCCACATAAACTAGCTGGGCGATGCATTTTCATATTGAGACCACTTAAAAATCGTCATGCAAAATAAAAAATGTGCGACCCTACGTCCCATGCGCCATGTGCGTTGTATACGAAATCCCACTCACTTTCGGAAAGGTTTATATTGGACAGTCTGGTAACTGTGTCAACGATCACGCACGGAAACAGGAGCAATCTGTTGAAATTTTTTTAACGTTTCATCTGCCTATGCATTTCAAAAACTGTGCATGTGAACCAGTGCTGTTTAACATTCAAATTCTGGGAAGAAGTGGAAATACGCTGGCAAGAGAACTACTATATATTTATCACAATTAAAAAAATGACGCCTCTGTTGTGCTGTGCGGTAAGGAAAAAGTGTTCTTGGAAAGTTGGTTCTTATCACACTGTCTTGTTTTTCAATGTTCCTTCCAGTCCTCGTCAAGTTCGTGCTACGAAGCTTTAAAACTTCAATGACATCGTTTTAATGACAGGAGAGTTGTACGCTTAAATACGTACTTGAAGAAATGATAAGCCATTCAACCTCAACTGGAAATAGCAACGAGAAAGACAAGAAAAACTTAAACGGGACTACCGATGATATGCCAAAGACCATGTGAGATATATCACGCGCAGAGACACCTGACGATGATGGAATGAAAGCAGACGTTTATAAAAGTATGGGAATAGTTAAATGGAACAAACTACCTAAGCTTTATTATACTCAGTGTTTCAAAATAGTGATTGCACCAATGAGCTACAAAATGACAACATTTTACTAATATATAAGAAAAAAGACATCAAGATTTAAATACCTCTTGACCCATCAAATTTATCTTTGTGATATGCAAAATATATACAAAAATAAGCTCAAAAGAATCAGAGACACACTCGATTTAAATCAACCCAAAGAAACATCTGGGTTTAAGAAAGGCTAGTTTGCTATGGGTCCCATTATTATGATAACATCGATTCTGTTCTCGAAAAAGCTGCAGATTAAACGTACACCGTTGATTATCGTTCACAGACTGCCATAATGTATTTGACAAAGTAGAGATATTTGCTGTTTTAAAAATATAAAAATTGACAAGGAGTACCTAAATCCTAAGTTTCCATCTTAGCTTACATCCACATAGACCACACTGGTATCTGAATTCATCACAAGATAGCTGATGAAATTCCGATCAGAAAAAATTAACGCAATGAAATACTGTATACTAAATATCCTTCACCGCGTGCTTCGAGGAAGTGCCGAATAAAATAGAAAAAAAAAGAAAATAGAAAAAAAGAAATGGGAATTATGGCTGGCGCGCACTGGCTTAATAATATAAGATTTGCAAACGACAGCGTGATGTTCAATAACAATGGCAATAAATTCCGAAGCATTATTGAGGAATTAAACCAAGAAAATATTAGGGTAGACCTCAAAATGACTATGGCGAAAAACAATGAGAGTAGGAAATTTCTCGACAAAAAAAACTTACTATCGAAAACCATACATCAGAGTGCATACGAGATGACGTGTTTAGGACAACTACTCACGGGAAAATTTTATCATAAGAGACTAGTTCACAACAAATCCGCCATTTACATTCAAGTGCAAATTACACAACTACTGTATACTGCGAGTTCTGACGTGTGGATCTGAAAAATGGCAATAAGGAAGATGACTACAGCAAAAGCTGAGGACCACGCAGCTATCGAAAAAACGTAGAATGATAGGAATAACACTGAGAGGTTGGAAGATGGCAGCGGGGGCTTGGGAACAGACAGGAGTTGCGGATATCCTGGCTGCCATCAAGCTAAATAAAATGAACCTGACCTGGTTACGTAATACACATAACTGTGGTAAGTGATTCTTAAATGAAAAGAAGATAAAAGTGAGCCCCATGACTGTCTCTCAGGGAGGGGGGGGGTTGACACACCTCAACAGTATGTCACGAGGGGAGGGGGTAACGAGGGATCAAAGGGATATAATTAAGAGGTATAAAGATGGAGAGAGCGGAGAGCGAGGCGCAGAGACAGCCACCTACGGAATTAAGGAGAAGGTAGGAAAGATGGACACGGTCGCAGGAGTTCGAGGACGGCGCACCACTTGGCGTGAGCTCTTTTCGGTGTCAGGATATGGCGTAAAGCGAGCCAGTTAGCGAGAGCTGCGTTGTCTTCGGAGATCGCGTGGGCACAATCGGTCGGCACGAAATCCAGAGAGCGAGTCCCACACAACTGGTGGACAGTAAGAGCAACAGAATGGTTACTAAGGTTTGGAAAATGCAGTCGCGTAAGGCAGAAAGTTGGATGAAGAGAGGAAGTAAGGAAGTTCACCGGGAACAAAGTGAAATCAGCTCACACGGGTTACGGAAAAGTGAAGATCACTGGGATATTCCTTCGTCCTCGAGTAGACTGCACTCAGCGTCAACTTTTTGTGGCAGCATGGTAAAAGCTTCGTGAGCGGACCTTATGCAGATGCGTTACTGCGCTAAGTAGTCCGCCCTTGTCTGCCGGGTGTTTCGGTATCAACTTCACCATAGCATTCCCCATTATTACGTTCTCACAATGGTCAGGTGTGAGCAAAGTTAAAGGTCCTTCTAACGAACTTGCGACTAAATATTATCCGTGTGCAATAGAGTGTGGTTGTTGAAACATGACAGAAAAATTTTCGAAAAGTTGTGCATATGTATGTTTAATTTCCATGATTGGTATACCCTATGAATAAAGAATTTTATGTAGTTTTTAAAATGGTAGAATTTCAGACACAATAATTTGTGATTTGCTAGGGCGGCGTATGATTAGAAAAAGAGCAATTAAAAACTTTGCTTTATTCAGATGACGTCATGTGGAGAAAACGCATGCTGTGTTGCATGCAAGCGCAATGAGGTGTTATGAAATATTTTAATTTAAAGTAGCGTAAAAATTGTCAAGCCCTATGCTAAACTTTTATTTCTTGTGGAAGTCGGCTTGCTTAATTTTTTTAGAAAACATAACCACCCGTGAGTTCCGCACGTGCACACATCACAACATCAGTTTAAATTCACTCATTTGACACTGTCGACTGCGTTTTCATTTGCGTGAGGTATTCCAATCCAATCATGTAGCTGTCACTGTCACCACTCTTGCTTTGTAAATGTGACATGGGTTTAATTAAAAGCTTGTCGAGGTTTGGGTCGATGAGGCGCTGACTGACGCTCCCATCTTTAAGTGCATATATATACTCCATAAAGTCGACGGGAGAATGACTGCCACCGCAAATCTGTGGTAGAGCATTGAGCGCGTTGTTTTAAGGTCACAGGTTTGGATCCTGCCGTGGGAAATATGTATTCTTGTCCTTTTTTTACACATTTACATTGCAATTTCTTATGATATTCTTTCATATACTTCCCTGCAATTACTACCTCTTGGTAATCATAAATAAATATTGGCTTTGCGGAACTCTTCCACGGTAATGAAAACACGTGATTGTGGTCGTGGCACATGACCACAAAACAATACGAATATCTTGTCATAGATAACACGAGACATATCTAGCTGACGTCCTTCGTGGGAAATCATTTCGAAAACTGGTGAGTACTAGTCTCTTAAATCATTTCGAGAAATAAAAACTTATGCCCAACGCTCTGTTTGGCTTTCGTCCGCACATATATAAAAAGATATCCTGCTACACTTATAAAAACAATTACTAAGAGATTTATCAGAGCTTGAGGAAAACTCCATTGCGGCTGTTAACATTAAGGGAGGCTTTCGCAACATCAGTGAAAAAGAATGCTTGAAGATCCGAAGAAATGTCATTGCGCGAATGGTATATTCCAATACGTCAAAAGTTTCTTCAGTCACAGGACTGCATTAAGAGCCCCGCCGCGGTGGTCTAGTGGTTAAGGTACTAGGCTGCTGACCCACAGGTCGTGGGATCGAATCGCGGCTGTGGAAGCTCCATTTCAGATGGAGGCTGAAATGTTTTAGGCCCGTGTGCTCAGATGTGGGTGCACGTTAAAGAACGCCAGGTGGTCGAAGTTTCCGGCGTCCTCCACTACGGCGTCTCTCATAATCATATGGTGGTTTCGGAACGTTAAATCCCACGTATCGATCAATCACTGTGTTGTGGAGCACGCGCACTAACGCGTATGCGCCTTCCAAAGAGAACGAAAAACCCCTTGCTCTGATCGCGCGAGAACCTGTGCCGCCTTTGCCAGACTTGCCGTACGCCCATTTTCCGTCGCGACCTCGTTGCGACCCCTCTGTTCGAATAAACATCATCGCATTTGGTGGCGGCTGCTGAGATCCCTAAGCAGACCTGGAGCTCCACTCTCGCAAGTTGGCCGAAAGACCACCGTACAACATGACTGACGCAGTCGCCAACCAGCCCATCCCAGCACAGCCAGCACCATAGGCTGCCCCGTCAACCTGCCCCGGTGCTACCCGTCAGTGGGACCCACCAATCTTCAGCGGCAGTGGTGAGCAAGACGTTGAAGACTGGCTCTCCTTGTACGAACGCGTAAGTGCCAGCAACAAATGAGACAACGACTCTAAGCTTGCCTATGTTATCCTTTACTTGGCTGACGTCGCTAAGCTATGGTTTACCAACCGCGAAACCGCCATCGCAAACTGGTCCACCTTTAAGACCCTCTTGACCGAAGCGTTCGGCCGACCAGAGGTCCGCAAGCTCTACGCTGACCAGCGTCTGCGCCACCGAGCCCAGCAGCCTGGCGATACGTTTACTAATTATATTGAGGATGTGCTCGACCTCTGAAGGCGTGTTAACTGATCCATGCCCGAAGAAGAGAAAATTCGACAGATTCTCAAGGGCATCGAGGATGGCGCATTCCAGATGCTGCTGGCGAAAAACCCGACCACGGTGGCAGTCCTCCTAAGCCTGTGCCAGAGCTTCGATTAATTGCGTCGTCAGCGTTCCATCGCCTGACAGAGTGTCCCATCACCAAATTTGACCTCGGCCGTCGCACTCGCATGTGGCAACGTTCGCCAAGGAACTCTGTCGAAACAGATTAAAGACTTCATCAGGGAGGAAGTCGCCCGACATCTCTCCTTGCTGCCGCATAGCGACGTGCCCACCGCAAGCCTCCCTTCGACACTGCAGCAGGCCATACGCACTGAAATTTGTGATGCCCTCCCTACAGTTCCGGCTTCTTACCCATGCACTTCGGTGTCATCTGATGTCTCAACTGCCGGCTACGCACCAACTGCGCCGCCTTCACCTCTCAGCTATGCAGCTGTGGTCGCGCGGCTCCCTCCGCATCCAGTCGCCTTACCGGCTCCACCTCCTCCGGCCTTGCCTCCAGTTTACAGGCCCCCAACTCGCTTTTTTTCGTCCATCTAATGAGTGGCGCACCCGAGACAATCGTCCAATCTGCTTCGCGTGTGGCATCGCTGGCCACATTGCGCGCTTCTGCCACCGCCGTCCCACACCAGCGCACGCATACTTCGGAACTCCTACCTACGCACCGCAGCAGACCACAACGTCTGCATATGAACAGAGGCACTCCGAATCGGATCGCCGCCCATCGACTGCTCGTTTCCCATCACTTCGTCGCCGATCGCCATCGCCTATGCGTCGTCGACCACCTCCTGAGGAGGGAAACTAATCAGTGCAGTTCCGGAGGCAAGAGCTGCAACTTGTACGCAATACCCAAGGCCTTTATTTTCGCCGCAAAATTTTGGTTATGTTGATGTTGTGGGAGTCGCCACATTAGCGTTAATTGATACCGGGGCCGCCGTTTCTGTGATGAACGCAAAATTTTGTACGAAACTGAAGAAAATGACCACATCTCTCTGTGGCATGGTGCTGTCCACGGCTAGCGCGCAACGCATTCATCCCTCGGCTGTGTGTATGGCGCGCGTCGTCATTCAAGACATTTTGCACGTCGTGCAGTTTTTTGTTCTACCATCTTGCTCTCAAGACTTTATCCTGAGTTGGGATTTCTTATCATGTCATGAAGCTATCATAGATTGTTCCCGTGCCGAAGTGTCCCTTGTGCCAACATGTGAATTTCCCCCACCCGTCCGCTCTCCTCTGCTCTGCAAACTCATCGCTGACGACGACATCACCTTGCCTCCGGAAACTTCGGTCCCTATTAACCTTTCATGTGTGGCGCAACCTGACGAAACGGTGGTGTTTACGCCATCTCCGGTTTTTACTGAACGCAAGGGCATCGTTCTCCCATTTGCCGTTCTTACAATTGCGTCTGGTTTGACCGTAATGCTGGTTACCAACCACTGCAACTACCCCATTGGCTTGCTTCGTGGTGAAACGTTAGGATATGTGCAACCTGTCGACCATATTGATGATATTATTCATCACGACGAAACGCCATGTCACATTGCCGCAATCACTCACGCGTCTGAGCCATCAAGTTTGTCAGCCTTCGACAATGCTATTGACGCAGACCTTCCCCTTTCGCATCACCGCAAACTTGTTCCTCCCCTGAACAAGTTTCGTTCTTCTTTCGATTTTCAAAAACCTGCTTTGGGCCGCATTACGACTATCACTCCTACTATTGACACCGGCTCACATTCGCCTCTGCGACAGCGTCTTTACCGCGTTTCCGCCGAAGAGCGCCGCGTCAATACGGAGCAAGTAGATGACATGCTTAAACGTGGAGTCATACAGCCTTCTAAAAGCGCTTGGTCATCACCTGTGGTTCTGGTAAAAAAAAAGATGGCACCGTACGATTTTGCGTGGACTATCGCCGCTTAAACAAGATTACGAAGAAAGATGTCTACCCGCTACCACGAATAGACGATGCTCTTGACTGTTTACAAGGCGCCGAGTATTTTACATCCTTGGATCTGCGTTCTGGGTATCGGCAGGTGCCAATGGCTGAATGTGATCGCCCTAAAACAGCCTTTGTAACGCCGGATGGCCTATATAAGCTCAAAGTCATGCCATTCGGGCTCTGCAACGCGCCTGCCACATTTGAGCGCATGATCGACACCATCTTGCGTGCAGACAAGTGGAAAACTTGCTTGTGTTACCTGGACGACATCGTAGTCTTTTCACCTAATTTTTTGACACACCTTGTTCGCCTCCACGAGATTCTGACGTGTCTAACTTCTGCAGGCCTACAACTTGACTCCAAGAAGTGCCACTCCGCAGCACAAAAACTAACCATCTTGGAACATGTCATCACAAGAGACGGCGTTCTTCCGGATCCCGATATGCTTCGAGCTGTCGCTGACTTCCCGTTGCCCATATCACTCAAAGCCCTAAGAAGTTTCGTCAGTCTCTGCTCCTACTTTCTTCGCTTCGTGCGCAACTTCGTGTCCATCATCGCACCTCTCACGAGTGTGCTTTCCAACAGCAAAGGTATATCTGCATGGTCACCTGCATGTGACGACGCATTTCGCCAGCTGCGCCGCTTGCTGACCTCACCACCTATTCTTCGTCACTACGACCCCACTGCTGCCACAGAAATTCACACCGATGCAAGTGGCATCGGTCTGGGTGCAGTTTTGGCACAACGGAAAGGCACCCAAGCCGAATACGTAGTAGCCTATGCAAGTCGCACTCTCAAGAAGGCTGAATTGAATTACTCCGTGACAGAAAAAGAGTGTTTGGCCATAATCTTTGCGTTGACGAAGTTTCGACCGTACCTTTACGGCCGTCCTTTCGACGTGGTCACAGACCACTACGCTCTATGTTGGCTGTCCACCTTGAAAGACCCGTCCGGACGCCTGGGGCGTTGGGCACTTTGATTGCAAGACTACGACATCCGTGTCGTATATTGTTGCGGTCGCAAGCATGCTGACGCCGACGTGCTTTCGCGATCGCCATTCACACCAAATGTGACTTCTCTGCAGCCAATTTTTGGCCACCTTGTCACCAATCGACGCCACTGAGATGCTTTCGGAGCAGCGTAAAGACCCATACCTTGCATTGTTACTCGACTACCTTACCGATCCGTCTGCTGTCCCTTCCACGAGAGCGCTACGCCGGCAAGCGGCCCACTTTTCCGTGCGAGACAACATTCTGTACCGCCGCAACTACATGCCTGGTGGTCGAAAGTGGCTTCTTGCTGTCCCAATTCATATGCGCTCTGACATCTGCATGAATTTCCACGCAGATCCCCAAATTGCTCACGCAGGTGTCCTGAAAACCTGCGAAAGGCTGCGCCAACGATATTACTGGTGAGGAATGTATCGCTTTGTGCAGAAATACGTTCAGTCTTGGTCTTTCACCACTTGCCAACAGAACAACACAGCTCCGCGGCACCTTACTGGCATGTTACAGCCGCTCCCGTGCCCGGCTCGCCCACTCGACCGCGTGGGTATTGACCTCTATGGCCCTCTCCCATATAGTCGCTCTGGAAACCGGTGGAATATTGTCGGCGTCGATCATCTGACAAAATACGCTGAGACTGCAGCTCTACCGGCAGCGACCGCCCATGAAGTTGCACTCTTCATTCTGCGCAGCTTCATTCTCCGCCATGGGGCTCCACGGGAATTACTCAGCGATAGGGGTCGAGTGTTCCTGTCGGAGGTTATACAAGCTATTCTCGCTCAATTCATCATCATCCACCGGAAATCTACCGCATACCATCCACAGAGGAATGGTCTCACTGAACGGTTCAACCGCACACTTGGCGACATGCTGAGGATGTACACCTCCTCCGACCACACTAACTGGGACGCTGTGTTACCTTTTGTCACCTTCGCTAACAACACCGCGACGCAAGCGACTACCGGTTTTTCCCCGTTCTTTCTGTTGTACCGCCGCGAACCATCCCACTCACTCGACACTATACTCCCGTACCACCCTGATACATCGGAGTGCTCCCCGCTTTCGGAAGTCACCAGGTACGCAGAAGACTACCGTCAGTTGGCTCGGTCTATGACAAGTGTGGCTCAAGGTCTACAAAAGACCCGACTTGACGACGTTCATCACATAGCACCTACGTTTCGTATTGGCTTTCTTGTGGGGCTTTTGGTGCCCCCGCACGTTCCTGGCTTTTCTTGTAAGCTTCTGGCCCGGTACCATGGTCCATAACGTATAATTGACGCAACCTTGCCGGTGAATTACATCATCGAGCCCCTAACACAATGGCCAGATTTGCGCCGTCGAGGACGTGAGACCGTACACGTTGACCGTCTCAAGCTCTACTACGACCCCCTCCTAGTGCCTACTCCCTAAGTCGCCAAGATGGCTACTCTTCACCCCGGGGGAATTCTAGTGGAGCATACGCGCTACCGCGTATGCGCCTCCCAAAGAGAACGAAAAACCCCGTGCTCTGATTGCGCGAAAACCTGTGCCGCCTTTGCCAGACTTGCCGTACGCCCATTTTCCGTCGCGACTTCGTTGCGACTCCTCTGTTCGAATAAACACCATTGCAGCTGCATCAACAAAGCTAGGTGATCACGAGCGCGACACCGTTCGATCGCCGGTCATTTCACCCACACTTAACGATGTTGCTGAGATAGGTGTTAAAAGACTACTCAAAGACACAGCCTCTCTCCAACATACTATAGGTAGCGTAGCGGAGAAATAATGTACACTACAACGGCAACAGGCAGCTAGCACCATCGAAGAATTCACATAGCTACAGTGGCTTGAATGGTAAGCCGAGAAGACGGAACTTGATTGCTTCACAGACAGAAAAGCCCGAAGCACACACCTGAGTCTAAATTGAAAACTTAGGCTGGAAATGAATATCATTCCAGAAAAATACATCGTAATATTACTAAGAATTCGCCTGCAAGCTAACCAGAGGTGTCTGCAGGCACTCTAGAAACTTCAAACAGCAGTTTACTGGTTTCCCACATGATCTTACGTGTAATATACAACCGGAAAATCATGGAAGAAGAAGACAATCTACGACTGGTCAAAAGTCTTGTTATGAGCCGTAATGCATACCAAATTCCGTATCATAATATCAACATGAAAGTGAGGGCGTAACCAAAAATGTTTTGGGGAGGAAGGGGTGGGGGTTCCACGATATTTTACGTGTCGTGCGTTCGTTTCTATGTGGGCATGTATATATACGCAATTGAAAACAAAAAAAAATCAGGGGGCTCAAACACTCTTTCGGCTGCTCTCCCGTAGCTACGTCACTGCACAGGAGAGAAAGAAAAAGTATAATAAATATACAAAATGTCTATAAGACAGCCCTAATATAACCCCGTAATACTTCAAACGATAATCTGTACGACTTTGGCTCTCAAAAGAAAACAATAGAATTACTTGAGGCACAGCAAATAGCAAAAAAAAATCACCTGCTCCAGCCTCCAATCGGCAGACTAGTCCTGATAAAACTGGAGTATTACACATTCATAAGAAAACACCAAGAAACTAAAGGAATGTGAAACAAACTTCGAAAACAGCCTACCGTATTGCCAGTACCAATAAACATGCACTCTACACTACAGGCGGAGAGAAGAAAGGCCATGGTGGAATACAGTGGCAAAATATAGGAACATGACCATGTTTACCGACGCCGTGCTTTATCACACCGATATAAGTGCACAATTATGGCCCGCGCTTCTACAGATCAATTCTCAAGAACAGGATTCGAAAAGGTTGTGATAGCCCTGAGAATAAAAGAGGGGTGCCTTTGAAACGCTTCATTAACCATCGTTAGAGTCTCACAGAAAGGTTGGCGACACTAATTAAAGGGAAAAATTCGACCACGCACTCTCCGAATATTGGTTGGGAGTAGATGGCGCTTCCCTGTGAAATACGTCGATACTGTGACATTGGCCCCTGGAAACGAGGGCGTCACTGGCAATCGAATTGCCTTTGCAGCGGCTCAAGGCTTGCCACTTGTTTCTTGCTTTCTTCTAGCCACGCAAAATGGCCAAGAATCTACTGGATGGGTCTGCCCAGCACACAGCTTCACTCGGTGGGTAATGTTATGGCAGCCCAGCCGTACAAGTGCTGATCAGTTAGGAACTACCCCAAACCATATACCCATCTGCTAATATGGTTTGAATCGCCACAACGAAAGGACATGCGGAGGGAATGATTTCATAATTTCACGGCGAGTTCGCTCGCCAGCGGTGGTTGCGCAGGGTACATGCAGTGTGGTGGAATAGATGGTAAATGGTTCACTTTGGCGCTGGCTCACTTCTTTGGCCCCAAGCAATACACTCCAGAGCAGAGAGCCGCTGTAACCACGCACTCGCCAGAGCATCACATTCCCGAGTATTTCTCGATGTTCTAGTGGGATTTCAAACTTTTCAAGTCATTCTTGTCACTGTGTGTAGCTGGACTATTGCTTTAAAATCACTCGATTTATTCTGTCAGGTCAAAGGTGGACATAAATTATAAACAATCATTTTGCGAGATGCTTTTATAATAATAATAATAATAATAATAATAATAATAATAATAATAATAATAATAATAATAATAATAATAATAATAATAATAATAATAATAATAATAATAATAATAATAATAAGTTCATTTGCCATCTTTGTGAGATACAGATGGGAGATTGTAGAAAAAAGCCATCTCTGGACAGCTTGACTAGCCTACAGCCCTATGTATTTGGCAGTGCAGCAATATTACATACAAACATAATACATGATATAAAGACACATAATATCCTCTACTCTTACATAATTATACAAACACAAAGCCACACACACACGTACATATACATACAGGGGCATGCTGGTGCTTTAACATATTTCAACACACACTTTCCTCTTAATAGGCAGCAAAATCAAATTCCGTGTCTGTATTGCACATGAATCTATGCAGAAACCACATTCATCCTTTTAAAATCTTTGAAAGAGGCCGCACGAAGATCAAACTGCATCGATTTATAGCTATTTAGTAGTGCAGTTATCGTGTAGTGGAGCATTTGTTTTCCGTAGTTTGAATGCGGTGTTGGCACTAATTACTCCTGATACAGTAGCTTGGTGCTCTTCGGTACAGTAACTTGGAGCTTTTCTTTGAAGTTGGGGAAGATTACATAAGTTGTTTATGTTCCGATAGTGATCTTGTTTGTATATGTAACTCAAACGATATTGGTACAGATTATGCGGTTTCAATTGATTATTTTATTAGGAATTATTCGGCATTGCTTGTCTGGTATGACGTATGCTGTTGTTAAACATTTATACTTTTCCAAAATTTTTCTTGACTTACAGACGTTTTTTGTATAAGCTGTCTTCAGCAGTATTACATTAAGTTCTGTTAGTTATCTGAGCTGCCACTAGAAGCCGCTCTTTCTGATTTGCTCCAAAATATCACTTTTGAATCCGCGCCCTTTTTTTGCTGTAGCAAAGCGTGAAAATTTAGTGGGTGTGCTGAAATGCTCTTATTTATACCATTAATAAGATGAGACGTGCGGGGTTATCACAATGTTTTTTCTGAGCTAAATTGTATCCTACAATTAACGCCTGTGAAATACAATTTCGCCGTCACGCCTTATCAGGTACCTTATGTAGGCATGATATAAGCGTGGTGATTCGATTACCACAATTGCGATACCACTCATTCAGGCTTTATTCTTGCTTTTTAAACGAGTAAGAAAGCCATGCGTTGTTTTCTTTTTCATTATACCTTTGTCAATCAATGTCAAAGTACCTCCTTACGTAAATCTTTAGTGTTTAAAAGCTTACTTTGGTATACTAAAGTTCAGCGAAAGGTGTTATACGCTGACACCCATCATTAGGGTGGCATTCTGTTACAGACATGTAGTGTAATAGTGTGATAAGTCAGCCAGTTTCCAAAACTCATCGCAACAGACCGAATCAAAGGTGAGTAAAACCACAAGAAAGAAACAGAAAGAAAATTGCCTTTGCTTATTCCAAGATTTTTTTTCTTTTACTTTGGAGTTTTGGTTCCCTACAATGTGTTTATTGTAGGGCACACTAACTCGCCGAATACGTTATTCGGATTGCCAAGTTTCTATCGGATTGTAAAATATTGAATATATTGTGTAAGTATGTCTCAGCACTACATCCAGTTTGAATCCCCTTTCCTCAACACCGGTCAACGTAGGCCAAGCTGCGTTGCCTTCTTTGGCGATTGTAAGAACTTACGGCTACAATTAGTTCGCACCAGGAAGCTTTTCAACAGGCTGGTAACCTGTATTTCGGGCTGTGCTATGACTCGTTCAGCCTTTTAATCATCCGGTTCCATCTGCGACTTAAATGACGTGAGCTGTAGCTTCTTCCAAGCCAACAGTGAGAACTTATCCATATCACCCGCTCTTTCACGCGCCAATTTTCAACAACCTGAAGCTCACATTGAACAAAATTGCACCACCAGTTTCGTTCACTTTGTGACTTGAATAGACAAATGAAAAGCTAGATTTTCCGTAAACACCACATCGCCCTCCTCCCTTCGAATGCGCTTTTGTTTGTGTCCCACGTGCGGCACGCTTTCAGCTACGGTGCAATTTTTCTGAAGGCCCCGATCTGTTACGCTAGGCATCTCAAACTTGACATAAAACTGAAGTGAGGGCCAGGAAATTTGGAAGACGACGCAGAGGGTACACTTATGCTATCGCGTTCCAGTCGTCAAAGCTGAAGCAAAGCATTCGTGCCACCCAGCAACCAGTTGCTAGGCAACGTGTACAGACATCATCACCATGCAGAGCCGTTTTTGCTTGTTAGTTGTTCACGTTGTGCAGTTTTGCACCATCATAGAGAGCTTTTCTGTAATAGCTCTGCAATTCTGTACGCATGAAGGAGCGCCAAATGTGCTATCAAGAAAGCGAAATACTGCAAGCAACAGCACTGGCCGATTTATGGTGGTTGTATTCCACGCGTTTTCTTTGAGAAATGCGTGAACCTGTCGACAAGCCTCCGTCGTGTAGCTGCAGCTTGTCTCCCGTGTGCTGCACGTTTGGGTATCTATGTTGTTGCGTTTGGCGAGCCACCCTTTTGCCACGGCTGCCAGAACGGAAGAAAAGCAGCCGCCGCATTTTGTGGAGATAAGGAGCGGCGAAGAGACGCCCTGCTGTTTCCATGTGCTGGGCGCTGCGTGGCTGAAATTACTTTACGGGGCACCGCTGTCCTTCGGGTCCACGCATAGATGCGACACGTGGCGTCTTCGTGCCCCCGTAAAAGCCACAATGCCGAGCTTCCGCCAATTACGGACGTCGGAACACCACGCTGTGCGTCTCTGACTGATGAGCCACCGACGCTTAAATCAGTACCAGATGTCCAGGTATGGCCCCTCGGAGGCGCCTAGATCGCGATTGCCATTCGACAAAGCTTGGGTGGTCGGAGCGAGCCGCGAGATGACAAACACTTTTAACCCCACTCGCTGGAAGCAAGATTCGCCGGAGGATGCAGCATCCCCGGGACCATACACCTGTTCGGTTTGTGTATGTGTGTTTGTTGGGGGCAGTGCCGGCATAATGACACTTGTGTGTGCTACGGGGCTTGTTATTGGACAGTGCCATATGGAGCTATTCCCCGATCTAGTGATCTGGGGAGATGAGTCTGTATTCAGCCCTCACGGGCTGCTTAGTGTGGTTCACGGAGCTTGCTCAACAGACAGATTTATTCAATGTAGAATTTTCAAGGTAGAGCTTCGGGCCAGAGAGCCCATGTCATGTAAATAATGTAAATAAGCCCTCTTTACGAAGTTCAAACTCCGCCTGCCTCGACTTCTTGATCCCGGATCTCCGGTGCCGCAAAGCGCGGTCGCAACAATGCACACACATAGACACAGGCGAGCTTTTTACTCACCGGAGCTAGCGCTTTGGAGGATTTAAACCTGGGCTTGTGGGTGAATCATCTTGATAGAGAGTAGTGCGCACGAAAGAGTGGATGCGAGAACCAACTAAGATTGACAGACGAAGCACAAGCTAGCAACAGTATATTGGCGAGAAATGTTACTTATATAAACAAACGGATGACACTGGTCACGTATAAAGAAGCAAAGCAAACGTGAAACTAACACACACTTGTCTTGCCAATGAGTTATGCAATTCCCTTGACTTATAAAGAGATAGATTGCATGATATTGTTACAAGGCAGTGGGCATGGCTCCGCCCCGTCGTAGACGCATCGATGAAGAAGAAGCGGATTCGGCGCATGAGATCCTAGCAATCCTGGGGTGTCACACCTAGCTGTAAATATTGCAAATACACTCGTTCTCTATTCCGCGTATTTGTAATCTCCGTAACAAAGTGGTGGAGGTGCTTGGTAACGAAGCGCCATACAACGGAGCTCCGCAGTGGTCGTCAAACTGGAGTTTCCGTGATGGAACACGGAACTGATCCCACGGCCACCTCTCCATCGGCCTCGGTGACGCCTGCACCATCCACGGCAATGCCTCCATCGGCCCCACCCCCAACTCCCACGTACGTGCTGACGCATCCGAAACATCTAGGAACGTTCTGCGGTACGGACGAAGTTGTTGTTGACGACTGGATAGCTGACTACGAACGTACCAGTGCGCTCAATCGGTATGACCCGACTATCATGCTGGCCAACGTGCTGTTTTACCTGAAAGGCAGGGCCAAAGTATGGTACGAGAACCATGAGGAGGAGATTGGCAGTTGGGACACATTCAAGGAGAAGCTTCGCGACTTATTTTGGAAGCCCATCGGTCGAAAGGCGGCAGCAAAGAAGGAGTTGTCTATACGTGCTCAGACGTCCACAGAGCCGTATATCTCGTATATACAGGATGTGCTGGCTCTATGTCGTAAAGTCGACAACGACATGTCGGAGTCTGATAAGGTTGGGCACGTCCTCAAGGGGATAGCGGACGATGCATTCAACCTGCTAAGGTGCCGGAACTGCGGGACCGTCGAGGAAATTATTCAGGAATGCCGGCGTTTCGAACAGACCAAAAGCAGGCGTATTTCAAGATCAATCACTCGACTGCCGAACACCGCTGCGACGTCCTCCTAAGAAGATGGACTGACCTCTCATCGGCAGTCTTCACCAGCATCTGAAATTACGTAAATTACCCGGCGGAAAATCGAAGCAATTACACCTATTCTTTCCACCAACGGCCACGTCGATTCGCAATTACCTCAGGTTTGCTTGATACAGTCGATTGTGCGGGAAGAACTCAGCAATTCAGGCTTTGATGTCTGCGCCGTTGCTCAGTCTCGACCGATTGGATTCCGTTCAAGGTCGCCACATCGCTCCAGGTCACCGCCCCAGGAACGGTCTTTTCCATGCTCTCGCAATCCGGCCGAATGGCGAACGGTGGACGATCGGCCTATCTGCTTTAACTGCCGCCGCATAGGGCACGTCGCACGGTATTGCCGCAACCATTGGTCTTCGTCTCGAACACAGTGTAACACTGCTCGCCGCGCTGACAGCTACCGCCTTCTCCAGCGTCCTACGCCGATCCCCGACAGCTACCGCCGCCTTCCACCCTTCAATGCCCCTGATACGCTGCGCAGCCGCTCGCCGTCGCCTCGACGTCATCAGTCTCGTTCGCCGCCCGGAGGTCGCCCGTAGTCCCCTTCTCCTCTACGGTGACGCCCGACCTCCCCACTCAATTCTCATTAGGGAAACTAAGTGGTGCAGCGCTTAGAGGTGAAGCTGCATCCTCGATACCGACCTCAAACCTTCTTGTACTGACGACACGACGAAATTTGATCGACGTAGACGTTGACGGCCTGACTCTTTCTGAACTTATTGACACCGGGGCGCATATTTCTGGGATGAGTGCCCGACTTCGTCTCCGCCTAAAGAAAGTTCTCACACAGGCTGCTTCTGGCATTATTCGTGTTGCCAACGGAAGAAGTCTTGCCTTCACAGGAATGTGCACAGCACGCATCACAATCGCCGATCACCCCACATCTGTTCTCTTTGCAGTTATTGAGCAGTGCCCCAATGACCTGATTCTTGAATTGGATTTCTTGTCCACTCATAACGCTCTCATCGACTGTGCAACCGGCGTTCTCCAGCTTGAACTGCCTCGACTTGGGTCTGTGCCATCCTCACCGTCACCCCGCTTCTGAGCTGTCGATTGTGTTCGGCTGTCACCGCAAGCCACCACGCTTGTGGCCTTAGCGATATCACCAGCTCTTCCTACTAGCTCTGGCTGATATCACAGCTCTAACTAGCTGATATCACCAACTCTGACTACATAGTGTCTCCATTAGTGGATGTGCTCTTTGCGCTAAGTGTTGCTGTGCCGCATATCATCGTGACTATCGTGGACAACAACGTCTAGCTTCCGCTTCTACACTTCAGTAGTTTGACCCAAGTTCTCCCGCAACGCACTTCGTTAGGCCATGTTTTCCCACTTGATGCATGTAACATCGTGGCATTAGACCCTGAAGACTGCTCGTCCCCTATTGCAGCCAGTCGAACAAACGCACCTACCCATGAAGTCACGATGATGATTGCCCCTGATCTTCTGCCCTGTCAGGCTCCGCAACTCCACCGCGTTCTGACCACCTACCGAGATATTCTCGACATCGATGACCGGCCTTTAGGTCAAACGTTCGTCGTGCGTCATCAAATACATACTGGCGATGCTAGTCCTGTTAGACATCGACCATATCGTGTTTCGCAGTCCGAACGACAGGTCATACAACGAGAAGTCGAGCAGATGCTCTCCAAAGAAGTCACAGAGGCCTCTTCAAGTCCATGGGCGTCACCTGTTGATTTGTCAAAAAGAAGGATGGCAGTTGGAGATTTTGCGTTGACTGCCATGCCCTGAACAAAATAACCCGCAAAGACGTATATCCGCTGCCATGAATCGATGACGCCCTTGACTGCCTTCATGGCGCGCAATACTTCTCATCTATAGATCTGCGTTCGGGCAACTGGCAAATTTCTGTCGACGACTTAGACCGTAAAACAACTGCCTTTGTCACACCGGACGGCCTTTATCAGTTCAAGGTTCTGCCTTTTGGGTTGTGCAACACCCCGGCAACGTTCGAATGCATGATGGACTCTCTCCTCCGTGGTTATAAATGGTTCATCTGCCTTTGCTACCTCGACGATGTGATAGTCTTTTCCCCAACATTTGGCAGCCACCTAACTCGTTTGTCGACCATTCAAGCCGTGTTTCGTCGAGTGGGACTCCAGCTGAACTCGAAAAAGTGCAGTTTCGGCCTACGAGAAATCACGGTCCTTGGTCATCGTGTAACTGCTGCTGGCGTCCAACCATACCCTGAGAAGATTAGCGCTGTCAAGAACTTTCCTCTGCCTTCTACTACCAAAGATGTTCGTTCATTTGTGGGGTTGTGCTCGCACTTCCTACGTTTTATACGCAATTTCGCTACGATTGCACGACCACTCACTGATCTTCTCAAAAAGAATGCGCCCTTCTCGTGGGGCCAAGACCAAGCAGCTGCCTTTTCTACGCTGATCCAGCTGCTCACCTCACCACCAATATTGGCTCACTTCGACCCGTCCGCGACGACTGAAGTTCGCACAGACGTTTGTGCTCATGGCATCGGCGCCGTCCTCGCTCAACACCAGGGGGCCAAACGTGTGTTATTGCGTATGCCAGTGGCCTTCTCTCTCCATCTGAGCGAAACTATTCAATAACGGAGCGCGAATGTATTGCGTTGGTCTGGGCTGTAGCGAAATTTCGCCCCTACTTGTATGGCCGGGAGCTTTCAGTTATTACGGACCACCACGCTCTGTGTTGGTTGCGGTCGCTCAAGGACCCAACTGGTCACCTTGGTCGCTGGGCTCTACGTCTCCAGTAGTATAACTTCGACGTAACTTATGAGTCTGGCAGGTACACCAAGATGCCGATTGTCTCGTGCGTTATCCGGTGGACCCTGCTAGCCTCGCAGTCTATGAGAGCGATTCTTGTGTGCTCGCCATATTCGTTTGCGCGACATCTGCACAGAGCTGTGCCGGGACAAAACCTTCAAGACAGTCATTGAGCGAGTATCTTCAGGACATTCCGACCCTTCGCTCAGTCAATATGTCATCCGCAACAAAATTATGTACCACCGCAACATGAAGCCTGATGGCCCGGAATTTTGTTAGTTATTCCCCGACACCTGCGTGCCACCATTCTTCGATATCTGCATGACGCTCTGACGGCAGGACACCTGGGTTTTTCACGCACCTATCACTGCATGCGACAACCGTTCTTTAGGCCTGGCCTGTATAAATTTGTGCGCAGCTATGTCGCTGCTTGCGAGCGCTGCCAGCCTCGCAAACGTCCTGCTCTCCGTACGGCTGTCCTGTTCCAACCTATTGACATTCCCCCGCAACCATTTTTCCGCTCGAGAAGTACTTTGGTTCGGGCTAGTTGGTTCATAGTGCTCACATAGAAAGGGCAGCGCGAAAACTCGGGAAAAAAAGGAAGGACAGTAGAGACAGAGCGCTGACTAACAACTGAAATTTTATTGCCATCACCTGTGCATATATACGTGCCTAAAATGTGATTGAGAGGAGGTTTAGAAGCAAGAAAAGAAGGCTGGTTTTAACCAGCGATAAAAATTGCAAACGATAAAATCTTCAAAGAAACTCGCGCAAGCGTGATGAGCGAAATGCATCAAGTCATGATAAAGCAAATGACACGGAAAATCAAAGGAAGCCTCTAAGACAACTAATTTCAGCGTCAGACAAGGATATGGAAGGCCTGCTCACGCACCTGTCACCTGCTTCATGAATGAAGAAAGCCTCGACAATCTCGCGCTCTATCTTTTCCCTCCCCATTTTAAAAAACCCAGTACTACGAAAGTCAGGAGAGCAGCCACAACGCCTGCAATGGTCAGCCAGAAAACCACTGGTCGTATTGCGTACATTATAGTCATGCTCTTTCGCCCTTTCATTAAAACACCTAACAGTTTGACCAATGTACTCAAGTTCACAACCTAAAAGAAACCTATAAACCACATTATAAATACAATCTGTGAACCTGTTGTCGTGTTTGGTTGTGCACCCTGGGCGTTTTTCTCTGCAGGCCATGCCACATAACCTCGAGAGTTTGTAGGGCGCGGACAGTACAACTTGCACGTCATGCTTCGATGCAATTCTCTTCAAGTTATGCGAGAATATGTGAACATATGAGATAACTTGCACATGCTTCTTTTTTCTACCATCTTTCTGTTTTGTTTGATTGCGTTTTATGTTCCGTAGCAGGGTCTCACACACCGCAGAACTTAATTCAGGAGGGTAACCCGCCTGCTTCAATCTGGTGACCTGTGCATTAAAGCTAGATGAAATGACATGTACACACGACTTATTCAGGGCTGAATGCAGACAGTTCACTGCAATGCTTCGCTTAACAAGCTTCGAATGGGCGCTGTCATGACGTAACAAGGGTTTCTTGGATCTAGGATTATACTTCCAACAGATGTGATTATCGCCAAAAAGCAAGCCAATGTCAACAAATTGCAACGCTCGCTTGTCAGGCTTTTCATGCGTGAATTTTAAGCCTTGACTTTCACTCTGAAACACATGCAAAACGCAATGAATGACTATGTCAAGGTCATCAACATCATTTTAAATTACTAGAAAATCACCGACATACCTAAAGATCTTGACAACCTGTGGTACTGGCAATTTATCCTGAATGCGGCAGGCAGCCAATGACCGTCAAGAAAAGATCACACAACACAGGAGCACAGCTGAAGCAATGAATATGCCCTTTCTTTGAACATAAAACTTATAATCAAAATTCACAACTGTAGAAGACAAATAGAACTCTAAGAGTCTAACAAAGTCATCAGCAGAAACACCTGCTTCACCTGAGAACTGAAGTTCACCATATTCTTGAACCCTATCTCGAAAAGCCTGCAGCAGTCCTTCATGTGGCATAGAATAATAAAGTTCTTCAATGTCGACCGAAAACCCGTTAAAAGAGCCAGATTTTAAACCTTGTAGGTGCAGCATGAAGTCCTCAGACTTGCGGATGACAAAGGGATCATCCTTCACTAAAACTTAAAGGTGCCTTTATAGGTAAAGGCTGACGTGGCGTTGCCAGCTGGCATCTTCAGAAACAATGGCACGAAACAGAACGTCGGGTTTGTGACTTTTCACGGTAAAAAAGACATCATGGAAGCCTTTTTCTTGTTTCTTTGTCCTTGCCTTGAGGTTCTGTAGGTTTGATTCGTCTAGCAGTTGAAGTGCACACCGTTTCTGTTTTGAAGCATCAAAGGGTACGTCTTTGAAATTCTTTACCATTGGCAATTGTGGCTTTTCTCGAAACAGAGTGTTCGGTAGGACAGCGAAGCTTCCTTACTTGTCTATTTCCAGTCATGTAAACTGCAGTTTCTTCAGCGTCCTCGAAAACTTCTATTTTTGAGGGGCTGATCCATCGAACGATGGGAAGACGTGCATCGTGTCAAGCACTCAACTCCTTCGGAAATAACTCGATCTTTCTCATTTCCACCGCAACAATCAGCCACTTAACGAACCAGGGAGAGGAGGCCCTGCTGTTTAAGACAGGGCTCATAACTTAATTTTGGTCCTTTCTCTAGAACATGTTTAACGTCGTCAGGAACCACGGCATTACCAAGCACAACAAAGTTGCCTTGCTTAACACAAGAGGCCTTGCGCTCAGAAGAGAGGTTCACGAGAGCACGACGCCACAAGAACTCAGCAGACACAGCCGCTTGTTTCTTGAGAGCATACAGGCGACGCGATTCCTTGAAAAGCTCAGCACCAGTTATTACGAAAACACGCAACCAGTCCGGAAACATCTTCACCTGTCGCCAATATTCTGATTTCAGAATCTTGCAAAGACGCTTGCAGTGACCCCAGGGAAGTTGGACAACACCGAAAAGACATTGTACTTCTTTGGGAACCTGCTTCCGCTTGATGCAGTAGGACATAAACCTGGATTTGCATAGGGTTTCCGCGATGAGGTTGGCACATACAATGGCAGGATCCGAACGAAAACTATTAGACAGGAAAGGGCCCATTGTATTAGAAATTTGCTCGAGAAGTACTTTTGTTTGGGCTAGTTGGTTCTTCTGTGTATTTATAATCCGCGTAACAATATCTATATATATATATATATATATATATATATATATATATTGCGAGCTTCAATAATTAGGCATTTTATCTCACTTTTCTTCTTTGCAACGAACACACGTGTGTTAGTTTCACGTTTGCTTTGCTTCTTAACACACAACAAGTTCGATATATATGAGATATTATTTCTCGCCAATAAACTATTATTAGTTTGCGTTTCATCTGCCTGTGTTTTTTTTTTTGTGTCCCGTCTTTTGTGTGCTTGACGCCCCATGAAGCTACACTGTTTCGTTGAAGCTCTTTGAACGGCATTACAAAGACACGCGTGGGTTTGTCAATGGAGTGGAAGAAAAGGAACAAGAAGAACATGCAGGAAGGTTAACGAGGCACATGCGTGGTTTGCTATCCTACGCTGGGGGTATCTAAAAAGGGAGTGTAAAAATGAAAGAGAGCAGAACGGAAAGGAAAAAAAACAAAAATGATGAGCAAATGGGCAGACGCTCATGCAACGAAGGCACTACACAAAACCTAGAGGCGTTCACATAGATCTGTAGTGCTTAAAAAGCGCAAGAAAATTTGACTGCCTTTTTAGCCGACAAAAGATGAAGACGGTGCTCCTGCAGCATCTGCACAGAGAGAGGCTGATCGTTCAATTGCAATTGTCGCCACAAGGGGCACGCTCATAAAATGTCGGAGCTCTTTTTTTGAATGTGAAGCTTTTCTTGGTGAACTTAAGCGAATTGGAGCGTATCTATCTATCTATCTATCTATCTATCTATCTATCTATCTATCTATCTATCTATCTATCTATCTATCCATCTATCTATCTATCTATCTATCTATCTATCTATCTATTTATCTATCTATCTATCTGTCTATATATCTATCTATTTATCTATCTATCTATCTATTTATCTATCTATCTATCTACCTACCTATCTATCTACCTATTTATCTTTGCATCTACCTGTCAATACATCTATCTATTTATATATGATGCAAACGTGATGATCACGACATGCGTGTCATGTAAGAACGAGATTACATACCACGATCATTATGCGCTCGCGGCATTTTCGCAAGCTCTACAAGTACGAAAATTAGTTTTACTTGACGCGAACGAACGATGAAGGTAAAGGACACGTCCAAACATGAAAATTATAGTACATGCGTGTGACGTGAGACATGGCTACATGCTCCAATCATAAGGTGCTCACGGCCGTTTTGCTAGCTTCACATATACCAAATTTGGTGTTACGTGACCTGAATGGATTACTAAGGTACATGACTGATACAAACGTGATGATGAGGATATTCTTGTCATGTAGGAACATGACTACATACCACGCTCATGAGGCGCTCGTGGTCGTTTCGCTAGCTTCACATATAACAAGTTTGGTAATACGTGACGTGAATAGACGGCGAGCACAAATGCCAGGTGCAAACATGATAATAATGGCATGCAAGTCATGTACAGCATAATTTACGTTGGCTGACATGTCAACCTTTCTCATTCTTGCTTTGTATATAATTTATTCTCACTGCACTTGGTATCTGACTTTTTTTTCGCAATCTTTGCGTCGTCTCATGGACGATGTGTAATCAATTTGCTGCGCCCCTGAGGGACCTCAAAGACGCTGTCGTAGCCTTTAATAAGCTTGAAGTTCACATTTAGAAAACAAGGTGTGTTCTATATTTGCGGCTCGAGTAGAAAAGGAACCGCTTTATTAACTGTCTATTAAACCATGGTTGCGCTGAACGTGACTGTAAAGTAGCATTCTGCGTTGAAGTAGTTTGACTTAGTAGCCTCGTTTTTGCTCACAGAGATGTGATGCGAGGCAGCAGCGCTTGCTTGTAGATGAGGGATTTGAAAGCTCCTTGCAAATTCCAATAAGGCAGCTGCCATGCTTACGGTCGCGTTTAAAACCACAACAATTCCACGGTCTATCAGTTTACAAAAGTGTAAGAAAAAACAATTCAATTGTATGGTTTCTGGGATAACGAATACGTAATTTTAAAAACGGCTGGGCAAGATCAAAGAGAACAGCTATACCGTGCGCACAACTCCTGAGTGTCCTATCGTAAACCAGTTTGCTGTCTGCGTAACAGCGCTAAATGTGATCGCAAGGTGAAAAAAAATGTTAACGTTGTTAATTTCTGTCACATCTTCAATCGAGATGAAATTTTCCTCGCAATACAAAGAATTGATGAAACCCCTGTATATATTGAGGTTTTCTGCGTCTAGTTTGTTTTCATGAAGTATTTCTTTTCATGAATTGTTTTCTATATCATGTTCCATTTGATGAAGTGTTTTATACGTTTGTTCCCATGAATTGCTTGTATAATGTCAAACTCTATTGAATTACTGCCAATATTATTATGAACATATGGATGATTCATTGTTGAACTTGCTATAAAACCATGAGCATACATGCCGTATGGGGAAAGGAGAAAGAGCGTTCGTCAGGCGACAAGCCTTTAGCCCCTACTCCTCTTTAATTTTTTTTAAATCAGGTCTTGAAAAAGGCCCAGGCAGGAAAAAGTACAAACAGACAGTACAAGTGTAGGCATGAAGAATAATATACTAGGAGAATCAACACAAAGCAATGACAAATTGAATACATGGACAAGTAAACAAATGGTGAGAATTGTGAAATAACTAAAAAGAATAATAAGTATGAAAAAACATACACTAAATATATATCTAATCAATCTACAAGAGTATCAGCAAGAAATGGTAAGTAAAGAAGGTATCAGAAAAAAATATAAACAGAAAGGGCTACATTTAAGGTGTGATGGATGCGATGAAATCAGTGTTGCTAAGTGTACGAAGAGGCAGGCTGCTCCAGTCGGCTGCTGTTCGGGAAGGAAATGACTGCATAAATATTGTGATTTTGGCGTTGTACGACGTTGATGGGGTAGAGTAGCGATGTGTTCTCCGGCGAGCAGTGAGAGGCTAAACGTAGGTTTCACCAGAGAGACAACCTATTTTATACACTAGGAATGGGTATTTAAGCCGGTGAATTATTCTTTTCAGTGGCAAGGACTGAATGTTTTGCTGTGTCAATAGCATACTTAGAGAGTCATTGGAACAATAAAAAAACGTAAAGCTTACTGGTTTACGTTGGATTCTTTTTACTGTGGCGATGTTAGTTAGATCCCGATTGATAGCTGTGTACTCAAGCTGTAGATGATCAAGGGAAGTATAAGTGGTTAGACAGGTTTCGGCAGCGTCTGAGGTAGCAGTTTTTTGAAAGATGAGTCACAAGAGAGAGAGAGATCTGGGAATTCCAACTATAGTTATCAGTTAATATGACACCTAGCTACCCATATTCATTAGGGTCTGTAAGTGGCATCAATGCAAGAATATAAGTGAAGAAAATCTTGTTAATTTCGGTAATTTTCATACTCTTATGTATACTAAGCTCCATATCTGAGCGCTCGCACGTTGTTAAAATATTTTCAAGGCTAGAGTTTACGGCAATTTGATGTTGCGGGCAGGTCATTTTGTTAAAGAGTAACAGACATCAACGTATAGCTTTATCTGAGCAGTCTGATAAATAGAGTCAGCATTGTCATTATTATATATGAAATAATAACGGTCCCAAAACACTTCCTTGGTGAACGCCAGAAGTTACAGGAAGGTCACTCAAAGAGCAGCTATCAACTGCCTATAGTTAGTGAAGTAAGCAGAATTATAATTTACTGAGTATGAGAGAACGTCCGGATCAACAAGTTTATCGATTACTTTCACGTGTTACAAGAGATCTAACACCAGAAAAAAGTCCAAAGATATGATACGAGTTTGTCCAAATTGTCGACACCGGTAGCAACACTATAAATTGCATTGGTTAATTACGTAGGTTACAGCGGGCAGGCCCTTTAAACACCGTGCAGCACAGGATTTATAATAGCTCAATCATCAAGAAACCTTGCGATTTTGTTAGCGATAATGTGTTCTGAAAGATTACAACACGTAGAGGTTAATTATGTAGGGCGGTAATTTAGAAGTAATGATGAATACCCTTTCGTTAAGATTGGCATGACACGAGCAGATGGCCAGTCATTCGGCAGCACAGCTGAAGAAACTCATGTACGAAAGATATTAAGAAGAAAATGCGATAGCATTTCGACATATCTATGAAGAAACACATTTCGTAGGTTGTCAGGTCCGCGTGATGAATAAGTTTTTATATTCAAGGACATAGAAAAGACGCCACGCACATAAACAAAGCTATATTCATCCTTTACTTGTGTGCTATTCACGCGATGGGGAATAGGCTAACCTAACAACATGCTAATGGAATATTTATTGAAGTAATCAGCAATCTTTTTGTTTAGTGATGACAGGATTACCGCCATCCATATATACTCGAGTGGTTTACGTTTTCCGCTGATAAATTCCAAACTTACGGGGAGCTGTTCGGACGAAGTTCGGCAAAGTAAACTGAAGGTAACGAAGATTAGCAGCTCAAACAGCCTAATTTAGTGTAGCTTGGTATGTTACTATTACGTCACGAGAAATACCCCATCATCGCAGACATTGGGCTTTTATCTTCGCCTGCTCTATGTCACTCGACATTTCAGGGCATAGGCTTGGAAGTTATTTTTAGTTCTGTTTGAAAAATAGTTGTTCGATACAGTGAATACAAATGTACTTAATTTCGTCCCGATGTTTATCAACATAATGTCCACCAAAAACACTTAGACAATCGCCAAGATTAACTAGCACGCTCTATTCATTGGTGCGTGAATAGGCCTTTACAGAAACAGCCTTACAGCTACTAGGCTTGGGAAGATCGACGGTGGAGGAAAAACCCACAAGTTCGTGATTATGAATGTCTCTTTCAACCGATACAGCAAAATCTTGAAACGTATGGCTAATAAATATAAGGCCTAGTATTGAAGCAAGAGCAGCGTTAATTCGTGTAGGCTCAGTAGCCACTTTCTGTAGGTTGTGAATCAAAATAATGTCAGGCTAATTTTCATAAGGTACGCTCACATCAGCGCTATTCGTACCACGAATCCAGTATATAAATAGCCCGGTAGATTGAAATCGCCTATTAAGAAAATTTTTATTGCGTAAATTTTATTTTTGGCTAAAATCAATACACTATAACACCTACTACAGTCCTCTAAATACACAGTTTGGATTCTAGAGATTTTACGGTCCGTTCAATACTAACTACACGAGCCACACGTTTTTCTGAATGGGCGAACTGACGGTTCTAATCAGTGGAAATCTTTTTCGTTTTTTTTGCTGTGTTCTAGGAAAGGCCTTGAACTCAACCAATTTGACTTGTCCTGCTAGTAGTTCTTGCAACTTTTTTTGTTTACGTTGGGACGTGTATTTGTATCATCTTCACCGCACAGCAAAAGTAAGCACATACAGCACATTTCATAAGCTGTTCTGGCAAAACGCCGTTGGGACAGAAGGACAAAAAGGCCGTGGTAATCGCTCTCAAACGAAGTACAGTGATAACTTACCTTCACAAAGCAGAGAAATGAATTGTGAGCCCCATTCTGGTAGCTAGTTCGCCGTATCCACTGTGGGACCAGCTACGACGCACTTTTTTAAAAAGAAGAAATTATAATATACTTAAAACTACAATCTAGTACTTCTTGTCGCTATTTGTATAATGAATAGGAACCTGCGATCAGATCAGATGTTTGCTATGTAAGTCTATGTGGTAGTCATTGTGAGGCAGTGCGACTGTTACCGGCATCAGTAATTGCGCTTCCCGTTGTGGCAGGTACGCATCTTCTGCTATGTGGTTATTTCGCAGGTTGCACACGTTATAATATTGCCGAAAAGCTATAGGATCAGCTTGCCCCAAGGCGAAACTTTATGATACCATTGCCTACATCTCAAGGTGCTTCTGTATGTATTGATTGTAGCGCCATTACTCGTAAAAAAGAGCCACAGCGTTTGCCTGTTGAATAGTTTCTATGTTGTGCCTCACTTTCGGACGTCCATTTACACACCAAACTAAAGAATGCTAGTCTTCCTTACCTTGCTTCTTAAAACATAAGTGTCGCGTATATTCACGCCTTATCACCAATGTGTGTTTTGTTCTTCGTTTCCATATATCTACGGGGGCGATCGATAAACTTCCTCTGCTGCCTTTGAAGACAAAGTGTCCACCGACCCACTCAACATCAATCCAATGTCTTCAAAAGAAAGTCTATTTGTCTTTCCTAATATTTTAATAAAAGAAGACATAAATTAAGGTATATATATTTAACCATTGACTATATTTCTTTCACGGTGGCGTGCTTTTGCCGAGAGAATGTGCTGTAGCAATCTTGAGATCCTCAAATACTTGTTTCATGAAAACTGAGTCAAAAGCCCTGCGTTTCTTATAATTTTCGGCTAAATTTACGACCTCGGCAAGAATGGGGCTCTTCCTTTGTCACATTTATCTGCGTAGAAGCAGAAATAGGCTCACGTTCACGCCTTAGGCCTCATACGCTCTTGGATTGTAACTTTATAGCGCTGTCACATTGCGCGGGGCCCAGTGAAGCATACGTCACAAGGTTGAGATTTTAGGGTTCACCCTAGTTTCTTAGAGAACGTCATTTTATATATGAGAAGCTTAATGGAACGACTACACAGTAATGTGTGATAATATTTCTGGTTCTAATAGTGTAATGCTGGGCACGTTGGTGCAACGTATTGTGGATGTATATGAGCGCACAAGGTAGAAGGAAGAAAGCACTTATCAGGAAAGATGCTCAACTTACAACTACAGATTTATTAGAAAAAAATTATAGCTTAAGAACCACGAAACGTACAGGCGCAACCGACTATCACCAAAGAACGTCACACCCTTCAAAGGGGTGTTTCTCTCCTTCAAACACATAAAAAGCACACTTCTTTGTCACTTAGCACGACCGAGGAACACTGATACACGTGCTTACGTGTTCTCCAGTCTGCCCTGCTTCCGTGATTTTTTTTGTCTTTATGAGTTTGAATTTGCTCAAAATCCTGGTTCTGCCAAACTGCAGATTGCACCCCCAATCCTTGCAGTGCATAGAACAATCCGTGCCACCTGCAAGAACCTTGAAGGACAAGGCATGTTCCCTAAGACGATCATTTATACATCGGCTCGTCTGGCCGATGTATACTTTTCCCCAGCTCACTGGTATTTTATACACAATCTCTGAAGAACACGGTACAAACTGCGTGGTGTTTTTTTTTTCGTGCAAGCGCTCTTGTTCATTTTTTCCTTTCCACAATTGCTCATCGTAAGACACAGTTTAGCCAGTTTGCAGCGAGCTGTGAGTTCCTGGGACAGCCTGTATAAATATCTACAGATATGTCGACGACTTCCTAGTGATTTTGAGCACAGAGGATCACATGTCGTTGCACGAGTTCATTATCATCTACCCACGAACAACAAGCCAGAGACGCTTTGATGTATTGAAATGCGGAGCATTTGTTATGGCATCTTCAGCTGGCGGTAGCGGTGGCGTTTTCTGTGCACTCGTGTGGTGTCGTGCGTTTGTATTGGCACCACACGTGTGGTGCGGCATGTTTGGCTGGGCTGGCCACAACACGAGTGCACGCCTCCATGGCACAGCGGAGCTCGACGCTGGAGTTGGTGCAATTCCATCAGCCCACGCGCATTGGCAGACGACGCGGTGACCTTGCGTCATTGTAGGTGCAAGTTACAGCTGGCGCTGCCACAGAACGCGGCTTGACGGGACGGTAAAAGGGCGTTAGCTAACGTCGTCCGACCATACTCGCACAAGGCTACCTTTGCTGCCAGGATTCCACTGGACACCGAAGGCGATGCGAAACCTACCGCAGCTCTCGTCGAGTTAGTACAGAGTTGATGCAGCACAACCACCTAGAGAACAGACGCGCACCCACTGGACATGGTTCGTGTAGAAAGTGTTTCTCATTGTTTGATTTTCTGTTGTTTGCTCTCTTATCACCAGCACAAACAGGACGCTGTAAATTGTCGTCTGCTAAATGGCGACTCTCACATACAGCGCTCTTGCAGTGAATTGAAGTTCTGTGGTTCACAAATTCGTCTGGCCCCTTGCGAGGCGTGAAACTCGGGCTGTGTTTGACGTCACTTCCCTTCCATCAAGACGGTGCCAGGGCACCTCAGCCGAAGATGTCATTAGTCAAACAGTGGTGCGCTTTGGCGTCGGCGTAGGTGCCGTCTACACCCCTACTGCACACGCTATAGTGCCGGCCTAAGAAGACACCCGCAAAGCTTTCGCTCCCCTCCACCTCTCGCACCTGGCAAGGCCGATGCAGGCAGCGGCTGCTAGTTAAAAACGACTGCTCACGATGCACAACCATTTAACAGACATTACGTACATGTAGGCACTGGATAGCTCGTTCAGAATTTGATGTTGACTCATCTATGAACAGAGCAGTTACATATGAAGAATGATAAGATCTAAGCATTCACAATGGGCCAGCTGCATTATGTGCATCCACTCAATAAAATAATTGTCCACCCACACTTGTTGCGCAAGGGATAGATAGGGGGGCGACCGCGCGGTCTCCCTGCTTGAAGGGTGAAAGTTCATTTTCTTCGGTGAAAGAGTTTCTTTGAGATACTTTAATGACAGAAGCACTTCTGGTGCAGCACTTACATTACAATTTTTTTCAAATACTTAGAAATGTCTGTACACAGTAATTGTTGTATTGGGTGCTACAATATTGTCAC